>JAKSZT010053764.1:11607566-11889777 GCA_026826555.1 Tolypeutes matacus | reverse complement strand
GCAGCGTCTGCTGGTTGCAGCGTCTGCTGGTTGCAGCGTCTGCTGGTCTTTAGGAGGCACTGAGAACTGAGCCTGGGACCTCCCATGTGAGAGGCAGGCACCCAATTGCTTGAGCCACATCCGTTCCCTGCAGTCAGTTTTGACATGCATGGCTTAGTTTGCTGCACACACCTATTCCTCTATTCCCACCCCTGACAGGTCAGGAGGTACAGTCTCTAGGCAACTGTAGTCACTTTCAGCCCACATAGAGTAGATTGTTGGACATACCTGTGGTTACATCCCCACACTGATAGGACAAGAAGAAGGCAGTGCTTCCTCAGGCTCCCCTGGCCACTGCAGGCACTTTCAGCCCACGTGAAATAGATTGTTGGATATCTCTGTGGCACCATCCCCACACTTGACAGGACAGGAAGAGGGACAGTGCTCCATCAACATCTCTGGACAATTGCAATTGTTTTAGGCTCACAGGGACTAGATTATTGGGCACACCTGTGGCTCCATCCCTACCTCTGGCAGGGGAGAAGGGAAAGTGGTGCTTCCTCAGTCTCTCTGGGGAACAGTGGTCAATTTTGGCCACCACCACATAGTTTACTGCCCAAACCTGTGACCTCTGAAAAGGAACATACAAAAGAACAGATAAAGAAAAGAATGGAAAAAAATGAACAGGGTCTCAGGGAACTAAACGACAGCAAGAGATGTGCAAACATACATGTCATGGGTGTCTCAGAAGAAGAGAAGGGAAAAGGGGCAGAAGGAATAGATAAAAAAAATAATGGTAGAAAATTTCCAACCTTATTGAAGGACATAGATATCTGTGTACAAGAAGTACAACATACTCCAATCCAAATAATTCTGAATATACTTACTCTAAGACACATACTAATCAGAATGTCAAGTGACAGAGATAAAGACAGAATTCTCAAAGCAGCGAGAGAAAAGTGATGCATCACATACAAGGGATGCCCCACAAAATTAAGTACTGATTTCTCACCAGTAATCATGGAGGCAAGAGACTGAAAGAGAAAAACTGATAGCCAAGAATCTTATATCCAGGAAGACTGTCTTTCAAAAAGGAGGGAAAGTTTAGAATATATAAAGAAAAACAGAAACTGAGAGAGTTTGTAACCAAGGAAGTACAAAGCACTTTCTCTGATCATAATGTAAAGAAGGTGGAAATCAATAATAGACAGAAAAAGGAAAATTCACAAATACATGGAGATTAAACAACACACTCTTAAATAATCATTAGGTCAAAGAAGAAATTACAAGAGAAATCAGTAAATATCTTGAGATGAGTGAAAAATGAGAACACAACATATCAAAACCTATAGGATGCAGCAAAGACAGGACTGAGAGGGAAATTTATAGCCCTCAGTGCTTATATTAAGAAAGAAGAAAGGTGAGAGAAAATATTTGATATTCATCTATCTGATAGAGGCCTAATATCCAGCATATATAAAATCTCAAAAATAAAAAGACAACACATTTAAAAATGGGCAAGAGATTTGAATAGACATTTCTCCAAAGAAGAAATACAAGTGCCTAAAAAGCACATGAAAAGATGCTTAACATCACTAGCTATTAGGGAAATGCAAACAAAACCACAAAGAGATATCATTTACACCCATTAGACTGGTGGCTATTAAGAAATCAGAGGATTACAAATGTTGGAGAGGATGTAGAAGAAAGGGAAAACTTATCCATTGCTGGTGGGAATGTAGATTGGTGCAGCCATTGTGAAGGAAAGTTTGGTGGTTCCTGAGGAAGCTAACTATAGAACTGCCATATGATCCAGCAATTCTACTGCTCAGTATATATACCCAGAAGAACTGATAACAGAGACACACACAGATATATCCACACCAGTGTTCACAGTGGCATTATTCACCATTGCCAAAAGTTGGAAGCAACCCAAATGTCCATCAATAAATGAATGGATAAGCAAATTATGGTATATACATACAATGTAATATTACTCAGTTGTAAGAAGGAATGCAGTATTAACACACAGGATAACATGGATGAACCTTGAGGACCTTATGTTAAGTGAAGTAAGCCAGGCACTGAAGGACAAATATTACCTGACCTCACTGATATAAATTAAGCAAACTGAGAAGACTCAGAGAGCTAGAGTGTGAAATATAGGTTTACAGGATATAGAAAGGGAGAAGAAGGTTGTGAGCCAACACCCATATGGATGAAATCTATGACAAGGTGGAAATGTGTAGTTGTGCAGTGAAGGGAAATAACAGGGGTATAGTGATAATATCGGGTTGGTGGTGCAGGTTTGACAGGGGAGCAGGGTGGGTAGGGTGGGTTGGATGGTCCATGGAACTGGGGGGAGGGTTGGGAGAGGAAACAGGTGAACCCTGGGGATGGGCAGGTATGTGGTTGAAATTTCAATGTTGGGAATGCTCATTTGGCAATATGACAAGGAAGGGTAACTGGTTTAGGGTGTTGGATAGGGGGCATTTGGGCCAGGGCACACCTGGGGCAGGCTTTTAGAGAGTGTGTGACTGATCATTTTGGCATAGTGTGTTGCATCAGAGGGTAGAGACCCACATAATGAGCAGGAAGGTGTTGGACTCCCATCCTAGGGAGGCCTGCTATGTTCTCAAACAGAGGGACGGGAGTCACTTGAGAGCATCAGCAGTGCCTATTAGGGGAGGACAGACCAGCATGTCAAGCCCTCAGTGAAGATACAACTATGAATCTTGTCCTTCAAGGAGTGAAGCCTCGTAGTCGCCATAGGCCTGAAGGGGAGGCGGAGGGAGGAATAAAATAGATGGAACAGGGGTCATTTGGGGGGTGATGGAAATGTTCTGCATGATCTTGCAAAGATGGATACAGGCCACGTTAAATTTTATCATCCCTTATAAAAGTATATGGTCCAAAACATAAACCATAATGTGAACCATTGATGATGGTTAGTAGCTATGTTTCAATATTTATGTATCAATTGTAACAAATGTACCATCCACATATAAAATGTTTTGATGAGGGAAAGGGGAAAAGGGCAAGAATGTTGGGTATATGGGAATCCCCTGTATTCTGTATGTGACTCTACTGTGACCTAAAACTTCTTTGAAGAAAAAATGAAAAAAAAAAAAAAAAAAGACACTGGAGGAATAAATGGAAGAAAATGTCACTGTACATACAGGACAACAGTCTTACAGAGATGAAAGGCAAAATGTAAAAAAAAAACAAAAAGATTTTTTCTTCAAATATTTTTCATTATTTTAAAAAATATTATTCTATTTCTCCTTATATTAATTTTTTCTGCATTTTGCTACTTATATATAAAACTATCATTACTATTTCATTTTCTTATTAATTATATGTCGCTATTTTATTGGCTTCATTTTTGAAGAAGTTTTAGATCACAGAAGGGTTACAATTGTGGCAGGGTAGGATCATTGGTGTGGGGTGTCAGTGGGCGGAGATACATGGCAGGAAGTTCACCTAGGTATACATATAAGGCATATAAAAGTGTTCATATGTTCATGGGGCATTGTCATGGTGGGTGGTGATTCAAAAAATAACCAAAAGAATATAAAATTCACATCCAGGGGAACTCTGCCACATTCTCTAATGGAACAACAAGAATGCTTCAAGTACAGGGACAATGACTTGCGAAGGAGGATGGTCCATTGAAGGACCCTTGATATTGATGACTATGCTTATGAGCCTTTGCTCTCGAAATTGAAACTTAACCTAGTGATGTAGGGTGCCTAAGAGTTACTTATGGGGAGCCTCCTTGTTGTTCAAATGTGGCCCCTCTCTAAGCTGAACTCAGCATATAAAAGCAATAACTTCCCTCCAGCATGGGACATGACTCCCGGGGATGAGTCTCCCTGGCACTGAGCAATTGCTACCAAGTACCAACAAGCAATGCACCTGGGAAAACAAAACAAACAAACAACAAAAAAGCCCCACCTTGAATGAAAGGGGGAAAAGCTAAAAACAAATGAGTATGTATGGCTAAGAGACTACAAATTGAGTTGGGAGGTCATCCCAGAGGTAGCGCTTATGCACATCCAACAGGATCTCATTGACAGCCAAAATAGATATGACCCCAAATAGAGAAGCTCCTCAGGGATATGGAGACATCCAGACACTATAGTCAGGACAGACAGCTCAGGATTTTTTTTTCCCTTCCCAGTGGGCTCTAACCTGGTATTTATGCTCCCCAGTGTGACTGAGTTAGACTCACACATAGCAGTGGTTTCCCTATGTGTGATGCTTCTGTCCTTCTATTTGAACCTATAATTACTACTAGAGTTGGTAGGTGTACATCCAAGAGATTTAAATCTTTGGGCTGTCCATGTGCCAGCTGGTCCCTGAATCTCAATGGAGTTGCAACATCTACTCTTCAGTTCAATGGACTCACCCAGGACAACTAATGGGGGGGAAATGATGGACAAACAATATACCAAGGAACCAAATGTGCCTACAACTTGAAGCAAGAGAGTCCCATCCATTGGATGTATGGGATCAAAGCCCCCTCAATTAATGGTGGATTGGGCATCACCATCCTGGAGTCCTCAGGACTGGGAAACGACCTATGGACTAAAATAAACTTACCAGTATTCTATAGACTTATTGTGATTCTAGCAATGGAAGAAATGTTGTTGTGGAAGCAGTGACCCATAGATGTTCTGGGGTTAGGGAGAGGGAAAAACAGATGTAATAGGGACGCGGGAATCCTCCTGAATGACATTACAATGACAGATACTGGCCATTATATATCCAGCCATAACCTACAGAGTCAAATGGGAGAGAGTGTAAACTACAATGTAAACTATAATCCATGCTTAGTGGCAATGCTCAAAAATGTGTTTAGCAATTGCAATGAATGTACCACAGTGATGAAAGATGGTGCTAATGTGGGAAAATGTGGGAGATGTGGGGAGCAGGGCCTATGGGAATACCTTATATATTCTCTGTAACATATATGTAATAGAAGAATCTTAAAAAATAAAAAAAAAATTGCAAATAAAATCAGGGGATTACAATTGTTGGAAAGGATGTAGAGGAAAGGGAACACCTATCCACTGCTGATGGGAAAGTAGAATGCTGCAGCCATTGTGAAGGACAGTTTGGTGGTTCCTCAGGAAGCTAACTATAGAACTGCCATATGATCCAGCAATTCCACTGCTGGGTGTATATACCCAGAAAAATTGAATGCTGAGACACGAACAGATATATGCACATCAGTGTTCACAGTGGCATTATTCACCATTGTCAAAATTTGGAAGCAACCAAAATGTCCATAAACAAATGAAAGGATAAGCAAATTGTGGTATATATATAAAATGTAATAAAACTCAGCTGTAAGAAGGAATGCAGTATTAACACACAGGATAACATGGATGAATCTTGCAGACTTTATGTTGAGTGGAGTAAGCCAGGCAATAAAGAGCAAATACTACATGACCTCACTGATATGAACTAAGCAAATTGAGCAGACTTACAGAGCTAGAGTCTGGAAGACAGGTTTACAATAGACAGAAAGGGAGTAGAGAGTTGTGAGCCAATGCCCACATGGGCAAAGTCTATGAAAAGGTGGAAGGGGTGGTTGTGCAGTGGATGGGCATGACAGCAGTGCAGTGCAGTGATGCTATTGGATTCAGCAGTGCTGGTCTGTGAGTGAAGTTGTGTGGGGGGTTGAGTTGGACTATCCATGGAACTGGGGAGAGGGTCAGAGGAAGGATGAGGTGAACTCTGGGGATTTGCAGGTCTGTGGTTAAAACTACAATGTTGGGGATGTTCTTTTGGCAGCTATGGCAGGGGAGGATTACTGCTGTAGGGTGTTGGATTTGAGGGTGCATACAGGACAGTGTGCACCTGGGACAAGCTTCTATGGAATATGTAAATGTTCATCTTGTCAGAGTGTGTTACATCAGTGGGTGGAGACCCACACAATAAACAAGAAAATATTAAACTCCCATCCTGGGGAGTCCTGCTATGTTCTCAAATAGAGGAGCAAGAGTCTCTCGAGAACATAGGCAGTGTCTAATAAAAGAAACATACCAATATGTTAAGCCCTAAATATTATTGCAAGTAACTAAGAATCTCATTCTTCAAAACAGGAAACTTAGTGGTTACTATAGATCCCGATGGGAGGGGGAGGGAAGAATAGAATAGATGGAACACAGGGCATTTTTAGGGCATTAGAATTGTTCTGCATGATCTTACAATAGTGGATACAGGCCATTTTAAATTTTGTCAAAATTTATACAAGTGTACAGTCCAAAATGTAAATCATAATGTAAACCATTGACCATGGTTAATAGCAATTCTTCAATATTTGCACATCACTTGTAACAAATGTACCAGAAGCATGTAAAATATTATTAATAGGGAAGAGGGGAAAAGGAGGAGGGCACTGGATATATGAGAATCCCCTATATTCTCTACATGACTTTTCTGTAATGTAAAGCATCTTTGAAGATAAAATGAAAAAGAAAAAGACTCTGGGGGAATAAATGGAAGAAAATATCATTGTACACACAAGACAACAGATCTTAGAGTGAGGAAAAACATAATGTCTAAAAAAGTTTTTTATTATTTAATTTTTTTAAAAAATTGTATTTTATATGCAATTTTTAAAACTATCATTATTATTTCATCTTATTATTATTTTTATTTTATTTACTTGGCTTCATTTTTGGAGAGATTTTAGATCACAGAGGGGTCACAAATGTGGCAGGGGAGGAACATTGCTACGGGGTGTCAGTGATGGAGGTAAGCCTGGGAGGGGTGTCATCTGGGGCATGCCTCTAAGGCATATGAATGTTTTCAAGTATTCATGGAGCATTGTCACAGTGGGTGGAGATCCACACAATAACTGAAAGAATATATTGAATTCCCATCCTGGGGAATTCTGCTACATTCTCTAATGGGGCAAGCAAGAATCCCCTGAATACAGGGGCAGTACCTAGTGAAGGAAGAAGAAACCATTGTGATGGGCCCTAGATATTGATGATTGTACTCATGAACCTTTTCTTTTGAAAATGAAACTTGGCCTGGTATTACATGTTGCCTAAGAGTTACCTCCTGAGGGCCTCCTTGTTGCTCAAATGTGGCCTCTCTCTAAGCCAAACTCAGTATATAAATGCACTACCTTCCCCCAGGTGTGGGACATGACTCCTAGGGATGAGCCTCCCTGGCACCGAGAGATTACTACCAAGCACCAATTAGCAATGCACCTGGAAAAAGATCTTGACCATAAGGGGGAAATAATAAATACAAATCAGTTCTGGCTAGAGAGTTCAAAGTAAGTCGGGAGGTCATTCCAGAGGTTATGCTTGTGCATGTCTCAGCAGGATCTCATTGACTGCCACAGTAAATATTGCCTCAAATAGTAGAGCTCCGGAGGGCATTAGAGACATCCAGACACTATAGGCAGGGCAGACAGCTCAGGAGTTTAGTGCCCGGCCAGTGGGTCTTACCTTGGAATTTATGTTCCCCAGTATGACAGAGTTGGGCTCATTTGTGTTTCCCCTACACATGACCCTTCTGCCCCTTCTACTTGAACCTATAGTTAGTTCTATACTTGATAAGTGTATGTCCAAGACACTTAAATCTTTGGTCCATCCATGTGCCAGTTGAGCCCTGAATCTCAGCAGAGTTGCAACTACTCTCCAGTGCATTGGACTCACCCAGGACAACTAACAAGGTGATGATGATAGACAACACCCATCCCAAGGAACAGGGAGAATCTGCAACTGCAAGCAAGACAGTTTCATCCATCTGCTCCATGGGATCTAAGCTCCCTCTCAATTAGAGGCAGAGTGGGCATCACCATCCCAAAATCCTCAAGATTGGGGAATGAACAATGGACTAATATAGACTTACTATTATTCTACTATAGATTTATTGTTATTCTAGCAATGGAAGAACTTTTATCATTGATGTGGAGGCAGTGGCCACTGGAGGTTCTGAGGGGAGGGGGAGGGAAAAATAAGTGTAATGTGGGGGCATTTTCAGGACACTGGAATTGTCCTGCATGACGTTGCAATGACAGATACAGGCTATTATATATTTTGTCATAACTTACAATATTGCACAGGGCAGAGTGTAAACTCTAATGTAAACTATAATCCATGGTTAGTGGCAATGCTTCAATATGTGTTCTTCAATTTAACAAATGTACCACACTAATGAAGGATGGTGTTAATGTGGGAAAGTGTGGGAAGGAGAGGGAGTGAGGCATATGAGAATCCCCTATATATTTTATGTAACATTTATGTTATCTAAAGTTTCTTTTAAATAAATAAATAAGTACATTTTTTAAAAAAAGAACTAAAATGAATGACCTAACTACACAGCTAGAAGAACTAGAATAAGAACAGCAAACTATTCCAAAAACAAACCAAATAAATAAAATAACAAAGATCAGAGCTGATAAAAATAAAATTGAGAACAAAACAATAGAGGGAATTAACAAAACCAAAATTTGGTTCTTGAGAAGATCAACAAATCAACAAATACTTAGCTAGACTGACAAAGAAAAAAGGAGAGAAGATGAAAATAAATAAAGTCAGAAATGAAAGTGAGGACAATGTTACTGACCCCACAGAATTAAAAGAGATCATAAGAGGATACTGTGATAAACTGTATGCCAAAATACTAGACAATGTACACTGACATTGTTGAGAAGTAGAAACCTCAACAAATCCATTACAAGTAAAGAGATTGAAACAGTCATTATAAACCTCCCCAAAATGAAAATCCTGGACCAGATTGCTTCACAGGTAAATTCTTCCTCAAAGAAGATGTAATACCAATCTTACTCAAAATCTTCCATTAAAGAGGAAGGAATTCTACCAAACTCATTCTATGAAGCCAACATTACCCTAATACTAAAACCAGATAAAGATACTACAAAAAAAAAAGAGCAAAAATTACAGACCCTTTTCCAGAATGAATATAGATGTAAAAATCCTCAATAAAATAATTGCTAATCAAATCCAACAACACATTAAAACAATTAATCATCATGACCAAGTGGGTTTTACCTCAGGCATGCAAGGGTGGTTCAATACAAGAAAATCAATCAGTTTAATGCATCACATTAATAGATCAAAGAAGAAAAATCACATGATCATCTCGACTGATACAGAGAAGGCATTTGACAAAATCCAGCATCCTTTTTTGATAAAAATACTCTGAAGTATAGGAATTGAAGGCAACTTTCTCAACATGATATATGGCTATATGAAAAACTCACGGCTAATATTGTACTCAATGATGAAAGAATCAAAGCTTTCCTGCTGAGATTGGGCACACAACAAGGATGCCCACTGTCACTGCTATTGTTCACTAGAAAGCTAGATGTTCTAGCTAGAGCAAGCAGACAAGAAAAAGAAATAAAAGTCATCCAACTTGTAAAGGAAGAAGTAAAACTTTCACTATTAGCAGATGATATGATCCTATGCCTAGAAAGTCCTCAAAAATCTACAACAATGTTACTAGAGCTAATAAAGGAGTTCAGCAGAATGGCAGGATACAAGATGAATATGTAAGAATCAGAAGCTTTTCTATACATCACTGTATTAGTCAGCCAAAGGGCTGCTGATGCAAAGTACCAGAAATCTGTCAGCTTATATAAAGAGTATTTATTTGGGGTAAAAGCTTACAGTTACAAGGCCCTAAAGAGTTCAACTCAAGGTACATTAAGAGAGATCTAAGCCCCCTCTCAATTAGAGGCAGAGTGGGCATCACCATCCCAGAATACTCAGGATTGGTGAATAAACAATGGACTAGAGTAGACTTACTATTATTCTAATATAGACTTAAGTGATTCTATCAATGGAAGAACTTTTATCATTGACATGGAGGCAGTGGCCACTGGAGGCTCTGAGGGAAGGGAGAGGGAAAAATAGATGTAATATGGGGGCATTTTTGGGACTTAGGAATTGTCCTGAATGACATTGCAAAGACAGATATAGGCCATTAAATATCTTGTCATAACTTACAAAATTCTGCAGGAGAGAGTGTAAACTACAATTGTAAACTATAATCCATGCTTAGTGGCAATGCTCCAAAATGTGTTCATCAATTGTAACAAATGTACCACACTGGTGAAGGATGTTGTTAATGTGGGAAAACATTGGAAGTCTAGGGAGCAGGGCATATGGGAATCCCCTATATTTTTAATATAACATTTATGTAATCTAAGTATCTTTTTTTTTAAAAGTATATTTTTTAAAAAGTTACCATAAGAGATACGTTCTCACCAAAATCTATTGCCATGTGTTGAAGCTAGATGGCTACCGATCTCTGTAAGGGTTCTGTCTTCATCTCTCTCTCTCATCTACAGGCTGGAATAGGGCTTGTATCTTTTTGGGTTTTCTCAGCACTACAGACAATCAGGCAAATGGCTCATCTCTCTTCCCTGGGCCACAGGATCTAAGGTCTCTCCCTCTGCTGTGCTATGGAGTGCTCTCTCTCTTCTTCTTTTTCTTCTTCTTCAGTATCTTCTTCTGTGTGTCTGCTTGAGTGTGTGCCCATTTATATCAGCCCACCAAGGGGACAGGGACCCAACCTGAGTTACACACTACTGATGTGGTCAAATCAAAGCCCTAATCTTAATATAGACATCTCAGTCTATATTAATCTAATACAATTAAAGGGTATCACACCCAGAGGAAAAGACCAGTTTATAAACATAACCCAATATCTATTTTTGGAATTTATAAATATCAAACTGCTACACTCCACCCTCTGAATTCCAACAACATAATTAAATATTCAAAAAAAAAAACTAAAACAATCCCTTTAATGAAACACAGTTAGTCTTGGGGCAAAGTTCCCTCTGGCTGTAGACCTGTGAAAGGAGATAAACAATTTATCTGCTTCCAATATACAAAGGGATAGACATAGGATAAACATTTGCATTACTTTAAGGAGAATTTGAGAGGGAAACATGAGTCACTGGTCCCGTACAGTTCTGAAAACCTGTAGGGGATACTGCATTAGATTTCAAAGTCTGAAAGTCATTCCTAAGATGATTTTTTCTTCTCTTCTTTTGGGCCTCATGGTGGCCCACCCTTTCCACAGGTTTGCCCAATGGCCATTTCCTTGGTTCTACCCTCATTGAACATCTGACTGGTGACTGAGCTCTAGACCTCATCCTCCAAGAGTGATGGGGTGATGGCCACTCTTCCTCCAATCTCTGGGGTACAGTCTCAACCCCCTTAAGTACAGTGAAGTGGCAGCAACATTCTCCCTAATCTCTGGCATACAGGCCAACCTTCTCAGAACAGTGAGTTGGTGACGTGTCCTCCCCTAACCTATGGGGGAGAAGCCCACCCTTATCAGCACAATGGTGTGTTGACCTCACACACCTGACCTATGGGGAACAGGTGCACCCCTCTAAGAGCCCTGGGGTGTTGACCTCACTCTCCCCAAACCTTGGGGTGTATACTCTACCTCACTGTAGCCTGGAGCAGCAAAATTCTCCCTGAACAGTGGGCTGGAACATTTACCCTCTTCAAATGCTGGGGAAAACTTATCCTCTCCATACACATAGGTGGGGTCCTTCTCTTGGCCCAAGGAGATGTCTTAATTCCAGACCTCAGCTTCCATGGTTTTCCACTTAAAGCTGTTTTCCCTTCCATCTCTCTCCTCCATTCCCCTTTTAGTGCAGGCTGACAGTGGTTTTGTTCATACAGCTCTCTCAAAAAGCTTGTTGGTTTAGCATGCATGTAGCAGGGGTCTAAGTCGTCATACAATAAAACTTCAGTCCTAGCTTACAAGTTCCAAGTTTATTTAATTCTCAGATGGGGCACTATCATCTAGGGTCTTAATTTCCAGCAGCATGGAATTTCTGGAATTAGTTGCTGTTAGCTTTGTGTCCAACAATTCTATTATCAGCTTATCTCTTCCCTCTAACATTTTGGTATAAGCTGCAAGAAGTCAGGCTGCATTTTCCATGTTTAGTTTGGAAATCTCCTTGACTAAATGTCCAAGCTTGTAGTTTTTAAATTCTACCTTCCATATAACAACAGGAGTCAATCTTGCTAAGTTCTCTGCAACTTTAAAACATAGATCATATTTCCTCCACTTTCTAACAATAGTGTCATCATTTACTTCTAGGCCTTCACTGAAAGTCTCTTTAGTATCCATATTTCTACCAACAGTCTCTTTAAAGCAATCTAAGCTTTTTCTATCAAGCATCTCATAATTCCTCCAAAAAAATACCCCTTACCCATTTATAAAACCATTCCATCATTTTGGTAATTGCATCAGATTGTACCCTCACTCTCCTGGTACCAAATTCTGTATTACTCAGCCAAAAGAGTGCTCATGCAAAGTACCATAAATCTGTTGATTTTATAAAAGGTATTTATTTGGGGTAGAAGATTACAGTTACAAGGCCCTAAAGAGTCCAACTCAAGGTACCATAAGAGGTACTTTCTCACCAAAGTCTGTTGTCATGTGTTGAAGCAAGATGGCTGCCAATCTCTGTGAGGGTTCAGCCTTCTCTCTCTCAGTTAAAGGCTGGCACAGAGCTTTCTTCTTTCTGGGCTTTCTCAGCACTGCAAACTATCAGGTGAATGGCTCATTTCTCTTCCTGGGTCTGCAGGATAAAAGTTCTCTCTTCTGTCATGTCTATGGAACTCTCTCCCTTCCTCTGTATATCTTCTTCTGTGTGTCAGAAGAAAACCTATCAACCCACCATGGGGGTGGGGACTCAACCCTGAGTCATGCCCTACTGACATGGTCAAATCAAAGCCCTAATCTTGATTTAATCAAGTAAAAATAAAACCTTTGAAATTAATACAATCAAAGGGTATCACACCCAGAGGAACAGGGCAGTTTACAAACATGATCATATCTTTTTTTTGGAATTAAAAAATAATATCAAACTGCTACAACTACTAATGAGCAACCTGAGGAAGAAGTCAAGAGAAAAATTTCATTTACAATAGTGACAAAAAGAATCAAATATGTAGGACTAAAGTTAAGCAAAGACGTAAAGAACTTGTAATCAGAAAACCACAATGCATTGCTAAAAGAAATAAAAAAGACCTAAATTAATGGAAGTGCATTATTGACAACTGTGAAAATATGGAACCAGCCAACTTATGAATGGATAAACAAAATGTGGTATATACACACAATAGAATACAATTCAGCTTTAAGAAGAAACGAAATCAGGATGCATATGACAACATGGATTAACCTAGAGGATATTATATTGAGTGAAATAAACTGATACAAAAGAACAAATATTGTATGGTCTCACTAATATAAACTAAAAAAGATGGTAAACTCATAGAGGTAAACTCTAAAGTATACATTACTAGGAAATAGAAGGTGGGTTGAGAATGGGAGGTGATGCTTAATGTGTGCCTAAATTAGTTGTAAAATAATTGTAAAAGTGTGGAAATGAATAGAATTGATAGTAGCACATTATAATGAGCATAACTAACACTGCTGATTTATAAATATGATTGTGGATGAAAGGGGTAGTCTGTGGAAGTAAATGTCAATTGAAAGGAAAATAGAGAATAATCTAGGGAATGTATAGTGATTTCAGTGGTGGATGAATATTGTGGTTAATAGTATAAATATAAGAATGCTCTTCTTTTACAAAGAATATGGTGATACATGGGAAAATTACAACTAATGAAACTTATAAATGATAGTTAACAGTATATTGAAATATTTTGCAGCAATGGCAAGAAGATAATGTTTCAATATTAAGGGACAACAATAGGGTGGTAGTAGGGGGGTGTGGGATTTTTTCCTTTCAAAGTAATGAAAAATCCTAAAATTGACTGAGGTGATGATAGCACAACTCTTTGATGAAAATGAGAGCCACTGAATGTACACTTTGAATAGAATGTACAAAACATGGGACTGTATAACACAGGGAATCCAGTGGTAGATGATGTACTTTGGTTAACATAACAAATAAGAGAACGTTTTCTCCTGAACAATAACAAGTATATAATATTAACTTAGGGTTTAATAAAAGGGTGCTTTTGGGGAAAATACACCAAATGTAAGATATGAGCCATAGTTAGTAGAAATATTTTGATGATGCTCTTTCATAGTTTGTAACAAATTTTTCACAATAAAGCAAGGTTGTGGTGGGGAGATTATGGGAGCCTTGTGTGATGATATGCATGTTTGTTTTGTAAATTCTCAATTTTTAATACATATTTATCGTTTATGTATGATCATGTATGGAAGATATACTTCAATACAATTTTATTTAAAAAACCCAATTATTATATTTATTTGGTAGGGTAAGGGGACCCAAATAGCCTGAAACATCTTAAAAAGGAAGAATGAAGTTGGAGGACTCTCATTTCCAGTCCTTAAATCATATTACCTAGCTACAGTGGTAAAATCAGCATGATACTGGGATAAAGATAGACATGTAGACAAATGGAACTGAAGGGATTGTTTAGAAACAGACCCTCAAATCTATAGTCAAGTGATTTTTGACAAGGCTATCAAGCCAACCCACCTGGGGTAGAATAGTTTATTCAATAAATGGTGCTGGGAGAACTGGATATCCATATCTAAAATAAGGAAAGAGGATGCCTATCTCACACCTTATATAAACATTAACTCAAAATGAATCGAAGACCTAAATATAAAAGCTAGAGCCATAAAACTTCTAGAAGAAAATGTAGGGAAACATCTTCAAGACCTGGTTGTAGTTGGTGGTTTCTTAAACCTTACACCCAAAGCACAAACAACAAAAGAAAAGTATGAATAAATGTGACTTCCTCAAACTTAAAACACTTGTGCTTCAGAGGACTTCATCAAGAAGTTAAAAAGGCAGAAAATATTTGAAAACCACATATCCAATAAAAGATTGCTTTCCATGGTATATAAAGAGTTCATACAACTCAAGGATTAAAGGGCAAGCAATCCATTAAAACACGGGCAAAATGTAAATAGGCATTTCTCCAAAGAAGAAATACAAATGGCCAAAAAGCACATGAAAAAAATGTTCAAATCACTATGAGGAAAATGCAAATCAAAACGACAATGAGATATCATCTCACATCTCTTAGAATGGCCATTATATTTAAAAACAAACAAACAAATAAACAAAAAACAAAACCAGAAAACTACAAGTTCTGAGAGGATGTGGAGAAATAAGAACATTCCTTCACTGTTGGTGGGAATGTAGAATAGTGCCGTGTCTGTGGAAGACAGTTTTTCAGTTCCTCAGGAAGTGCAATATAGTACCGTGATGTGATCTGGCAATTTGTCTACTAGAAATATATCCAGAAGAAATAAAAACAGGGACATGAACAGACATTTGAACACCAATGTTCACAGAGACTTTATTCACAATTGCCAAAAGATAATAACAATCCAAGTGTCTATCAAGTGATGAATGGATAAATAAAATGTGATATATACATATGATGGAATACTATGCTGCTGTAAGAAGAAATGAAATTGGGACACATACGACAACATGGATGAAACTTGAGGACACTATGGTGAGTGAAATAAGCCAGACACAAGAGGACAAATATTATATGGTCTCACTAATATGAACTAAATACAAAGAATAAACAAATGGAGTTACAAACTAGAGTATAAATTATTAGGAGATAGATAAGAGGAGGGCTGAGAAGGGGAACTAATGCTTAGGGTATGTAGAATTTTTCATTAGCCAGACTGTATAAATGTGGAACTGGATAGAGTTGATGGTAACACATTATAGTGAGCATAATTAACACTGCTGATTTATAAATGTGATTGTGGCTGAAAGAAGTAATCTAGGGATGTAAATGTCAATTGAAAAAAACCTAGAGAATAATCTAGGGACTGAATAACATAGTGAACCCGATTGTGGATGAGGATTGTGGTTAATAGTACAAATACAAGAATGTTCTTCTCTGAACTAGAACAAATATACATCACTAAAACAAGGTGGTAAGAATATGGTGATGCACAGGAAAATACAATTAATGTAATTTATGGACTATAGTTAACAGCAATATTGCAATATTCTTGCATCATTGTCAAAGAAGTACTATACCAATGCTAAGGGTCAATGATAGGGGGTATGGGATTGTTTCTTTTGGTCTAATAACATGTCCAAAAATTTACTGAGGCAATTACTGCACAACTTTGTGATGACAGTGAGAACTACTGAGTGTGCACTTTGGATGGATTGCACAAGGCATGGGACTGTATAACACAGTGAACCATGTGGTGAATGATGGACTGTGGTTAACAATGAAAACATTAGAGTGTTCTCTCATGAACTATAACAAATGTACAATACTTATATATGGTGTTAATAATAGGAGGTGTATGGAAAAAATATATACCAAATGTAAGCTATGGACCATAGTGGGTAGAAATATTTTGATCATGTTCTTTCATGATCTGTAACTAATGTTTCACAACAATGCAAGGTTTTGGTGAAGGGATGATGTATGGGAATTCTGAACATTATGAATAATTGTTTTGTAAGTTCACAACTTACGTAATAAAAATAAATTATAAAACAATAAAGGTGAACTAAAAACTTTTCAGAAAAACTTAAGCTGACTCATTGCCAGCAGGCTTGTGCTACAAGAAATGTTAAGGAAGTCCTCCAGGAAGAAAGAGTATATGAGACATAACTTGGATTTACAATTTACACAAACAAATGAAGAGTGTCAAAAATGGTAAAAATGAAGATAAATACAAAAGATTTTAAATTATTTTTAGTTGTTTTAAAGAATTAAGATTGATTATGGGACTTTTTTTGAAGAAAAATTATGTTAACTTGAGAGCAGCTATATTTTGTTTTTCAAAATATATGCTATAGAGCCCTTTTGATTCCACGAAAGTCACTCAGCAGACCCCAGGAGGAGAAGGAGGAGGACAACGGGGCTTTGGGTTTACAAACATAATCTATATCTCTTTTGGAATTCAAATATCAAACTGCCACAAACATTAACTGGTTAACTATTTTGTCAGGTAGTGAAAATGCAATAACAAGGTAGATATGGTCCCTATTCTCATGAAGCTTATATTTTACTAGCCGCAATAGCAGCAACGTATGGTAAGTATATAAAAATAATTGTAGATGCTGAATGATGGTAGAAGGAAAGAGAGCAACATCATAGAGCATAAAGGAATGGGGTTATCTACATACAGAGTGATCAGAGAATATATTGTGTTTGAGGTGACTGTGGAACATCCAAGAGTCAGATAAAACTGGATATATGTGTTTGAAGCTCAGAGAAATACTCTTTACTAGAAATAACATATGGAAGTCATCAGCATGAGATAGAATTTAAAGGCTTGGGAGTGGATTAGATTACTAAAGGAATAAGTGCATATATATATATATATATATATATATATATATATATGAAAATTTTTTTAGGAAAGTTTTATAAATTTTGTTTCATGGGAGAGCAGGATAAAAAGTTTTGCAAGAAGCATTTGAAAGCAATAATTCTCAATAGTTTTACATTAAATTATATATTTCTCTATTTAAATGAATTAAATTTACTGTGTAAAAACAGTTATATTGATGTAAACATTTAGCAAAAATTCAAATATACTACCACACAGATTATATATGCTAAAGGTTCATGATTTATTATTTAATCTAAATTGTACATAAACACATGCATATATGCTTAATAATCCAATTAAATAGGCAAAATCCAAAATGAGGTCTTACTTGGCTTTGGAAATAATTTTACAGTTTTTCTTCTCTGTAGAAATACTTCACAATTATATTTTTTCATTAGGGCATATTTAAATTTGTATTATTTTAAAATATATTGTTAAACACATAGTTATAGCTTGGGAGTGGTCAAGAGGGTATATGGAAATGAGAAATCATGAAAGACTAAACATTTTCCACATGTACTTGCAAGAATTTGGTCCCAACTCTTCCTTCACATCTCTCTTGCTGAAAAAGAAAATTGTTCAAATGACAGCTGCTAAACTGTGATCCTGGGTTTCCTGTCAGTACATCCTATGTTGTTACTAATGGAAATTAAATTTCCACCCATCATATGAGAATATGAATAGTGAACAAACTCCAAAACAAAATTGGACACTCATTGTAGAGCTGTTCTTACATTGCAATATTTTACTAAAGGCTTTGGCTTGGATTAGTTTTTCTCCTTCCACATGGAATAATAAAGAAAAGATACAAAGGCAGAAGAAGTTGTCTGCTAATTTATACTATATATAATTATTTTCTCTTATAGTCTATAACATAATGGTTTTGTTTACATTTTTCATTAGATCAGTTGCAAATTGTGCTGAGGATATTTAGAAAAGTGTTTATGGGTGAACACTTTGTCTTTGTATTATAATATATGCCTTCCTGTCCCTTTCCCCTATTAATGGGAACTGTACACTTCGAAGATTTTTACAGGCACCAATTTCAGCATAACTCGGGCTTTTAGAAAGAATTTTGTCTTTTATATATTCCAGCAATCTTCTCCAAACATTAAAATAAACAAGAATACAAATTAAACACTATTAAATAATGATAATAAAACTATTCTCACTATCACCTCTACCACTAATTTAAAAGCCCAATTTCTGGCTGACTTTACCAGTCAGAAAAAGTAATATGAGGTACAAACAGAATGGAAAAGGATAAACTGCCATTTCTTGCTGCTGATAAAATGGACTATGTAAAAATGGAAAGCCTCATCAAATTGTTAACATCGTTTAGACTTAATACCAGGTATAGTTACAAAATTTAATTGCATTACTCTATATTAGCATTAACCAACCAAAATATAGAACAGAGAGTATACTGTGGTGATTGGAAAATATGTCTGCATATTCCTTGTCAATCCTCCCTTCAAAAGGTGAAGTCATTCCTTTCCCCTTGGGTGTGAGCCAAACTTAGGGACTTTATTCTAATGAACAGAATATAATGGCAGAGAAGGCATTTGACTTCTAAAGGCAAGTTATAAAAAAAGAATAACTTGTTGTATCACTTGCTTTGTAGGAAGCCAGCTGCCACATTTTGAGGACACTATGGAGAAGCCCATATGGGGAAGAAATTAGTTTCCTGACAACAGCCAGCATTAACTTGTCAGCCATGTGAGTAAGCCTCCTTAAAAGGGCATTACCAAAGTACTACTGAATCTGTAGTTCAGCTTCTCCAGCCCAACCTGATAGTTTGACTGCTACTTCATGAGACTACAAAGCCAAAAATCACTCTGCTAAGCCACTCCTAAATTCTTGACACACATAAACAGTGAAGAAAATGTATCAGACACAAACTTTTGGAGTAATGGGCTATGCATCAATAGATATCAAATACATACATAATTTTTACAATACAACAATAAATATAAATTATCTGAAAATCAATCTAATGAAGAATGTTCAAAACTTAAATTAAAAAAAAAGAAAAGAAAAATTAAAACTAAGTGGAGAAGTGTCTAAATATTACCAGGCACAAACGCTTTCACAAAGTAATTATATCAAATATTTAACTAACAGATAACCCCAATGCTATTTAAGCAATTCTCTAGTACAATGAAGAGCAGCTTCATTCTACCAGATTTGATTTGTACTAGACTGTGACTTAAGTACAATTTTATGCCCAAATTCCAAATATTTTAAAACATATATAAACTACTCTCAAGAGCATGGATGTGAAAATTCTAAATAAATATTAGCAAAAAGTTTCCAGTCAGTATTAAAAGAAAATAACCTATGCAAAAGGAATTTATTCCGGAAATGTAAGAATGATTCAATAGCACAAAATCCATTTTTATAATTCATCATGTTATGAGGTTTAAGAATAATATTGCTATCATTTTCATGGATACTGAAATGATATTTGAAAAAATTTTACATCCTTTCTTGTCAATTAAATTCATTCCAAAATAGGAATAGATGTAAAGCTCCTAAATGTAAACATCTATCTCAACTCAAAAGCCACCATGATGCTTAATGAGGAACAGAAGAAGCAGCTCCATCACAAAAAGATATAAGACAAGGCTGCTCACTATATACATTATTTCACATATTCTGCAGTTATTATTAAGCATAGCAAATAGATAAGAGAAAGGAATTAGAAGTATAATATTGTAAAGGAGGTGATAAAATTATCGCTATTTGCACAACAAATAATTACAGCTGACAAACACAAGGGAATCAAGGAAGAAAGACTTACCAACAACAAGAGAACTCAGTAAGATGACAGGGTACAGAGCTGATATAAAGAAATCAAAAGCTTTCTCTTATTCAAACAACAACCCATTAGAACATGGATGGGCAAACTATATCCCTTGAGCCAAATTGCTACAAAAAAGTTTTATTGGAACACAGCAACACTCATTCATTTAACACTTGACTATGACTGCTTTTGAACTACAGTAGCAGGGTTGAGTAGTTGTGACAGATTTCATCTAGCCTGCAAAACCTAAAATACTAAGCAGACTTTTCAGGAAAAATCGCCAACACCTGAGTTAGAAGATATAATGGAAGAAAATATCCCATTTACACGAAATATTACCTAGGAATAGGCTTAAGGAGATAGGCAAAGTTCCTGAAAGACACCAAACTTGGAAGACAAGCAAGTGGAAAGGCATACCATGTTCTTGGGTAGATAGAACTCAGAATCATAAATGTGAATGTTATCGAAATTAATCTATACATTTAACATAAACTCAATAATATCAAAAGTATTTTTTAAAAATTTCGACAGTCAACAGCTGAAGTGTATATCCGCTGGAAAGATACACAAAAACATAATAGGGGTAGCAGTCTGTAAGCAAGGGAGAAAGGAACAGGAGGGAAACTTTTAAATGGATATACTTTTCTACTCTTTGCATTTTGTTTAAATAATATCTATGTAGAAAAAATGAAAATAAAAAATAATTTAAAAATAAATGAAGTGATATAACAAATTCAAAGATGGAATCATAAATAGTAAATATAACATCCCCCCAATCAACCTGAAAATCAAATCATTCTTGATCATAATTTCACTTGGATTTTTATAAGAACTCATTAAACTCTAAAAAATGTTTACATGGAATAATTCATGGTCTATTAATAACTAAGAAAATATTAACTAAGAATAGGAAAGAGGGGCATAAACCTAGCCAAATTTTAAGATATATTGCAAAGATACAGTATTAAAAAGGTATGTATTCATGGGGAAAAAATGATTCCTCTTTTTTTCTATAAAAATAACACCTTATAATATACCATTTAATTACTTATTAGACTTATTATTTCGTATCTGTTTCATTCTGCTAAAACATAAGGTCCATAAAGTCAGGGAAGTTTGTTTTGTCCAAGGTATCTCATACCTAATATATTTCAAATTAGAACAACATCTGACACATACTAGGTGTTCAAAATTATGTGCTGAATGATCAATAAATAAATGATGATAATTTACCATGAACTGTGGAGTATGGTTAATTCAAGTTTCTTCAATTGAGATGGAAGGAAACACAGGGAAAGGAGGAGGAAAAGGAAAGGAAACGGAAAAGAAAGGGAATGAAAAGAAAGGAAAGAAACAAACAAGAACAATGAAAAAGAAAACAAAATAAAAGTAAGTTAAAAGGTAACTAAAATGATAAGAGAACAAATGATGGTGACATACTAATGGTTGCCTCATTTAAATCTGGAGGAATGCAGATCCGAAAATACACACACACACATTTGCTGTCTGAATGCAAAGAAGGGCTTCAATAGAATGGACACAGAGACACTAATTTTAGATTGGAAAAATTCCTAGATATTAAGAAAAAAAGTACAAATACATTTCTTTAAATATAGTGTATGACATAGATATACAATTTACTATCTTGAAGATAGAATATTATCGAGAGATATAAATAGCTTCAATTTTTTAGAAAACTTAGTAAATCAATTAGTTAAGGTAAGGTAGAATGTTTGGAGTATACCTCAACTGGAGCAGTTATTATGAAAAAGAATGACTCTTCCACCAGCTCTTCTCTGGAGTTACTGTCAGAGGCAGTATAGTTCCCGGGCCATGCATGTAAGTGATTCAGAATCACTAAGTTTTGATTTTCAGAGCTAAGGTGAATTCCTAATCCTCATGATGGCATGAGAGTCCTTCTGCTAGAGCAGTTGATTCTCAAAGTGTTATCTCTAACCAGTACCCTTAACATCACCTGAAACTTGTTAGGAATGCAAATTCTCAAACTCTGGAACTAGGGCCCAACCATCTGTGTTTTAGCAAACCCTCCAGGGATTATGCTACACTGCACTCTCAAGTTTGAAAATCACTGTGTTAGAGCAAAAATCATAGCTCTTATCTCCATCCAGTGAAATGGAGATGGTGAGGCGAGACTCAGACATGCTTGGATACTCACTGATTCATATGCAGGATTAAGGGGTCAAGGAAAATGTTACTATGTGGCCTGAGCTTTATCTCTCTCTGGGATCTGTCTAAAGCTCCCACATATTTTTTAGTCCATGTAGTAAGCATGGGTAAATGTAATAAAGAGAAGAAACCCTAAGGAAACCTGCTTAGCTGTAGTCTCAAGCCATGTTCTCCAATCCAGGTTTACCTTAAATGAAAGATATTTTTAACTTCATCTTTCCATCTTTTTGTTTACTTCTCAATAAGTTCTGAAGTGGGCTACAGGAAGGGGAGAGAGATTGTTATTGTTCCCAAATCCCACTAAAAACATATATGCTGAATTGTAGATCATAATAAAAGATTTTCTTCATTTACTATTTTCCAAGAATTGTAAGACTCAAAAAGCTATAGTACTTTATCTAAGATCTTTAACATCATTCTCTCTAAATAGAGCCACATCAGAATTTTAATTAGAACAGTTCCCCAACTGCAGTAGTTCAGTTACCTGCTTTAGCAGATCACCTCTTCTAAGCATGCCAGCTGAAACTCCATGCCTGCCCTCAGTGGACATCTTCCAGAGCTGAACGTATGGTGAAGCATGACTTCTTTGCTTCTTGTGATCCAGAAAGTGTTGCCAAAATGCAGAGCTGTGCCAAGAAACCTCTGGCTTCCTAAGCTTGACAAGGGTTTTTGAGGACTCAGCCGGGAGCCTTTATATTCATCTGGAGCCATAATCACTAAATAGAACCACATGGTCCAAGCAATCTCCACATTATCACCTTGCAACACATTGTCCTTTAGCTAAAGCAGCATTTTTGGGTCACAATCATTCATAGCAATAGGAATGGATTCTCTACAAATGATTAGAAAGAAAATGAGCAGAAATCTCTTTCATATATAGATGAATATAAATAAAGGCATGAATTTTATTTGCAATTTCCTTATAGTCACAAAATTATCTCTTTAGGTACGCATTGCTCTTCCTTAGTATAAGAATCAGCACTTACGTTACATTTATATTATGTATTTGGGGAGGTTATTCAAGAAACCAGAAGACAAATCTCGGCTTTTCTACAATTAGTTTTTTTATTTTGTGATTAATGCTACTGGTTACAATCTTAGAGGAATGGCTCTAAAAATGAAAGTGAATAAAAGTTTTAACTTGCCAAGGAGGACAGATTTACACTTCTTTATGGTACCTTTCTCTTTACAATGCTTTTCTGTTTTAGATTCAGCTTTCTTAGAAATCAAGATTGGTGGTGACTTTTTATGTCTAAACATTGTTCTAAGAAAGATGACATCTGTATGGTTGTTGGGGATGGTAGCTTCTCTGGGTAGAAAATCAAAATGAAGTGGTGAACAACTGTAGTTCATGGCTGCCTAAAGTCTGTTAAATGTCCCACATTTTGATGTATTCCTTCTATATAAACTGTGTTTTTTAATGTGTCATACAGAAACTTTATTTCTGAGCCTCACCTGTTACTAGGGTACACATATGTGAATTAGGTACCAATACAATGTACCCATGATAGACTTTGTTTCAGAATGGTGTTACATAGGGGAAGAAGGCATGCATTTTTCTGGTGCTAGTAGCAGCAGAGGTGACATGGTTCTGGGTAGTTTGGGAGCAGTAGCAGCCTCCTTGCTAGGGGAAGCCTAGCATGGTTCTGGAGCCTCTATTTCCACCAGAGTTCTTGGAAGCTCAGTGTAGATTCAGTTCCATTGCCCTTCCAAAGAATCTCTAAACTGTATAATAAATACTCATGCTAAAGATGGGAAACATAGAATAGATACACTGGGTAGTAAAACTATGCAAGTTCAAACCCAGAAAGATAACAGGTATTTTTTAAACATTTTTTCGGGAACCAATAAAATTTTGGTAAAGCACTTAGTACCTGCTACATAGCAGCCCTGCATTTGTGTTTGTTATTGTTTTAAATGTTTTTCATATTGATACCAAAAAATATGCACAGACATAGACACACAGATGAAAATTAAAATATTATGAAATTATACTTATATTTATTATAGTTTCTTTTCAATTCTGTTTCAGTAAAAAATGATTATAACACATTAAGCTGAGTTTACAACTCTCTGTGATCCTTAATTTAAAAAATACCACTATAAGATGAACATGTTTAAACATATTAATATATGCATAGTTGGGCATTACTGAAAATTTGGATAATTGGGTCACAACTTTAGAGACAATGACATAGGTGGCAGTCACTCATTTACTCATTCATTTATTCATTCAGCAAGTGCTTTTGACCTCCTATTATGTGTCAGGCATTGTTTTAAGTTCTGGTAATACCACAGTGAACAAAATAACAATCGTTTCCCACCCCCCCTTCCATCCACCCCCACCCCCACCCCCAATTATCTGCTAGTGCCTATCAGACTGAACTAAGGCTTAAGCATCTTTGTTTCCACAGAGTTAACCGCTAATAGGATAGGAAAACAATAAGAACAAAAATGAAAAGCATGGAGCAGTGGTTGAAAAGGGAATATTTTAATTGTTTTATTCCTATTATTTTTCCTATTACAAAAATAAACCATGGTCATTTCAGAATATATACATATATATTATTCATAAAACTTAAGCTAGAGATTACTATATGCAGCAGCCTAGACCCAAAGAAATCACACAATAATTTAGTCAGGGGTTAGTTTAACATAAAAATTATTAAACTGTGATAAAAAAAAAAGTAAGTATAGTTCATAAAAATAACCTCTTAGATCCCTCGTTCCCTAGGAGTGGGGGAAGTACGCAAGGAAGGACAAATTGAGAAAGGGGGTGCTCCTTGAGGCTAGGATCACAACTCCTTAAAGCAGATAGAGTTGCAACCTACTGGTTGACAGAAAAGAGCATAGGTTTTCCTGGGGCTTGAGATGGTCTACAGTCACAGAGAAGCAAGAAGCAATGCTCTGGAGTAGTGCAGGGAGGATTCAGATGAGCCCCAATGGGTAGCTGAGTGTGTGCTTGTGCAGCGGGAGTGGGGGTCTCACTGGCAACTCTCTAGGGTACAGGTGGAGTCCAGGGAAACTGCAGTGAGTGGCTGAGCACAGAGGTGTGCAGGAGTGAGGGAACCCAAGCACCAGGAAGACTAGAGCCCACAGCATCCCTGCTGGGAGGGTCACAGTATCAGGAGATCTTTGGGAGACCAATGTGGAAGGGAGTGTAGTAGACTAGCCAGCAGAGGGAATCAGGGAGCTGGTGCAGGCAGGAGGCCTAGAGCTCCCAGCGTCCTCATCAAGAGGGAGAGGGCATTCTGAGTAGTGACTGGGCAAAGCTCCACCAGATGTCCTCACACCTACCCCGCTGAACCATCCTGCAGCAGCTATAAACCACAGGAGAGTCCTTTCCTCCTACAGTGTCTCCCAGTGCCCTCTACCTAGAGAGCCTAACATGGGCTCACTCTAAAGGAAAGATGCTTACAAGAATTCTGTCCATGGTTGCAGAACTCATATTGAGAGGTTAATTTGAGGCTGAGAAGCAATAAATTAATAACTAGCACTACACAATAATTGTAAAGATTCTGTATTTAGCCTTTTGTGCTTTGATCTCTATTATTATCTATATAAAATTCTACTATATATGCTGTTTGAAACTATTCTACTAACAACATTCTGTAATAATTTCCCATGACATTCTTTGGGAAAGGTACTTTTGCAGATAGTATTCATTATCTAAATAAATACTGTGCCAATCATAGAGATTCTAAGGAATAATGATGAGACAACATTTCAAAGGCTTATTTATAATTCCAAATAACTGATGTATCTGATGAGGGAAGCCTTAAATATTTATTGTGAGTAAATATTTTTGGGGGGGTATTCCATAGAAATATCATTTTCTACTATTTTACTGAACAATTATTTCATTTTAAATATGTCTAAATACAAAAGTTAGCAACATATTAGTATCTACTAGAAATCTTGATCTTGAGAAACATTTATATGCAAAAATAATATTTTATTTACTTGTTTATATGATTCAATATTTGGAAAGAATCAATAATATTTTATAATTCATTCTCTTTTATTCCCTTTCCTAAGTCTTGGAGTGGTGGCAAAGTAGGGTACATAACTGCAATAGTGAGAAATAGGGTGGAGGTAGTTTAACAGGAAACACTGGAGGTACTACAATAACTATAGAAAATGCATTTTACTTCCTGGAAGTCAAGTTAATTCGATTTGAGGGATGGGAGGACTTCTACATAAACCTGGGAATTTTTCTATTTTAAATCTCTCTCTCAACATTTTATTAAAAGTTTACCTATTAGGCAAAGATTACAAAGAATGAAATATGTAGTGTTGCTCTGGTTTGAGGAAAAGAGTTCCTCTCCTACGCTGCTGAGAAGTACAAATTCGCACAAAATTTTATAGAGCAATGAAGCAGAATTCAAAAGCCTTAACATTTGGTATATCTTTTGACCCAGAAACTCCACATATAGAAAATGTCTAGACAATTTTGAAGAGGTATAAACACTACCTTTGCATGGTAGTATTAGTACTTTTTAGTAGTGATAAATAGAAATAGACTAAATGCCTATCAATAGTGAATAACTTGAATCCATTTCCAGGTCATTGATAAAATGGCATAATATGTGTCCATTAAAAATGGTAGTTAGAACAATACTTTTGGTGTGAAGAGTTGTCCATGATACATTAAAATAAGCTTTTACTGTCTTCTTAACATGGGTTTATATTATGTAAATTTTGGGGTGGAACATGAGTTTTATAACAAATAAAAAAGACATAGTTTGTGTTGAAGAATAAGTTATTTCTCCTGAGTTAACACATTTACTTTTAGAAATTTGTCATTTAGAAAAGCACCATCACTGCTTTGTGATTAAAATATTCCATAGAATTCTGGAATGGTTATAATTGCCGCTTTTTCTTTAAGAGGAATATTAACTAGCTGAAATTGCTCTTAGGGAATGATGGGTTTTAATTCAGGAGAATAGTTCAGGAAGAAGAGAGAAGAGGCAAAAAAAAATGTGTATAGGATGAGACTAGAGAGAAAGCTATATATCAATAATTGAGAAGGTTAGATTGTAACTCAAGAGACTTCTGTTTTCTTAACTCCAACCAATACCTTTTTCTCTGGTTAAGCTGAACATTGATAAAAATAATAAGCATGCATAATGAACTTGCATCCCAGATTTTATATGATTAGTAACTGGATATTAACATCAAATGAATTATTTCATAGATTTGATTCTGTAATTTTAAACTAATTATATCTATCAATCCTTAATAAAAATTCATTCCCTGAAGTAACTCCTATAGTTATACCACTTTAGTTAACCTTTAAGGGTTGGAACTCCATATGTGTCATGAAATAGTATTTAATTTTTCATACTCAGTTTGCTAGCAATATAAAGTAATGTACGGAATAAATTTTATCTCTCATATGGATTTTTTTCCAATATATTGATTACAAAGGGGAAGAAGATAACTGGTCCACCAAAACTCATTTTTCAAATTTTCACAATGTTATTTACTGTAATAGGTAATGAAATCCTACAAGGCAGCTCTAGAGTAATATTAGATTGACATATTTGAAGAACCAGCAGTTTCATTATAAATATGTCAACACATTTCTTCTGAGAGATGTCAATAACAAGACACTCTACATAATTGTCTGCTTTTACACAGGTGTCTGAAAATATAAGAATATTTATTTTGGGGTATTTTGTAGCTAAATATATCATCATTCTTCTTTGAAAACTAAATAACCTTTATTTATTACATGAACATGCTAATTAAATTCTGCTACAACAGACATAATCATATATATATATATATATACGTATATATTTTGCTGCTTTTACGATTATTTCTGAGGTGCAAAGATTATTTCCCCTTCCCCATGTTTTCAGAATTTCCTGTATTCCCCCATTCAAACTTGGCTGCCACAACCAGACAGACAGAAAGCACGAGGACCTTCTTTTTCTCGCATCTGTAGTGGAAACCTTAGCAGCAGACATTAACTGCTCCGGGACTGTCACAGATGCACTATAATCATATATTAAGCATCAATGATAGAAAGCAAAACTGTTTTAAGAACCCATGTGCATGCTGATCAATTAATTATATCTGGAAATTTGTATTAAGATATTATATTACTTTTCTTTAAATTTATCTTTTTATATTATTTAATCTTTTATTTTCTCCCACAGAAGTTAAGACTGGACAACTGTGGCTATTATGAATTCCAACTTTTCTGTCTTTATTAAATTGATTAATTCAATAATTCCCTGATATTAGAAATGTCAATCAATCTGATATCCTAGAAGCCAATTGACTTATTGTTTTCAATTATATTAGATAGAGCATCTGCATTTTTAGGATTATATTGTAAGACCATGCAGAACACAAGTCTTAAAGATATTGGGGTAATTCATATTTATATGGAAATAAAACAACACACTAAAAAAAAAAAAACTGAAACAATAACAATGGATCAGAGAAGCAATCACAGAAAATATTAGAAAATACTGAACGAAAATGAAAATACAACATAACAAATCTGATGGGAAGCAACTAAAGCAGTACTTAGAGGAAATGTTAAAAGCCATATTTAAAAAAAAGAAGGATCTCAAGCCATAATCTAACTGTATTAGTCACCAAAGGGGTGCTGATGCAAAATACCAGAAATCTGTTGGCTTTTATAAAGGGTATTTATTTGGTGTAGAAGCTTACAGTTACCAGGCCATAAAGCATAAGTTACTTCCCTCACCAAAGTCTGTTGGTACCTGTTGGAGCAAGATGGCTGCTAACATCTGCCAAGAATTCAGGCTTCGTGGGTTCCTTTCTTTCCTGATCTTGTTACTCTCTGGGCTCAGCTGCCTTGCTCTCTCCATAAGGCCAGCTGTAGACTCTCAGGCGACCGGCTCTGTCTCTCTCCCAGGGGCTCGATTCTCTCCGGGCTCAGCTGCTCTGCTGTCTGTGTGCTTACTTCCTGGGCTCCAGATCAAAACTCCAACCTCTCGTCTCTGTGGTGTGGTTTTTCTGTGAGTCCCCACCCACCAAGGGAATGGAGAATCAATGTCCTACTGACGTTGTCCAGTCAAAGCCTTAATCATTACTTAATCAATAAACCTCTGAATCCAATATAGTCTAATATGCCCAGAGGAAAAGACCAGATCACAAACATAATCCAATATCTATTTTTGGAATTCATAAATAATGCCAAACTGCTAAACTAACTTTCCAAATTAGGAAAGTAGAAACAGAAGAATAAACTAATCCAAAGAAAGCAGAAAGAAAGAGATAAACATTAGGATAGAGATAGAAAAACAATAATGAATAAAAAATAGAGACTAGAAAACCATAAAATCATGAATGAAAGAGAGATCAACACTACTGAACTTACAGAATTACAACGGATTATAAGGAGATTTTAGGAACGCCTGTACACCAACAAATTAGATAGTTTATATGCAATTGATAAAAATCGTAGAACTACCAAGCTACTAAAACTGACCAAAGAAGAAATATAAAATCTGAATAGACCCTATAACAAATGAAGAGATTTTATCAGTAATTTTGAAAACTTCCGATAAAGAAAAGCCCAGGTCCAGATGACTTCACTGGTGATTTCCACCAAACACCTAAAGAAGATTTAACACCAAATCTTCACAAAATAGGTAAGAAGGTAACATTCCCAAACTCATTCTAAGAGGCCAGTATTACCTGGATACTAAAATCAGACAAAGACATCACAAGAAATGATAATACATTTATGAATATACATTTATGAATATACATGAATATACGTGCAAAAATCCTTGACAAAATATTAGCCAATAAAATCTGCTAAGATATAAGAAGGATTATACACAGTGACCAGACAAAATTTATCCCAGGAATGCAAGGTTTGTTTAACATATGAAAATCAATCAATGTAGTATATCATATTGAAAGAATAAAGGGGGTGTGGAACCAAGATGGCTGCAGAGTGAGGTGCTCCTGGAGTGTCTCCTGCTGCAGGGCAGTTGGTAATCACCCAAAGCTACCTAGAGCACCTGTTTGGGGGTCCCAGGAGACCAGAAGAGTATCCTGCAACATCCTTGAAAGTACGGAAGGAGGAGACTGCCCTTCTGCAGAGAGGATTCATGAGTAGAGCCCTCCACATTGCAGAGGTCGGTGCCATGGCACAAGCCACCTTGGGAGCTATTCCATGGCTGGAGTTGGAAGCTCCATTTCCAAAAAAAACGGGGTAGGAAGACACGGTTTGGCACTGATTTCAGCTACTGATTGGTGAATTTGGTGGGCTAAAGTATATTCCTGGGAACAAATAAACTTTGAGCCTGTTCAGGTCAGAAGGAGGCCGGTAGCCGCCATTTTGACTCCACTCAGGGCCTGAGGGGAAGCAGGGCTGATTGAAAATCACTGTACTGGTAAGGACGAGCTTCTTTTTACCCAGGTTGGATTGCAGGTCTAGCCTAAACCCCAACCCCACCTTTGACAGAGAGGAAGCTGGGCAGACCTACACAACCTCTCTGTGAAACTGCAAGCCATGCCTCAGAGGCTGGTGCCCATCTTACTCTGGTGGTGCAAGCCGCCTCAGGAGCTATTCCATAGCTGGAGTTAGAAGCTCCATTACCCATAAACGGTGGAGGAAGAGACAGTTGTCCACCAACCTAAGCTACTGATTAGTGGACTCGGCTGGCTAAATTATAATCCTAGAAACAGCTAGGGTTCTAGCCTGTCCAAGGTGGAAAGAGTCCAGTAGCTGCCATTTTGACTCTGCCCTCAGCATGAGGGGAAGCCTGGCTTCCAAATAGGAAAGGAGGGGGCTGGTGTTTCCACAGCCTTTCTGGGCAATGGCAGACTTTTGGCCTGCAGACACCAGACTGTTGGATGCCTATGGATCCACCCCCACCCCCAATAGGATAGGAGGGGGCTGGTGTTTCCTTAGCATCTCTGGGCAAAAGCAGATATTCTTGGCCTAAGGGGCTGAACTGTTGGGCACCCATAGAACCACCCCCCCACACACACACCCAATAGGATAGGAAGGGGCTGGTGCTTCCTCTGCCACTCTGGGCAACGGTGGGTACTCTAAGCCTACAGGGACTGAACTGTTGGGTGTTGGTGGTTCCATTTCCACCACTAAAAGGCAGAAGGGATAGTACTCCCTCAGCTTCTCAGGGCAACTGCAGGCATATTTGGCCCACACAGATTAGATTGTTGGGCACGCCAGAGGATCAATTCCTACCCCTGCCAGGAAGGAGTCTGGTGCTACATTAGTTTATCTGAGAAACTGTGGTCTTTTTGGATCCACACAGCCTAGATTGCAGCCCACAACTATAACTCCATCCCTGCCCAAGGTAAAGGAGTAAGGGGTAAGAAGCTTTATCAGTCTCTCTGGACAACTACAGACAGTTTTGTCCTGCCCAACTAGGATTATTATATGCAGCTTCAGCTCTAGCCCTACCCCTGACAGAGGAGAAAGGTGGGAGAAGCTTCATCAATTCCTGGGACAATGTGGGCAGCTTCAGCCTCCATAGCTTACAGCATCAACTACATCCTTGGCTCCTACTGCACAACCAGCAAGGGAGAAAAGATAAGAAAGTCCTAAACTAAAGGAAGAAACTGCACCCAGAATAAATACATCCAGAAGGCCAGATGCAAAAACACCAACAAAAAATTACAAGCCATACCATAAGACAGGAAGATATGACCGAGTTAAAAGAACAAGATAAGTCTGCAGATGACATCAAGGAGTTGAGACAGCTAATCATAGATGTTCAAACAAATCTCATTAATAAATTCAATGAGATGGCTAAAGATATTAAGGATATTAAGAAGATATTGGATAAGCACAAAGAAGAATTTGAAAGCATACATAGAAAAATAGCAGGCCTTATGGAAATGAAAGGTGCAATAAATGAAATAAAAAACACACTGGAGGCATATAACAGCATAGCGAACGTACGAAAGAACAAATGAAGAAAAGAATAGAAAAAATTGAGCAGGGTCTCAGGGAACTAAATGACAGCAAGAGCCATGTAAACATAGCTGTCATGGGTGTCCCAGAAGTAGAAGAGAAGGTAAAAGGGGCAGAAGGAATATTTGAATAAATAATGATAGAAAATTTTCCAACCCTATTGAAGGACATAGATATCCATGTCCAAGAAGCATAACGTACTCCCATCTGAATAAGTCTGAATAGACCAACTCCAAGACACATACTAATCAGAATGTCAAATGCCAAAGACAAAGAGAAAAATCTGAGAGCAGCGAGAGAAAAGCAACGCATAACATATAAAGGATACCCAATAAGATTAAGAGCTGATTTCTCATCAGAAACCATGGAAACAAGAAGGCAGTGGTATGATATATTAAAGATACTGCCAGACAAAAACTGCCAACCAAGAATTTTATATACAGCAAGATTATCTTTCAAAAATGAGGGTGAGTTTAGAACATTCACAGATAAACAGAAACAGTGAGAGTTTATAACAAAAAGACCAGCTTTGGAGGAAATACTAAAGAAAGTGTTACAGCCTGAAAAGAAAAGTCAGGAGAGAGAGCTTGGAATAGAGTCTAGAAATGATGACTGTATCAGTAACAGTAACTAAAAGTGTCAAAAATAAAATGACAGATAAAACACAAAGATCGAAATGGATGAAATAAGAACTGCCTTTACAGTAATAACATTGAATGTTAATGGATTAAACTTCCTAATCAAAAGACACAGACTGGTGAAATAGATAAGAAAATATAATCCATCTATGTGCTGTCTGCAAGAGACTCAGGTTAGACCCAAGGATACCAATAGATTGAAAGTGAAAGGTTTGAAAAAGATATTCCATGCATGCAGCAACCAAAAAAATAAAAATAAAAATAAAAAATAAAAAGCTGGTGTAGCTATACTTATATCATATGATATAGACTTTAAAAGCAAAGCTGTTATTAGAGACAAGGAAGGGCATTACATACTAATAAAAGGAATGATTCACCAAGAAGAAATAACAATCATAAATGTATATGCATCTAATCAGGATGCTCCAAGATACATGAGGCAAATACTGGCAAAACTGAAGGGAGAAATCGACATCTCTACAATAGTTGGAGACTTCAATACACCACTATCAGCATTGGATAGAACATCTGGGCAGAGGATCAATAAAGAAACAGAGAGCTTGAATAATATGATAAATGGACAAAACCTAATAGACATATATAGAACAATGCACCCCCAAAACAGCAGAATATAGATTCTTTTCAAGTGCTCATGGATCTATCTCAAGGATAGACCATATGTTGGGTTAAAAAGCAGATCTCAATAAATTCAACAAAATCGAAATTATACAAAGCACTTTCTCTGATCATAGTGGAATAAAGTTGGAAATCAACCAGCAGCAGAAAAAGAGAAAATTCATATATATATGGAGATTAAACAACACACTCTTAAATAATCAGTGGGTCAAAGAAGAAATTTCAAGAGAAATCAATAAATATCTCAAGATGAATGACAATGAGAATACAACATATCAGAACATATGGGATGCAGCGAAGGCAGTGTTGAGAGGAAAATTTATAGCCCTCAATGCTTACATTAAAAAGGAAGAAAGAGCTAAAATCAATGACCTAACTACACAGCTGGGGGAACTAGAAAAAGAACAGCAAACTAATCCCAAAGCAAGGGGAAGGAATGAAATAACAAAGATCAGAGCAGAAATAAATGAAATTGAGAACAAAAAAAAAAACAATAGAAAGAATTAACAAAACCAAAAGTTGGTTCTTCAAGAAGATGAACAAAAAAGACAAACCCTTAGCTAGACTGACTAAGAAAAAAAGAGAGAAGATGCAAATAAATGAAATAAAAAATGAAAACGGGAACATTACTATTGACCACAGAGAAATAAGAGAGATCATAAGAGGATACTATGAACAACTTTATGCCAAAATACTAGATGAAACGGAAAAACTCCTAGGAACGTACAAACAACCTACACTGACCCTAGAAGAAATAGAAGACCTCAATAAACCAATCACAAGAAAAGAGATTGAAACAGTTCTCAAACAGCTCCCCAAAGTGAAAAGCCCAGGATCAGATGGTTTCACAGGTGAGTTCTACCAAGCATTCAAAGAAGATTTAATACCAATCTTACTCAAGCTCTTCCAAAAAATTGAACAAGAAGGAATGCTACCAAACTCATTGTATAAAGCCAATATCACCCTAATACCAAAGCCAGATAAAGATATTATGAAAAAAGAAAATGACCCATTTCTCTAATGAATACAGATGCAAAAATCCTCAATAAAATACTTGCTAATCGAATCCAACACACATTAAAAGAATTATTCATCATGATCAAGTCGGCTTTATACTGGGCATTCAAGGCTGGTTCAACACAAGAAAATCAATCAGCATAATATACCACATTAATAAATCAAAGAAGAAAAATCACATGATCCTATTGATTGATGCAGAAAAGGCATTTGACAAAATACAGCAACCTTTTTTGATAAAAATATTACAAAAAATAGGAACTGAATGAAAACTTTCTCAACATGACAAAGGCCATATATGAAAAACCCACAACTAACATTGTACTTAATAGTGAAAGACTGAGAGCTTTCCTGTTGAGATCAGGAACAAGACAAAGATGCCCATTGTCACCACTGTTGTTCAATATAGTGCTAGAGGTTCTAGCTAGAGCAATCAGGCAAGAAAAAGAAATAAACGGCATCCAAATTGGAAAGGAAGAATTAAAACTGTCACTATTCGTAGATGATAAGACTGTATATCTAGAAAGTCCTGAAAAATCTACAACAAAGCTGCTAGAGCTTATAAATGATTTCAGTAGTGTTAGGGTACAAGATCAATATGAAACAATCAATGGTGTTTCTATACACTAGTAATGCACAATCTGAGGAGGAGTCAGGAAAAAAATTCCATTTACAATAGCAACTAAAAGAATCAAATATTTAGGGATAAACTTAACCAAGAATGTAAAACACTTGTATTCAGAAAACTATAATGCATTGCTAAAAGAATTTAAAAAAGACATAAATAATTGGAAGAACATTCCATGCTCATGGATTGGAAGACTAAATATCATTAAGATGTCAATTCTACCCAAATTAATATACAGATTCAAAGCAAACGCTATAAAAATCCCACCAGCATTTTTTTAAACAAATGGAAAACACAATTATCAAATTTATTTGGAAGGGTAAGAAGCCCCGAATAGCCAGAAACCTCTTAAAAAGAAAAAGTGAATTTGGAGGACTCTCACTTCCAGAATTTAAATCACATTACCTAGCTACAGTGGTAAAAACAGCATGATACTGGCATAAAGATAGACACATAGACCAATGGAACCGAATTGATGGTTCAGAAACACACCCTCACATCTATGGCCAAGTGAGTTTTGACAAGCCTGTCAAACCCACCCAGCTTGGAAAGAACAGTTTATTTAACAAATGGTGCTGGGGGAACTAGATATCCATAGCCAAAAGAAAGAAAGAAGACCCCTATCTCACACCTTAAACAAAAGTTAACTCAAAATGTATCAAAGACCTAAATATAAAAGAAAGTACAATAAAGCTCCTAGAAGAAAATGTAGGGAAACATCTTCAAGACCTGGTGTATTCTTAAACCTTATACCAAAAGCATGAACAATGAAAGAAATTATGGATAAATGGGACCTCCTCAAACTTAAACACTTCTGTGCTTCAAAGGACTTCATCAAGAAGGTGAAAAAGCAGCCCACTACATGGGAGAAAATATTTGGAAACCACATATCCGATAAGGGTTTGATTTCCATTCTATATAAAGAGATTATAGAACTCAACAATAAAAGAGCAAGCAATCCAATTAAAAAATGGGCAAAAGATTTAAATAGACATTTCTCCAAAGAGGAAATACAAATGGCCAAAAAGTACATGAAAAAATGTTCCATATCACTAGATATTAGGGAAATGCAAATTAAAACAACAATGAGATGTCATCTAACACTGCATAGAATGTTCAATACTTATAACATATAGACAACAATAAGTGCTGGAGAGGATGTGGAGAAATAGCAACACTCTTTCACTGTTGGTAGGAGTGTAAAATGATGCAGCCTCTGTGGAAGACAGTTTGGCAGTTCCTCAGGAAGCTATATATAGAGCTGCCATATGATCCAGCAATTCCTCTACTAGGAATATATCCAGAAGAACTAAAAACTACGACACAAACAGACATCTGCACATGGAAACAATCCAAGTGTCCATCAACCAATGAATGGATAAACAAAATGGGTATATACATACAATGGAATACTATGCTGCAGTAAGAAGAAACAAAATTGGGATACATGTGATAACGGATGAATCTTGAAGACATTATACTAAGCAAAGTAAGCCAGACACAAAAGGACAAATATTGCATGTTCTCATTAATATGAACTAAATATGAAGAATAAATACATGGAATTAAAACTTAGAATATAGGTTATTAGGAGATAGGAGGAGGGTTGAGAAGAACTACTGATGCTTAATGTATGTAGAAGCTTTAATTAACTTGACTATAAAAGTGTGGAAATGGATAGAGTTGATGGTAACGCATTATAGTGAGTAGCAACTGGTTTATAAATGGGATTGTGGCTGAAAAGGGTAGTCTGAGAAAGTAAATGTCAATTGAAAGAAAGCTAAAGAATAATCTAGGGACTGAATAACACAGTGAACCCAGAGGTGGATGAGAATTGTGTTTGAGGGTACAAATGCAAGACTGTCCTTCTGTGAGCTAGAGTAGATGTACATCACTACTGCAGGGTGGTAGGAATGTGGAGAAGCATGGGAAAACTACAATTGGTGTGACCTATAGACTGTGGTTAACAGAAGTACCATAATATTCTTGCATCAATGCCAAAGATGTACTGTGGTGATAATGGAGGTGTATGGAAAAAGTGTGCCAAATGCATGCTATGGGGAAGTAGATGTGCCTCAAGTGATTGAGCTCCCTTCTACCATATAGAAGGTCCAGGGTTTGATTCCCAGAGCCTCCTGGTGAAACGCAAGTTACCCGTGGGGAGTGCTGGCCTGTGCAGAGTGCTGGCCCATGCAGGAGTGCTGGCCCGCATGGAGTGCTGGCCCATGTGGAGAGCCGGCACAGCAAGATGATGCAATAAAACGAGACACAGAAGAGAGACAATGAGAGATGCAGCAGATCAGGGAGCTGAGGGGTGAAAGAGATTGAGCAGCCTCTCTCCATTCCAGAAAGTCCCAGGATCAGTTTCTGGTACCGCCTAAAGAGAAGACAGGCAGAAACAGAACACACAGAGAGCAGACAGCGAGTACAAAACTATGGGAGGAGTGGGGGATAAATAAATAAATCTTTTAAAAATGCATGCTGTAGACCATGGTTGGTGCTAATAGTCTGATGATATTATCTCATCATCTGTAACAAATGTTCCAGCATGGTGTAGTGTGTTGGTGAAGGGGTGTTGTATGGGAATTCTACACATGTCTATGATTATTTTTCAAGTTCACAACCTCTGTAATAAAATATATATTTTAAAAATAGGGTGTGTTGAGGGCAAAATACATCAAATATAAAACAGGGACTATAGTTAGTACTAATGTTTTGACTATGATCTTGCATAGTTTGTAACAAATGTTTCACAACAATGCAAAGTATTGGTGGAGGGGTGATGTATGAGGCCCCTGTATGATGTTATGTATGTTTATTTTGTAAGTTCACAATCTTTACTATACACTTATTGTTTATGAGTGTTCATGTATGAATGATATAGTTCAATAAAAAATATGTTTTAAAAAATTGCAGAGCACAAATGTGAATGTAGACTATTACTACAATTATGTAAGCATAATATGTTCAGGGCCAAGGAATAGTCTATAACATGGGAAAAGGAGGTAGAAGAGCTATTGGGGTATGGGATAATGAGGAACTGTATCCCTTTTGGAATTCTCTTTATGTATTAGAAGTTTATGTTATCAATAAATTTGGTTTCCTGTTTAAAAAAAAAAAAGGGAAAAAAAGCCACATGATCATCTCAATAGACTAGAAAAATTATTTGATGAAATCCAATATATATACTTTCATGATTACAGCATTCAACAAAATAAGAATAAAAGAGAACATTCTCAACCTGACAAAGAGCATATAAGGAAAGCCATGGTACCTTTAGTGTAAAAAACTGAAAGCTTTTCTCCTATGTTAAAGAAGAAGACAAGTGTGTCTGCTCTCACAACTTCAATTCAACATTTTACATGAAGTACTAGCTTGGGGAATTAGGTAAGAAAAGCAAACAAAAGTCATTCAGATAGGAAAGGAAGAAGTGAAAACATCTCTATTTGCAGATGATAAGATAATGTATAGAAAATCTTACAGAATCAAAAAGCAACTATTATACCAAATAAACAAGGTAAGTAAGTTTGCCAAATACAAGATCAACAAACAAAAACCAATTGTATTTCTATACACTAGCAATGAATGAATTTAAAATCAAACTAAGAAAACAATTCCATTTAAATAGCATCAAAATGAATAAAATGCTTAGGAATAAATTTAAAAGGCAGAAAACAAGACCTGTACACTGCAAATACAAGACATCATTGGATTACATTAAGCAAGATATAAATAAATTGGAAGATACCCTATGTTCATGGATTGGAAAACTAAATATTGTTAAGAAGGCAATATTCTTCCAAACTGATCTACAGATTCAGTGAAGTCTCTATTTTAAAAATTCCACCTTGCCATAAGATATTGACAAGTTGAATTTAAAATTCATGTGATGATGCAAGGGACCCAGAATAGCCAAAATAATCCTTAAAAAGAAGAACAGATTTGGAGGACTCACAGTTCCCAATTTCAAAACTTACTGCAAAGCTGGAGTGATCAAGAAAGGGTGACAGTGACATAAGGATAGACATATAGGTCAATGGAATTGAATTGACATGTATGTACAGTTGATTTTCAAAAAGATTGCCAAGACAATTCAATGGGAACAGAATAGTATTTCAACAAATGGTACTGGGACAAATGGATATCCACTTACCCATTATATGTCAAATTTAAGAACAAAAACTATAAAAAGCTTGCAATAAAAGAGAAGAAAATCTTCAGGATTTTGGATTGGGCAATTGTTAGTTATATATGATGTCAAAAGCACAATGATAGAAAAAATTGATAAGCTGAACTTTAAGAAAATTAAAAACATAGTGCTTCAAAGAACACGAAGAAAGTACAAAGATAACCCACAGAATGGGAGAAAATATTTACAAATGATATATCTTATAAGGTACTTTTATCCAGAATATATAAAGATCTCTTATAATTCAACACTAAAAAAAGCAAATGTTCCAATTTTAAAAATGGGCACTTGAATAGTCAGTTCAACAAAGATATACAAATAGTCAACAAGTACATGTGAAGATGCTTGCCATTATTGTCATAAGTGAAATGCAAATCAAAACCATATTATGGGAAGCGGATGTGGCTCAATCAATAGGGCTCCCGTTTACCATATCCCGTTTACCGAACCCGGGGCCTCCTGGTGAAGGCAAGCCAGCCCACGCGGCGCCGTGAGCTGGCGCAGCAGGACGACCCGAAAAGGGGAGACAAGCAGACACAGAAAAATGCACAGTAGATGGACACGGCGAGCACAAGCAGCAAGGGGGGTGATAAATGAATGAATAAATAAAATCTTTAAAAAATATATATATATATGATACCATGTCACACACATTAAGATGACTATTTTCAAAAAGATGGACTAAACAAGTATTGGAAATTGGAATTCTCCTACACTGCTAGTGATAATTCAAAGCATTGCAACTGCTTTAGAAAACTGCAGTTCCTCAAAAAGTTAAATATAGTGTTACAATATAGCACACAAATTTCACTCCTATGTATATACTCAAGGGAACTGAAAATATATGCTCATACAAAAACATGTATATGAATATTCATAGTAGCATTTTTCATAGCAGCCAAAAAGTGGAAATATCCCAAATTCCTATGAACTAAAAACAGATCATCAAAATTTTATTTTATATATAATATGTATTATATACTATAAAATATATTACTTAGAAATGCCATAAATATATGTCATTTATATGCAATATATTATATATATTAGGTAAATACATATTTATAATATTTATTCCACTACAAAAAGGAATGAAATACTGATACATGCTAAAATATGGATGAGCTTTGCAAATATTATGCTAAGTGAAAGAAAACAGACACACAAGGCCAAATATTGTATGCATTCATCTATATGATATATCCAAAATGTGTAAATCCATAGAGGGCAAAAATAGATTAGTAGTTGTTGGGGGGGGGGAGGGGTAGGAGGCACAACTGCTAGTACATATGGGATTTATTTTGGGGGTGTAAATATTCTGGAATTAGATAGTGGTCATGACTGCACAGTTCTGTGGATATACTTTTTAGTTTTTACCACTGCATTGTACACACTTTAAAAAGGTGAATTTTGGGAAGTGGCTGTGGCTCAATCAGTAGGGCTCCCGTTTACCATATGGGAGGCCCCGGGTTCGGTTCCCGGGGCCTCCTGATGAAGGCAAGCCCGCCCGCACGGCGTGGTTAGCTGACCCAGCGAGCACAAGCAGCAAGGGGGGGATAAATGAATAAATAAATAAAATCTTTAAAAAAAAAAAAAAAAAGGTGAATTTTATGATATCAGAATAATTCAGTAAAGTTCAATGAAACTATTATTAAAGACTTCCAGGAAGAGGGCACATTTCAAATATGTATTAAAGGATAGGTAGTCCTTCGATAGACAAAGGAAATAAATGCATTCCAGGCAGAAGAATATTGCCAAATTATGGCATTTGAAAAGAGATGGAACATTAAGGTAACTGCATGAACTATTGTGCTTGTAGTTATGTGGTTAAAACACTTGCTCAATGATTGGGGGTAAGATTGACAGAAAAAGCCTAGGAGAAAGTAAACTACTAAGAAAGTTAGCTTCTATCTATAGGTTATGCAGGACCACTGGATAATTTTTAAGGCATGAAATCAAGTTCAAAGTTACATTTTAGGTAATTGGGTTGATGGGGACAGGGATTAGAGATAATGTGTTGGAGATTAGTTGAGACTTAATATATGGAACCCAGTCATGAGTATAATTGTGTGCTCTGGATCAGACTGAAAAGGGCCAACATGATGTCTGAGGCAGTGCAGCTTGAGAAGAGAGGTAGTGCCATTATTAAAAGGCAGAACCACAAACTTAATCCAACTATAAATCTGCTTGTAAGAGACAGAGTTGAAATTAAGATAACTCAATAAGATTAAAATTCAAATGGCTAATCAAATTGATTACAATAACAATATTAATGATAATATAGCAATTTATGAACGCTTAGTATGTTTCCTAAACACTTTTCATGTATCAAGTTATTTTATCCTCACATCAAGCCAATGAAGTGAGGACTGTTATTTTTCCCAGTTTGAGTTTGAATTTCAAATTCTATAAAACTTTTTAAAACACTCCGATAGCCAAACAAAACATATCAATGAGTCTGATTTGTTTATTTATCCTAACACAAAGGATTTCAAATTATGTTTAAACATTGTCTCGCTCACTGTAAATTTTGTAAAATATTAATGAAATTTTGTGGTTGAGAGACTTTACATGTTATTTCACCTAATGCTGGGTCTATAATGACAAATTAATTTAATGATTGTTTACTGAGGAGCTAGTATTTACCGAATAGTACATGTAGCATGGGGATACGAAAAGAAAATATTGTCACTGTAATAAAAGAATTTTAAATTTGGTGGAGAAAATATGCATATATAATATACAATTGCAATATAATTTCTTAAATTTAATATGGATTCATATGTCATTTATAATGTTAGTGCTGAAGATAAAATTATTAACTCTACTTGGAGAATGCATAGCAGGTAGTAGGGTACTTTGAAACTCAGTTTTGAAGGATAAAGTGGAACTCAATATGGAAACTAAAGAGGAAGGCATTTTAGAAGAAGATTTGTTGAGTAATGGATCGATTTAATAAACTGTATATTGGAGAACTCCCCCCAAGTTATAGTGGTTCTATATGTGAATGAAAGAATAATCAAATTATTTTCCTTTATTTGCTTTCATCTGAATATATGTAACTGGTCATTTCCCACTGGTCAAGGTAGAAAAATAAGTAGATAAACTAAGAACATAATGGTTATTAACTCACAAAAAAATTCCAGAAATGGATAAATTTAAAGAGCCATTTAGCTGTCAGATATGCTTTCCAGATTAAAAAAAAAAACAAAACAAAACAAAACCACAAATATATATTTTAAGATGTTTCTATTACAAAAATAGCAGCTAGTACCATTATTCATTTAAATAACAAATATCATAATATTTATAGCTCCTAAAATTTGACTTCTCTGTATTCAAACTATGTTTAAGATAGTATATTCAATAGATGATAGCACTCAAAACCGAAAAGTTGTCAGACTGAGGTTTATATCTGCTTGAAAAGTAGAAAAAAGTTTAATATTCACTCATTCCAAAATTTTGCATATGGTAAAATTATTTTTAGAGACATGTCTTAGCTATGAAGTAACTTAAAGATACATCAACTGTAAATGCTAGGTTGCCATGCTTGATACTAGGGGAAAAACTTCACCTTTTGCAGCTTGCTTATATTTCCTTGCAAAGAAAATAAATAAGTATATGGAAATTGTTTCTCGAAGAATTTTTTTCTGCTTTTTATTTGCAGTTTCTGCTTTTTATTGTATAACCCTTGTAGGATCGTATCTGTTAAGATCTTTGGGCAGCAGTTGAGGCAAGTGGTTAATACTAGAATTTCAAATGCACTAAATTACTAGCTTTACAAATGAGAACCTTGAACTTTGTATCTTTTGATAATTCTGATGTTAGGCTTTATTCCTGTATCATGGTGGGAGTTCATTTTGTAATTCATACAGCTACATGTCCTGCTTGTTCTCACTGCCAGCAGACTATTACCTGGCTAAAACCTAGCTCTCTCTCTCCTTCTTGTCAAAAAGTCAGGCCAAGAACCAAAAGGTTGCAGAATTTTCTTTTGCCTATTCTTTCTTTTTCAGATAATTTCAAAACTGTTATCAGGATTTTAGGGGTTTAAAATTGTGCTCCTGGGGGATGGATGTGGCTCAAATGGTTGGGTGTCCATCTCCCATATGGAGGGAATGGAGGGACCCGGTTTTGATCCCTGGGATCTCCTGGTAAAAAAAAAAATGTGCTCCTATATCCTCTTTCCTATTTCTTATCATTAAAGAAATAGTGGAAGTGACTGGAGTAAAGACATATGAGCAGATGGGCATGTGGCCTTCATTACTCAAAAGCATGTTCTGGCACTCTCATCTGATCCCTCTGGCAAGACACTATAAAATTTTCTGGAAAGCAATGTAGTAATTACACCTACACAATTGAAGTATCCATAGCCATTGATCCAGTTGTTATCCTAGAAAAGATCTGAGCCTCAACTAAGAATCTAAAATATTCAAATGCACAAAGATATTTATCAAAGCATCATTGATAAAAGTACAAAATACCAAAATCTAAAAAATATGGTAAATGCATATAATTAAATAATAGTCAAATAAAGAACTATTACAGAATTAATAAAATTAAATGTCCAAGAATTTTAAAAATAATATCAAAATGTTTATGCTTTAATGTAAAGGCAAAATGCAGGGCACAAAATTTCATATATATACTATTTATAATGGTGTGATTACATAAAAAGCAAGGGGAGAAAACTACAAAGAAACATTGCAGCTAACGATTGCTGGTAATTTTGATACTTTTTAAAATTTTTATTTATTTATTTATTTATTTATTTTTATTTTTATATATATTTTTTTGAGGTACCGGGGCCGAGGATTGAACCTGGGACTCGTATGTGGGAATCTGGTGCTCAATCACTGAGCCACATCAGGTTACCTGAGTTGGTTTTATCATTTGTTTTGCTTGTTGTTTGTTTTTGTTTTTTCAAGAGTCACCAGAACTGACGTCCCAGGACCTCCCATGTGGGAGGCCTGTCACTCAAGTAGTTGAGCCACATCCGCTCCCTTTTATACTTTTTAAATTTCAGAATCTCTAAGATAACTATTAGAGAAATGTAAAGAGTAAAACCTGGAGTAAAAAAAAAAAAAAGGAAATTTGACCATTTTAGTCCCTTATCTAATGATTCGCATGATTTTCCATCTGCTATAAAAATCTAAATATATAGCATAAAAACAACACACTTGACAATGTACCTTCTTTAGAACTCTAGTCTATCATTTTACTCTGATTTAACTGATTAATTTTTCTCCAGCTATGTGGAAGAATACATATAGCCTCATTAACAGAAAACCACTTAAATTAGGAAAGCAGCAGCATGAGGAAGAATACACAACTTAGATTGTAACAATGAGTATAGGCTACCAAGAGATGCTCTGAATTACATGTCCTTGGAGTCCAGTTAAATAGGACAGAAGGCCATCTGTTTGGATGCTTTGAACATTAACTTGCATAACATCAGAGAGCTTAACCATATGCTCTCATGAATTGATTCTGGTAATACAGTTCTGTTCCAATGGTGCTTATCTTTTCTGCAACTAAATTGCTTTTTCAAGAGAAATGTGACACAGACAAGATTTTCTAAGTAAGCCATTTATAGCACCATATTTATGAGGAAGATTTTGGCTAAAACATTAAATATAATTATGGATATTTCCAAACATTTTTTATATTTAGGATCTTAGCCCTCTGTCAAGAGTCAAAACTGGTTAGAAATAAATGATGTGGTACATTATGTACATAACTATCAAATCTTTTTTTGCCAGCCAGATTTACTTTATCAAAATTTAGATTGATCCATTAAGGTTAATGACATGTTAAGGAAAAATATATTTATTTTCTCATTGTAAGAGTCCTATACTTTTAGTTCTACATAAGATCCATAAATCTTAGTACCCATATAGGGAAAGTATGAAGTTGATACAATATAAACACTCAATGCAATGTTGCAACACATTTGGGGAAAGTTTGCATTTCCAATTTGATACAAGGTTAATTTTTAGTTAATTAGTCATTCTGTATGATAAAATCAATCAAGAAAGAACAAAATGAAGAAACGGCTAATGCCCTGGTAAAAGATCTTGTGATTGAAAACAAGTGTGTAAACACACTGGCTAGCGATAATATAAATAACAATAATTAACAATCAAAATTAATTTTTGGAAAATGATGAATGGTTAGATTTCATTCTTTTGCTTTTTTATCCTATACTGATTGACAAATCAAAACCGTTCTCTAAAATAAAGCATTAATAAGGACTCTAAACTTCTTTAGGACAAATTGTTTTGGAAAGATCAATTCTGAAATTCCACAGAAAATTAAGTTAATGTAGTTCCATTAATGTAGAGGGTCTTTGGAGTCTTAAGCCTTTTGCTTGAACTTGAAATATGATATGCATTTAATCTTTGGAAAACCTATTAAGTTGGTATTATCTTCCTTTCATGTTGAGAAATCAAATTTAGGAAATAAACTTACTTGCCTATGTTCACCCAACTAGAAATGGGAGAAGACTGTATTTGAACACTGATCCATATGTTTACAAACCCAAAATTTCAGGACAAAGAGGCTGAATATGGAGTTTAAATTAATCTAACATGCAACATATTTGCAAAGCAGTTTTCTCAAAAGATATACTTAAACAAGATGTCCACAATTGTTCTTTTTTTCTCTGTCTCTCATTTTATTACAATGAACTTTTAACAATACAGAAAAGTCACATGACCTTGGAAGGTCAGATTTTTTAAACCCTGCAACATGAGGAAATCTAAATACATTAAATATCATAACACATTCAGAATTCCGATATACATGTACTTGGAAACAGTTACAGCCCTCACCAAACTAGGTTGGGGACATGAAGTCCAACAGCATCTGAAATGCTGTGAAGGCATAAATTTACAAATAACAATGTAATCTTACAGAACTTGCCTTTATTAAGGTGGTATATTCATGTAATTGCAGTACTTTCACAATTTAACAAACCATATTTACTATGCTTCACTTCTAAAAATTTAGATGAAACGTGAAAAAGAAGCCATGCAGTATAAATTGCAACTTCAGGAAAAGTTCCTGACTTATTATTCAAAAGAATTTTCCCCACGTAAAATAAATGTCCAATCGTTCCTGGTTTGTGGGAAGATAATGTTTAAGTCACAATGAAGCCTTAATGTGATGTAAGCTTGGCTATATAAACAGCACAAGTTGAGAAAACCTATTAGACTGGATGAAGTAAGGTCAGTAACAGCCACCTTGAGACATTACAGGAGGTTTAATTCCCACTGGAAGCCAAGGAGGCCCACCTTGGTAAGGGGGCACCATTGGCAGTACCTGCCCATATGTTGGCATAGTGCCAGGAAGGTAACCTGGCATACCTTGATGATGACCACCATATTGACCATGAGGCAGCACTGGGGTCTCATTCCTTGTTGCTGTGGGATGCCAGGCTGTGGTGGCATCATACCTCCAATTGGTCCAACTGGTGGATTACTGATGGGGGCCTGTTCTGGTCAAGGAATATATTTAGGTAACTGTGCCCTTCTGTCTTCCAGTGATAAATCCTCATCTGGATAGGTCAACTTACTGTTTGCACTGGTTGTTGTAAGTGTAGCAGGCTTATTTGTTATTGAACTCACTGGTTTAGCTGCACAACTATTTGTTGTACTAGTGGTTGAAGCTGTAGACTGTGTATAAGCAGGGAATGTAGGCTTTGGGAGTTCTGTAGTTGTAACAGGGGTACTATTTAAGTGCTTGAATTCTGTACCAACAGGTCCTTGAACAGCTGCCTGGGCCTGTCCAGCACTGGGGAAAAGTGACTTAGTAACCAGAGGCTGTGGAGCAGAAACTGTTGCTGCTGGTGCCAGGGGTCTATTAAAAATACCTGGCACTGAAACAGCCTGTGCTTGAGACATTGGAGGAATCCCAGGACATGTAAAATGTGGGGCCACACCTGGTGGCATACCAGGTATCAGAGGTGGTATTCCTGGTCCAGGTGGCACCATTGCACACATTGGTATCATGTTTCCACTGCAAAATGACTGGGTGTATTTTCTCTGATGATGCAATCCAGGTGGCATGCCCAGCATAACTGGTGGCATTCCTGTCATTAGAAGAGTAACACCTAACATAATGGAGGTATGCCTGGAGGTATCTCTGGTGCTCCAGGATCTGGTGGCAGTCCTGGCTCTGCTATTGGCAGAATATAACCTTGTTGAGGTTGAACAGGCTGTGATTAAAATGAAGTTGAAGCTGCAGAGTCATCATCATCTTATTCTTAGAATCATCTTGTTGCTTTTTTTTTTTTTTTTTGACTCTGCTTGTGTTTTCTGTTCAAGAAGTCATCTTTCATCCATGTCTTTCTTTGTAATACCTTCCATACCATATATTTCCAACTCTGTGTCTGTTCTCCCAGGTATTGCATTTGATACAGCATCTATTGTCTCCTTATGCACCTGCATGTAATGAATAGCTAAGCCAGGTCCCCTGTACAATTTCTTAGACATATTTGACATTTAAGGATCTTTTCATCACCAAATATTACAATACCAGCACCATGGCTTCAGTTGCTTCTTCTTCTTGTGCCCCATAACTGAGATCTACTGACAAGTTAAAAGAGGGGAGAAATCGAGCAGAAAAAAACAAGACGATAGTCACTCATGCTTCTTGCCCAACGGCTACCACCACGTCCCACAGGAAACAGACACAAAATGGCCTACCCACAATTGTTTTTTAACACATTCATATAAATCCCCTCCACTTTGACTCTTAAGTATTCACTACTGGATGTTTGTGTGAGTGCCTTTTTGTTGCTGTTTTTTTTTTTATGGAAAATGAGGGAGGGGATGAGTTCCACACCTGGCTCAGTATGGTGCATCACTAAGGGAGCATGTACAGGACTCTGAGGCAATTCATATGCAGAGCTCAGTCAGTGGGGCAGGAGTTCCCAGCCAGAGATGACCTTCAGTCTTCAAATGCTGCCCTTCACCAACACCATGTATACAAAAAATCTTGGAAAATGAATGGAACACAAAATTGAGGTTTTAGATAAGCTCATGTAGATCCTCACAATTATGGACAGATAATAGAGGTACTCTATAAACTTCTGCATTAAAACTAACACTAATAACATTTTTTCTCATTCTAGAATTATTACATATACCATTGCATTCAAAACAATGCAATAATTTTTATAACCAAAAGGAAAAAAAATCAGGTAGTATTTTAAGTATTCTTTATCAGTGTATTTACATTTCATCCTAAAATATTTATAGATAAGGAACCAATACTAAAATACATAATCTAGTTATCACAGGAACTACATTGCAAAATAATAAATGAATGAATAAATACATATTATAAGAGAAACTTCTCCACAAAATCTTAAGTAAACCATTATAATTATAGAAGGTAATTACTTTAAAAGAAAGAAATCACACAGCTTAGATCATTTTTCTTGGCTTGAAAGAAAATTTAGAATACCATTGGTAATGTTCCAAGTTGTTAAGTTTGATTTCACATACTAAAAGCTGAAGTTCCAGTCATTAGGAAAGAATTTAATTGTAAAGTATTGGTTGGTAGTGTTGAATTTAGTTAAAGTTCTACCCAATTTTCTTTTCCTTGGCAGTTAAGTCAGTAACCTTTCGTCCAAGGAAATGCAAGTTGCTGGTACTTTCTGACATTTTGAAAATTGGAATTTAACAAAACAAACCAAAGAGTTACCACACATTACTTACATTTTTAGAATTCTAATGCCTGGTTTTCTTAAATTAGTTTATATTGATCCCTCCACTTTATTTAACAACTCAAAGCATAATAATAAATAGAATAACATCAAAGCATAATATCTTTACTGTTGTTAAGTAACCAGTGCAAGGTTGATGTAGGTAATATTTGCATTTTTTAAGGGTGTTGCTTTTTCCTTGAAAAGTAATAACATAGTAGCATATTGAAATCTGGGGATTCAGTTATTTGCAAATGTCATTTAGAATTATGAATTTGGAAGAGTTTCAGAGACATTTGGTGTTGTTTAACTACTAGTTTTCTGTTAAAATGATACCTGGATTTGTAGAAGCATCTTTTACATCTAGCAAATGACCTCTGAAAATCTGATTTTGTTTAATCAGTAAACAAATCTATAGAAGGAAGATGGTAGACTGCACAGTTATTCTAGGTTGGAGGTAAGGAAAGAAAAGGATAGGGTCAAATACTCATGGACCTTTATTGTGTCTGATCCTGGCATGTATCTCAGCCTAGGTATTTTCTTAAAGCTCAGTTGTTCTCAAACAATCAACTTTTTATCACATTAAACTCTTCCTTTTCATTTATAAATATTGATATTGATAGATAACCTATAGATAATGGCTATTTGAAAAGAAATACATACATATCTAAGCATTTACTTAATCAAATTGAGTACTTGTCTAATCAAAAATGTACTTCTCATATTTTAAGAAGTATAAAAATGAAACTCTATGTTTGAATTTTGAGAAACTATCAAAAATTTAATGGAATATTTAAGGGATCGTCAAACATATGACCAAACTGAAATAAAACTATATTCAAAAGATGAACAGAGAGATGAAGAAAAAGGGCGAAAAGACTCAGACAAGGACTCAAAAATATTGTAGGAACAGCAGATGTGAAAGCAGATGTGAAAAATCATGTTTGACTCTCCTATCAGAGTTGTGCCTTTACAACCATGTGTGAGATTATTTTTTTTAATTATTAATGTACATCTTATCTACTGGACTATAAGTTTCATTAAAGCAGAGAACATGTGAACATTTACTCACCTTTATAGGCCCTTAAGCTTCTAAAATGGAAAAGCATTAAAAATAATGATGAATTCACACTTTGGGATATATTCTATATAAAGATATAATTTGTCACAAAAACATAATTTGTCTCAAAGATATAATTTGTCACCAAGAAATCAAATATATATGAAAGCAGGTTTTAACAGCACAATTGAGGGAAAAAATGGCATGGCTAATAAAGATAAAATAGCAATATGGCAGAAGAAAGCCTCACATTTTCAGTAGTTACTTTAAATGTAAATGGATTAAACTCTTCAGTCAAAAGGCAGAGACTGACAAATGGATAAAAAAAAAGCATGACCCAACTATACGCCATTTACAAGAGACTCAAGTTAAATTCAAAGACACAAGTAGGTGAAATTGAAAGGATGGGAAAATATATTCCGTGCAAATAGTGTATTTGGAGCTGGGTAGCTATACTAATATCAGATAATATAGACTTTAAGTCAAAAACTGTTATGAAAGACAAAGAAGGGCATTAAATACTGATGAAGGTTTCAATTCAACAAGAAGACAATTATATATGCATCTAATGGCAGAGCCCCAAAACATATGAAGCAAAAATTGACAGATTTGAAGGGAGAAATAAATGGTTCAACCTTAATAGTAGCAGAAATCAATATACCACTTTCAATAATGAATATAACATCTATACAGAAGATCAGTAGGAAGTAGAAGAATTGAACAACACTATAAATCGATGAGACCTAACAGACATATGAAGAACACTTTACCCAATGGCAAAAGCATACATAATCTTCTCTAGTGCACAAGGATCATTCTCCAGGATAGACCATATATTAGGTCACAAAACAAATTTCAATACGTTTAAAAATATTGAAATCATATAATGAATCTTCCCCAATGACAATGCAATAAAGCTAGAATTCAATAACAGAAGTAGGATTGAAAAATTAACAAATATGTGGAAATTAAACAACATATTCAAAAACAATCAATGGGTCAAAGAAGTAATCACAATGGAAATTTGGAAATATCTGGAGGCAAATGAAACAAAAATACCACATAATAATATTTATGAGATACAGAAAGACAGTGTTGAAATGGAAACTTTTAGCTCTAAATGTTTACATTAAAAAAGAAATTAAATAACCTAGATGAAATGGACAAATTCCTAAAAAACACACAAACTACCTACACACACTGAAAGAAAAGATAAAAGATCTCAATAGATGAATAACAAGTAAAGAGATTGAATCCATAATTTAAAAAAATTAAAAAATCTTCCCAACAAAGAAAGTCCAGGACCAGATGATGTCAATGTTGAATTCTATCAAATATTCCAAGAATTAACACTAATCCTTCTCAAACACTTCCTAAAAATTGAAGAAGAGGGAAAATTCTCTAAATCATTCTATGAGGCCAACATCATCCTAGTACCAAAACCAGATAAAGATAGCACAAGGAAATTATAGGTTAATATCCCTTTTAAATATAGAGGTAAAAATCCTCAACAAAACACTAGCAAACAGACTCCAACAGCACATTGAGAGAATTATACATCATGATCAAGATGGATTTATTCCAGGTATGAAAGGGTCTATCAGCATACGAAAATCAATTAGGTGGGGGCAGCGGGCAGCTACCCACGAGGGCTTGCTTGGCTTTCTTGCCCTCAGGCTTCCATAGTCTGTGTCTGGAGGAGGAGGTGGTGGCAAGGGATCCTGTGGCCTAGAAATATCCTGCAAAAATGTCTTTGTATCTGTCTCTTGAAGATCTGAAAAGAGACAAAGTAATTCAGGCTTAAGCTGCCTTTTCTGCAAACCCTGCCAACCCAGCAGTTTTGTCTGCAGTTTTTGCTCCTATCTCTCAAGATGGAAGTCTCTATCCTAAACTGTATCCAGAACTCTCGCAATACATGGGCCTAAGTCTAAGTGAAGAAGAAATACGTGCAAATATGGCCATGATCCCTGGATAAACCACACAGGGCTCGGTAGTATGAGCTATATAGTGGTTCCTGTAACTGGTAATGATGTTGGAATTCAAAGAGCAGAAATTAACCAAGGGATTTGTGAAATTATTTTGTATAAGGATCATGATGGAAAACTTGGCCTCAGGCTTAAATCAGTAGATAATGATGTATTTGTCCAGCTAGTCCAAACTAATTATCCAGCATCTTTGGTTGGTCTAAGATTTGGGGATCAGGTACTCCAGGGTAACGGTGAAAACTATGCAGGTTAGAGCTCTGATAAAGCACACAAAAAGCTCAAACAGGCTTTTGGAGAGAAGATTACTATGACCATTAGGGACAGGCCCTTTGAGCAGACCATTACCATGCATAAGGATAGTACTGCACATGTTGGATTTATCTTCAAAAATGGGAAAATAACGTCCACTTGAAAGACAGTTCTGCTGCTAGAAACAGTCCTCTCATAGAGCACAAGATCTGTGAAGTCAGTGGACAGAATGTCATTGGATTGAAGGACTCTCAAATTGCAGATATACTGTCAACATCTGGGATTGTAGTTACTATTACAATCATGCCTGCTTTATCTGTGAACATATTATTAAATGAATGGCACCAAGCATTATGAAAAGCCTGAAGGATCACACCATTCCTGAGGTTTAGGGGTAAAGTCATAATGGAAACTAAGCTGAACTACTCCAGTTATTTTCCCAGCAACTTCTGCATTATGTACATGAAGCTTTCCAAAAGCCAAGGAGCATATGCTGCATGGAGATATTTCTCTCTTACATATGGCTGGGAATCTCACTGTTTGATCTGATAGCTTGTTTAAAAAAAAAATTCATGATAGTTGTAGCCTTATTCTGGTTTTACAGATGTGAAATTTTCAAAAGAAAGGACTTTCATAGAATAGTTTATCTACTGGAAACTTGATGCTTTCTACAAGCCATTATGATTATGATAACTGATACAGGCTTTTAGATTTGTGTGAGAAACAGTCACCATTTTATAGTGAGTACTGTTCCTATTACTTTATTTCTATGGTAAACTGCATTTTTACGGTGTTGCCATATTATATTTAGAATGATTGTCTTTGATAGCTTTTTCCCCTATTTTGTTTATGTGAGTTTGTGTGTGTGTAAAATGCCAATTAAATAAAAGTGGTTTCATTCCATTTAAGCATTATACAGTGTGTGTAGGATTGTAAAAGATTGTGATAATTATCATTAACTATCTTCACTTAATATGCCTGAACTGTCACCATAACCATGTTAATTAAGCATCTAGAATAAAAGCTAAAATATAATTAATTGTTGCCTTTAAAAAATATAAAGTGTAGTTCTATATTAAACTGAAATGTACACTAACCCATACCAATTTCATGGTACTTGTTGAGCTACAGCAAAGCTATTTAATTGTATTTGAGATTTTCTAATAATTGTGTAATATAACATTTCTAGTTATATCTCACTTTCTGAGAAATAATCACTATATAATTATTGTAAAAATTCTTACACTAGACTCCCTTTTTTTTCATTTATATGTAATTTTAGCATTCTTACTTTAATCTTAACATTATATAAACTAGCTACTTTGGAAATGTCTTTAGAATGATTTTCTGGTCATTGTTGTGTTTCCTGATTCTTCCCTGCAAACATAATGGTAGTGATACTTTATTCTGATATTTGGTTTATGCTTATTCTATTTCAATTACATGTGTATAAATAAAAGTTAAATTTCAAAAAAAATCAAGTAATATAAAACACTGCATGAATAGAACAAAGGGGAAAAATTATACTCTCAATTGATGCAGAAAAAGCATTTGATAAAATCCAGCACAATTTCTTGATAAAACTACTTAGAAAACTCGGAATAGTAGGAAACTTCATCAACATGATAAAGCAAGATGTATAATGCCCACAGTTAACATTCATGCTCAATGAAAAGTCAAAAATTTTCCATCTACAATCTAGAACAAGACAAGGATGCCCACTGTCACTTCTGTTGTTCAACACTGAACTGGAATTTCTAGCCAGAGCAACTAGGTAAGAAAAATAAATAAAACACATTCAAATAGGAAAGGAAAAGGTAAAACTCCCTATTTGCAGGTGACATAATCCTATACACAGAAAATCCTGAAAAAGCCAGAACAAAGCTACTAGAGCTAATAATCAAATTCAGAAAAGTTGTGGGGTACAAGATCAATACATAAATATCAGTAGTGTCTCTATACACTAGTAATGAACAATCTAAAGAGGAAATCAAGAAAAAAATTCAATTTATAATAGCAACTGAAATAATCAAATATGTGAATGTATTTAACGCAGCTGAATTATATATTCGAATGTTGATAAAAGAGTAAATTTTACTCTTTTTAATGTGTACGTACATACATACATACACATACATACACATTACTAGAATGAAAATTAAAAACAATAGCAAAAGAAATAATAAGAATACATTATATGAACAGTGAACCCTAATGTAAATCACAGGCTATAGTTAATAGCATAATTATAACAATAGTTTCATCAATTGTGGCAAAGGTAGTACACTAATGCGAAGTGTTAACAATAGGGAATACTGCATGTTTGTGTGTGGAGGGGGAATGGAGTGTATGGGAACTGTATTTTCTGTATAACTTTTCTGTAAATCTACAACTCCTTTAACTTAAAAAAAAAAAGAAAGAAAAGAATGGAAGAAAAATTGGCTATCATGTACAGTGATTATTTGATTTATGTTTTTAATCCTCAACTTTAGAAATGAAAAGAAAAATTTAAATCCTGCTGATGATTTTGCATCACTTTTTAACTGAATGGAATATTGGTGGATATGAATTTCAAGCTCCTCCTCTTACAAGTGAAAAAATTAGGTCTTGATCCAAAGAGATATAATGACCTATTCAAGGTCACAGAGCAGGCTAGTACCAGCAGAGGCTAGGTCATGAACCAGGTCTCTTTTTGCCAGTTCTCTATTCTTAACATTTATTCTTCCTGACATCATTTCATTGCCTTCCAAATACTGTTCTTTTTTTTAAGAATTGTTTCCCACTTTTATGTACTCCCTTCTCTGAATCATGAATAAATCTCTATGTTAAATGTCCCTTTTATGAATCCTCTTTTCCTCCTTGAGGACACACATATCTTTTATCTTGACAACCCCGTGACATCCACCTAATTTCCATATACATAATAGGTGCTCAGATGATATTTGTTGAATGAATGGTTAAATGGATGGAGTTTAAATCTTGAATTTTTTTGCTGAAAACTTAAAGATCTATGGAAAGAACCAAGAAATGTTATTTTCTTAACTCATTAGAATGTATAGTATTCATGTAACTTCTCTATTTAATCTTGCTCTATCATTTTTAAATTTTGAATTGGAATTTTAAAAATTTTCATGAAACCTTGGAAAATTATAGATATAGAAACTTTTTGATCAATTAAAATTAATAAACCAAGCATTTTACTTTGTCAATGTGATAACCTCTTAAATATCAAATGATATTTAAAAAGCATGGCATATTTATGGGATACAATAAAGAAATGAAAATTTGCTCTATGGAATTGTCTAACATCTGTTTATAAATATAAACTGATTTCTAAACCATATGGCATCAATCCATATTTTATAAAAAAAAAACATATGTGATTAAAAGATACAGAAAAACATGTATCAAATAAAAACAGAAATTATTTCAGAACATTAGATTATATTTTTTATTTTATTCTTTATTCTGTAGCTTTCCACTTTTCTACAGTGATTAAATACTGCTTTTGTATTCACCAATTATTTACTGCTTTTTAAAAACAAACTTGTTTCCATTTTATTTGCAATTTATAAAACTAACTTGCTTCCATTATTTGTAAATTTTATAAAGAAAAATATATGTGAGTAAAATATATAGAAAAATTTGTAAAACTAACTTGTTTCCATTTTATTTGCAAATTTTGTAGAGAAAAATATGTGATTTTTGTAAAACACAAACATATTTACAAAAATATGTGATTTTTGTAAAATATAAAAAATACATGTGAATCTTTAAAACTAACTTGTTTTTATTTTATTTGCAAATTTTAAAGAAAATATATAGAAAAACATGTATCAAACAAAAACAGAAATTAATTCTGAATGTTAGATTATATGTTTTTTATTTTGTTCTCTAAACTATTCTGTAATTTTTAAATTTTCTACAATGATTTGGTTCCACAAATTATTGACTGTTATTTAAAAACAACTCGTTTCCATTTCATTTGCAAAGTCCTTCACATTCATGGATCTCTCACCAATACCTGGAGACTGTCCTTTGCTATTTAATTGTTATACAATATGCATAGGGAAATGTCACCTACCTTGCTCCAATTTATGAATTTCATTTTGCCCATTTTCCATAACATAGGAACTAAGTGGCACTACTCCAAGAAAAAAATAACGAATTTAAAAATTTGTATATAGACTATATGGTGGTTTGAAGGGAAGCTACACTTACCCAAATATTTCACCCAATCCTGTACTTTTATGTCTCTAGACAGAACCAGTCTAAGATTATCCCTAAAGCTAGGGCAGTGGTAGAAAATCTGTCCTTAAATAATTTCATTAAAATGTGGTATAAGCTACAAACAAAATGCGCCCATGGCTAAGAGAACATGTTATTTGGATTGTTTTTGAAGAAAGTGATTGGGACTTAGATTTGAAGTATTCACTGAAATTAGTTATTTGAATTTTGGGGGGTGGAGATTCTAAAGGCCAAGGAACAGTACTTAGAAAACCCAGGCAGGAAGGAGTGGTATTTTGAGAAAGTAAGAAAGGCCTATAGAAGGAAACACTGAAATTTAGGGAAACAGTGACACAGCATGAAATGAGGTAGGCAACTGATAAGTGGGTCCATAGGGGTGATATTAAGGCTTTTGTTTTTGAATCACCTACATGAGAATCTGATAAGCATAGTAGTTAACAGAAGAGCATTTGGTTTGAAATTGCCTGCTTTCTCACTTACTAGCTAAGTAAATGTGGGCAGGTGGTTTAAACTCATGTGACTTTTCTAGTCAGTAAGGCTGATATAATACTTAGAGGGACACTCTGTCACCAGGTAAGCACATGGACAAATTATAGCTATTACTCATTTTCCTTTTCTTATTTTATCACTACCAATAATACTACTACTATGTCTACTTCTACTGTTACTACTACTACTATTAATATTGCTACACTACAACTATCACGTTTATATTACTAAAAGTACAATTACTACTGCTAGTACTACACATAATAATTCAATAAAGATTGAAATTGTTCATAAAAGTACCAACACAGTATTAAATAAATGTTAATTCAATTCTTTCTTTTTGCTTCAAACAAATTAAACTAATATAGTGCTCAACTATAATCATGCCCAGCATTTTCCTATATTCACATATTTGTTCATACTCTCTCTTTCTTCAGAAAGCTTTCTCTTTCTTTCCTGAAATTCTCTTAATTCTTTGAAGCTCTGAGAAAGATCAACTATTTTATAAAATCCTTCTTTGCTTTTATCCAAATTGAATAATCTCTTTCTCCTCTGAGCCTTTCTATATGTCCTAGCTCTTTTTCTAAATCCCAGTCCCTAAGGTAGGTATTAATTATCCACATCTACAAATTTGAAAGGAGAGAAAGAGTTCAGGAAGGTACAGGGCATTGGAATTTTCAAATGCTTATCGTGTGCCTCTTGAAATGGTCATATTGTTTTGTCCTTTACTTAATCATTAATATACGTTAATTGATTTTTGGATTTTTATATCAACATGCCTAGGATAAATCTTAGTTTTTCATTCTATACAGTCTTTTTTTATATGCTTCTGGATTCATTTTATTAGTATTTTTTTTTTTTTTTTAGGATTTTGTATCTATATTCATAAGAGATATTCATCTGTAGTTTCCTGTGACACCTTTGTCTAGTTTTGGTATCAGGATAATACTGGCCTCATATAATAAGTTAAGAAGTATCCTCCCCTCTTCTCTTTATGGAATATTTTATGAAGAATTGGTGTTAATTTGTCTTTAAATGTTTGGTAGAATTCACCATATAATTTCCCTACACATGGCTCTTCTGTCCCTTTTATTTGGACCTATAATTAGCACCACACTCATTAAATATGTGTTCCAACGACTTAAATCTTTGGTCTCTTCATATGCTGGTTGAGCCCTGAATCTCAGCAGAATTGCAACATCTACTCTCCAGTTCATTGGACTTGCTCAAGACAACTAACAAAAGGATGATGATGTACAACATCCATCCCCAAAAGCAGAGAGTATCTACAACTGCAAGCAAGACAGTTCCAGTCATCTGCCCCATGGGATCTAAACCCCATCTCAGTCAGAAAAAAAGTGGGCATCACCATCCAAAAAGCCTCAAGATTGGGGAATGAACAAAAGGGGAGGGGGGAGGAGATGCAACAATGGACTAAAGTAGAATTATTATTATTCTAGCAATGGAAGAAATTTTATCATTGATATAAAGGCAGTGGCCACCAGAGGTTCCGAGGGGAGAGAGAGGAAAAAATAGGTGCAACATGGGGGCATTTTTGGGACATTGGAATTGTCCTGCCTAACATTGCAATAACTTACACAGGCCATTATACATTTTTTCAATACCTATAAAAATGTGCAGTGCAAAGTGTAAACTATAATATAAACTATAGACCATGGTTAGTAGCAATGCTTCAAAGTGTTCATCAATTGTAACAAATGTACCCCACTAATGAAAGATGTTGTTAATGGGAGGAAGTGGGGGAAGGAAAGGGGTGGGGTATATGGGAATTCCCTATAGTTTTGATGTAACATTTATGTAATCTAAAGCTTATTTAAAAAAAAAAAAAAAAGTTAAGGTTAAAAAAAAAGCCACTTTCTTTTTCATTACTGCTTTTAGTGATTTCAGTATTCTCTCTTCTCCCCGCCACTCTGCCCCAACCCCCTTGGTCACTCTAACTAAAGGTTTATAAATTTTGTTGATCTTTCAAAAGAATCATTTTCAGTTTCAGTGATTTCTCACTATTATTTTTCTATTATCTGTTTAATTTATTCCCATTACAATCCTTATTATTTCCTTCCTTCTGCTTGCTTTGGTTTAGTTTGTTCTTCATTTCTAGTTTCCTAAAGTGGAAGGCTAGGCTACCAATTTGTAATCTTTCTTATTTTTAATATAAGCCTTTCCAGCTATAAATTTTCCTCTACACACCACTTTAGCTGCATATCATAAGATTAGGTATATTTGGCTTGGCTTTTAATTTACGTCAAATTATTATCTAATGTTCTTGTGATTTATTCTTTGACTTATCAGTTGTTTAGGAGTATGTAGTTTAATTTCCACATATTTTTAAATATCCCCAATTTTTTTTGTTGGTCATTGCTGATTTAATTCTGCTCTGGTCAGAGAACATACTTCATATGATTTCAATCATTTTAAATATATTAAGACTTATTTCATGGCCTAAAATATCGTCACTCCTAGAGAATGTTCCACATGAACTTGAAAATAATATGTATTCTGTCATTAATGGGTGAAGTTTTCTATAGATATCTCTTATAATCTAGCTGGTTTATAATGTTGTTCAAGTCTTCTGTATCCTCATTGATTTTCTTCCTAGTTGCTTTATCAGTTATTAAAAGTGTGGTATCAATATCTTGAACTATTATTGTTGAATGCTCTATTTTTCCCTTCAGTTTTGTCAGTGTTTGCTTCATGCATTTTGGGGCTCTGTTGCTAGGTGCATTTATGTTTATAATTGCTATAACTTCCTAATGGGTTGACTTTTTTTTTTATCATTATAAAATATCCTTTAAAATAGGAAAAGAATGTTGCTCTACTTTAACAGAGGAAGAAACTAAGGCATTTAGTTTCCAAGGTTCATGATTTTCCAACTTCTCCACTGTGTTTCAAAAATGAAGTCTAAATAAGGTAAATAAGTACTAGATAGAAATATCCACTTCACATTGACTTTTTACACTTAATTATGCAGACTGTTAATTGCATATACCAAACCTAATGTCCAACAATCATTCTATATATTTTGACTTTGAGAAGTATTGATGTATTTTGACCCTTGTTATCTAAAGTCTTGGGAGTCTGATCATGTAATCTCATTCACTCTAGAAATAATCCATTGCATCATTAAATTAAATTTTATCTTTATGTCACTCACACTACTTTAGTATATTTTATTTAAATAAAAAGGTAAGGCCTCAATAATTCAGAAAGGACAAAAGGAAGCTGGCTTTACAGATGAGAAATATGACACTGAAATAAGTTGATAAAGAATAGAATAAAAGGAGAGAAAAACTTTGACTTGAAATTTTTTTTTTTTAATCCTTGATTAGAATGATTTGATTTAGATTTATTTCCTAGCAGTTTTTGGCATCTATCTCCATAGTAAAAAAAAAAAAAAAGTCATCTTATGTGATTAATGCATAGTTATTTCTATATTTAAGTGTGCTTTTGTTTTTCTTATAATTCAAAAGCTTGCTACCCCATTTTATGAGTGCATTTAAAACCTGATTCAATTAGCACTGCCCCATATTGGGGAATGACAATGGTCCCATAACCTTCAATATAGCAGTCCTGTTGTGGAGAATCCACTTGAAGTAATTTCTGTAGACAAGTGCCTTACACACATGTATAGAATTCTCAAAACTTACCTGGGAAGCTTTTCTATAATTTACTTTTATGGTTTTCACTTTCAATTGGATTTTATAGTCTTAATGGCTTCGGAAATGATTATGGGCAGCAATAATTCAGAATTGACCTTTTTAGAGTTACCTGCTTTTTGATTGGTTTAGCTAGCAGTGCTTCTAATTGAATTTGTCAGCAATAGAAATATGTGCACTAACAGCTGCTGGCTTACCTTTTATAATTATTGTTATTACATTAGGTAAATATTTAAGCAGTTAAGAAAACCATGGCAGTTGAACAAAGTCATTCAAAGTAACACAAAGTCAATGTGTCTATGAGGAAATACCTCACAGTCAAATTAACCATGATTCCTTGTAAAGAAATCCTTTAGGAACAATTAAAATCAAAATAGCAATCAACTGACAATTAAGCTCTGATGCTGCATAGAACATAATAGAAATATAAAGCCAATGAGATTTTTCATATGGATACTGAAAAAGTAGAAGCCAATCCCACCTCAACTTAAAATGGGAATCACTGTGAGAGTTAAATTCTGTACACATAAAGAAATTATTACAATATCGTGTATTTTATATTATCTTATTTAATATGAACAAAACTCTGTGAAGTGTGCATTATTATTTTAGTACTATTGTTAGCCAATTTCATAGATGACAAACTAAGACACAAAAAGCTTGGCAATGGCTCAAATTCACACTGCCTTTGTTTTGTTGTTGTTGTTGTTTTAGCCTCAGTATTTGATTCCTGAGCTAGATATCTTAAACTCACATCACACTAGAATATGACAGACATTCCATCAATGTATGTTTTTTACCACTCATCTTTCCTACCAATAATATGTTATTAAAAATTCAGAAAAGGGGGCTTTATGGGAGGAAAAAGAAGGTTCCCAAGATGAGGTGGTAAAGAGCTTGATATAAAGGGAGGATATAATTCTGATGGTGAGATGAGGGGATGAAGAAATCTCTAGATGAAGAAGAGTATATGGTACTGGGAAGTCTGGAGGAAGGCTGAGAGATTTAGGAAATTAAACTTAGGAAAGTTAATAGGGAAACAGAGGAAATAAAGTTGAAGAGATGAGACAAGACCAATAGATGAACTTACTTGAAAAGCCAGATAGAATATATTAGATCCAGTATATTGGCAACTATTCAGAAATCTCCTCCATAGTATATTCTAGCCATTACAGTTCAACCAAGAAGAACAACTATTTTGACTTTTAACTGCATATACTAGTTAGTTTTGCGTCTTGACTTTTTCTGACTCTTTACTTTTGAACATAAATTTCATTATCAGGTTGTCAATTCCCCACTAGCCTGCTCTCATTCATGTGGTCCAATAAAAGTGAATCTATAGGTGACCAGGTATAGGCAGATTTTTCAGCATTTCCACCAGCTTCAGAACTTCCTTAACTTTTAGGTATGCTTCCTCATAAATTTCACTTTTATCATGTGACTAAAATAGATACGTTTTTTACATTTTGAAACTGTTTACTCTCACATATACCACTACTCTGATAAAATAATTTATTTAAGAATTAAAATTTCAATATACACATGGTTAGTAAGCAGAAACATTTAAGGGCCTTTTTCTACAAAAATGTTTGCTTTTTTACTAACTTTTGAAGTATCATATCAGTTCCCTAAAGGAAATTCTATTCAAACTCATTTAGGCAGAATGGTGTATTTTATTCCAAATCACAGAAATTTCTCAATAAGTTTTTTTTTGACAATTTATTGAAGTATATCATTCATACATGAACATACATAAACTATAAGTGTTCAGTAAACATCATGAACTTACAAAACAAACATGCATAACATCATACAGGGCTCCCATGCTTCACACACCCCCAAACACCCTGCATTGTTATGAAACATTTGTTAACAAATCATGAAAGAGCATCCTCAAAATATTACTTCTAACTATAGTCCATATCTTCCTCCCCTATACATTTTTTTAAGGATTTATTTATTTATTTTTATCCATTTTTAACACCCTTCCCCGCCCCTGCTGTTTTGCTGTTTCTGTGTCCATGTGCTAGGCAACTCTGTGTCCGTTTCCTGCCCTCTCTTCTCATCCTTCTCTTCCTGTCTTCACTGGGATTCGATCCTCGGAATCGCCAATGTGGGAGAGAGGCGTCCTATCTCCTGCGCCACCTTAGTTCCTGTTTTTTTTGGTGCAGCTCGTCTTGGCTCTCCCTTGTGTCACTCGCCTGTTATGTCATCATCTTGCTGCATGGCTTGCTGGGCCTGGCATGCACCTGCGTGCGAAGCCTAGTGGCCCATTCACCTTCTATATTTTTCTTTTTTAATTTTTACTGGGCGGTCCCGGGGATCGAACCCAGGTCCCTCCATATGGAAGATGGACGCCCAACACCCGAACCACATCCGTCCCCCTGCTATATCTCTTAAGGTTGACCAAAGATACCCAAAGTTACAGTCTTTTCCCATACAGGATGGTCATATAATAAATCAGGCTTAGTTTATCACCAGCATTCTAAAAACCAGACCTAAGGAGAAAAACTAGGTCTGGGGACACATGCATGCTAATATAGCGAATGTTTAGCCTACCCTGATTATCACAAAATCAGGACAGCAAGAATATTTGCACTCAATAAGTTTTTTAAGCAGCAAGATTTAAACTGGAAACTAAAAGATTGGTGAACTAAACTAATAGAGTTGTCATATTTCTGATAGGTCTGATAGGTCCTGTTTTCCACCTTAAATTCCTAATCTGTAAAATGGGAAAAATAATATTGACTTCTTCCTAGTGTCATTGTAAGTATGACATATACATATATAAAATGCACACACATATATATGTCAATGCATACAAAGAGCATATAACAGTAATTGAACCAGAGTCAGTAGTAACCTTTTTATATTGAATAACTTATCAGCTTCTGATGTTAAGGAAAAATAAGAGTTATAATCAGCTTATTTCGTCATTTGATGAAGTTAAGGATTTATTGCTAATAAGAATGTATACCCTTCTACTTTGAAAGTGGTACTAATTTATAATCAAATATTTTAAAAGAAAATTTATACTTTATATGGGTATTTTTCTCTCTGCTTAAATTGAACCAATAATTATGGCTCAACACAATTATACATTTTCCCTAGTTTAGAAACTTATCCATATTACTTTTTTCACATTTATTACGTAACAAGAATATTCTGAGAAAAAGATACTAGTCACGGAATTTCAATATACCTGGACAATCCTTTACTTTTCTTCACCCCTCCCCACTTATGAAACTTTTGCTTTATGGGAAAACTCTTAATCAGCCTCTGTATCCTATGTATTTTCTCCTCTGTGAAGTTTTACTAGATTTTTACAAACCAATATGGTCCTTATAAACTCTGAAAATAATAGCAATTTGTTTATATCTCTCATACCAAACTCTGCTGGTTGCTCATCCAACAATCACCCCCATCCCCACCTCTACTCCGACTGCACCTCCCCTTATAAAATCTGAAAATGTGAGACAATCTTGTAACTCCCCTTTCCAAACATGGTCAATGGCACTAGAGAGTCTTCTGAGCGGCTTCTAAAACAGCCGTTCAGTCATTAGAAAATCAGACTTTCTCAAGTGCCCTATGGTAGTCATCTTATGTGAGGAAAGGATTCTGGAAAATAAAATCTGTGTGCTAGGAAAGCAGATCTGGAAGAAGGAACTTTCTTGAATCCTCCACGGCATATGTGCCAATGGAGGCACAACCACACCTGGAAATTTGAACCTCCTTACTACTTGGTATGTTTGATGATCAAACCCTATAATTTAAGGCAGGTTTGCTCTTATATCTATTACTTCTTTCTGAAACACTGTTCTCATATGTAGAATTTTAATTTATTGGCATACATAAGGCAATGAATAAATGTTCATTGAATAAATTTCTCAGAGAATTGCATTCCCTTTAATATTAGGATGTTATCTGACAAGCATATTGCTACCTACTTCCTGAAATAAATGGAAAGGGAAAGGGCTAAAAGGAACTTGTATTGCATAGATTAAAACCAATCTATGCCAGTTTTACACAATGTGCATTTCGTTTTAACCTACAGGAAAAGTCATTAAACTAATTTATTGCAGTTTATATAGATAGGATAGCAGTTAAGATTTACATTGAGTAAGTTTTATTTTAGCCCCAGAATGAATAAAATGCTATAACTGAGAGCCAAAATGCTGAATTCCCATTTTAGAAATGATTTCTTTCATTAATTGCTTTTCTGCTCTCAATAACTCACTATTATAGAGCAGAAAGCCCATTGAATTATATAGTTGTAATTAGTTTGGTCCTTTAGCATCTTTTATGCCTCAGTATATTTTATGTCTCTAAAAAAAATCTGATACTGACTTTATATAAAACTATCCTTGGATGGAATTGTGTTTTGTCTCAGAAAATAATATTATACAAGAAGTATATAATCTTGGTCCAAATTTCTAAAGTTAAAATAAATGCAAATGTCCGTTTTGGTTTTTTTTTTTTACCTATTTATACTTCAAATTTCTACATTAAAGATTTTTGACATGGGTCAAGAACAAACCAACAAAACCTAATTTGATTTTTGTGAATTACTACGTATATATACATGTATCACAGTTATGAAACTACTTTTTAAAAAGTCCTTCATCATGTTAAGAATTTTGGGTATCATTACAGAAGTCAGTCCTCTGCACACTGGAACCACTAAAAGGAAGAGTCTCAAAAAATCCTGTATCTATACCTTTGATATAAAATCAAAGCCATACCTCGACTATATTCCAGTTCTCTTACAAAACTCTCCAGTAAAAGAGACTTCAGGGCTCCCACTGGGAAAGGAGCCTGGGCTTCTCCAGCTATGCCACAGACATGATATCCCTACCTGGTGCCTGCATAATAAAGTTTGTACATTTCAAAGCACAGACACCTGCTCTTCCTCAGTGGAAACAAAATTAATTCTGGACATAATTTCTCCCTTGTACTTGAAGACAGGAAAAAAAATCATACTTTTCTCAAATAAATCAAGATTATCTGTTTTTATCTTCTCAATAGTTCATAAATCTTTTTATTTATTGCTGTGCTTTCTTGGATTCTTTCCACATGATCTTTCCTGTATTACATTGTCAGATCTCAATCTGAACACAATTTCTTTCTAATAAAGAGTTGCTACAGAATAATCTAAAATCTTTATTCACATTCTTATTATTTAAGTCATAAGTTTGCTTTCTCATTAGCCACTGACGCTCAATTACTACAAAACATTGAAAGTTAGGTCCTAAGTAAAAATGTTGATGAAATACTTAAGATATAAAGAAAACCAGGCTGGGGGAAGGGGGAAAAATCCACTTAAGAAAGGTAAAATATTGTTTACTTTTATGATGGATATGCCAATGCTCATTCTTTAAAAAGCCTTGCTTTAGTCTTGTGTTTCAAAATAGGATATATGCTATGGTTATAGTTTGCAAAAGTATTGGTTGGGTATTGTTTCAAATATTTATTTTTCATAATATGAACTTTAATTGGTGTGCTCAAATTGTTTTGGTTTTAACTATAAAGTGAATTATGTCTTTATTTCCAGTCATATATTTTTCAAATACTTTTAAAATAACACTTATTACATGTTCAATTATTTTAAATGCATTTTCAAATATTTTGTGAAACTAACACTTGCTTTGCCAGTATCATGGGATGTATTAATACAAGATGAATAACAATTATTTTAGTAATGTATAATTTAAGTGTGATAAGCCATCATCGTTGTTTAAAAGTTTTAGTACTTGAATTTAAATAATGCTTTTAAAATTCATTCTAGCATAAGTGTGCACAAGATTATATAGAGGTTTGTAAATTCTGCTTCTGTACTGGAAGGCAGTTTTCCCCTTGAAATGGATTTCCAATTGTTGTTTATTATCTTTTATTGCTCAATGAGAATGCCTGGTGCCTTGCCTTGAGAAAATAACATCTCTTATAAACCTTTTATGATGAGATGCTAACAACACATCTATAGTAATTGTATAATTACCTCTCATAATGCCATACTTTATAGAAATGACAAAATGCTGCATTATATTCAACACTGGAATCGGATGTCCCAATTCCCTAATCCCAAGTGTTAAATCTCTGCTGCTCAACTTACACATTTCCACCTTTTTTTCAAGTCCTTCTAGAAATATTGACATTTTATGATTATTAAATAATTTCATCTGAGAAAGACAAATGCGAAAATATGTGTATTTTAACATAACCATATGACAAACTATTTGACAGACAAATTTGAGCTGGCTTACTAGATTTTCTCAAGAGTCAATAGTCATCACGGAAGAATTCACATTTCGTTTGGACCTTCTTTGTGCATAAAAGAGAAAATTAGAAATTATGTTTGGCTGAGCACATACAAAAAGAGATGCAAAATTTAGATAAATTTCACGTGACTTTTAAAGGTAGTAACTTTTAACCCTCTTACCCACATTGAGAACATAAGAAATTGAAGGGTATTTGAAGAGGATTTCCTTGGAAGAGCTGGGCTATAAGCCGCCCCAACTGAACTTTAAGGAATTTGGAGTAGAACTCATGAATCCCAAATCAAGGGACAGTGACTTTAAGGAGACTATCTGGGGAGATTCATAATTGTGCTGTAGTTTGGAAGACATGTAAATCTCCCCACCTGAGATATATAAAAGGTGAGAAAAGGTCTGGGTATCTGCTGACAGAGGTAAAAATGGTCTCTGATGACTGCGTTAAAAAGGTGTTTCCTGTGGACCACATGAGATTTTATTAAAAGGGAGGCCAGAAATGAATAGATCTCAAGAAACAGAAGCTAGAGGTAACACCAAATGCCTAAGGGCTGGCAAAGGGGACAACAATGAAGATCAAAATTTGCATAAGAGATAGTGCTGTAAGATATCAGTAGAGATTGGTGGGGTCTCTGAATAACTGACAGATGTACTCAGGAGAAATAAGCAGCTTTAAATATCATTCTTCCCAGACTTTAGCCTGCAAATGGTTTAAGCTGGCAAAGAAGAGAGACTTCCGTTTTAAGCCTTGGGCGGGACATGAATTTAAAGATCTAAAGTGATCATGGATGTCTAAAAATTACCAGGAAAGTCTGGAAGCCTTCCTGAGTTTCACCAGGGAAAGGTAAATAACAATCCTAGAGTGGGTTATAATCGATAATGCTAAATAAATATAAAGCGGCTGTTCTTAATTTTAATCCACAACCTGTGGTTATTCTTTGGAACAGTTACATGAATAAACCTGCCTTCAAAAGGGGAAATTATTTTCTCAATAAAACAGCAGCTATTTTTGCACACACACAAAGTCTTAGCTTCTCCACACTTTCAGTATATTTCTTACAATACACAGTGTTATCCTTCATGCCTTTGACATAACCACTGTAGTGGCTCTGCCTGGATTCCAGGTACATTAGACATTTACAAGAACTATTTCCTCAGAAAAAGGAAGTTGTGGTTTCATAAGAAGGAAGACATTTAGTCTAGTTATGAAAAATTTTTAGAAAGACATGAGAAGGATATAAAATTGCAGCACACCACAAAACTTACAGTACTTCTCAGGTAACAGAGAAATAGTGCCAATTGATTTTAACACTCCCATTAAGGCTAGCCAGCAATCCAGGGAATGTATTGTCTGAAGAAATGAAGCAGTCCTCCAGAGACTTGGCCTTGGTAGACTAAGTAAAAAGGGGTAATCCCTTCTGCTAATTCAGTTCACCCTGACCTTCGATAGTAATATAAAGATAGATTTCTGAAATCTCACTCATGAGGAGGCAGGAGTCTGCTATGCCTAAACAGAAGTTGAAACATGTAATGAATTATCAATTTTATTATATCATATATCCTAATAGCAACCCAAATTTTTCTTCCAGTAATAAAAAATACATTGAACGAAGGATGGGAACATTCATTATACCATTTAAAATAGTTGGTGAGAGAAAAGCACAAGAATTAAAGTTCTGTGTAGAGAAAAAAAAAACAAAAACCTGATGCTATAAATTTTGTTGGAAAAAAGTCATTCTCTAGCTAAGCAGTGATGTTGACATCTCTTCAACACCACTTGTTCTGTATTACAATCAAGCCAGAAACTTTATTAAATGGATCTTGGAAAAAAGCAATTAGAAAGAGTTAGACTTACCAATGGTATAGCTTCCCCCTACAAGATGATGGACAGTTGGAGGATGAAAAGTAAACTCCTCAAGATTTCCCTAAAAGGCAAATGAGAGACATGTTTTTGAATTCAGTTTTTTTTGACACTTATATGATGTCATGTCAAACTAAGTTGATGGAAAAGTAGAGCAGTAAAAATTTGTACATCATATATTAATTAAATTAACTAGTTAATTGCAATAAATAGCATAAAATGGACTATATATTATTTCATTGATTTAAAATATTATAGCTCATAATATTAAAGAATATATAACCTTTAAATCTTTCTCTGATATAAAAGTTCATGCTATAATTCATTAATTTGCTGATTAAAAACAAACCCATTTTCTTAAGTGACAATTTACTTTATTAAAAGGTAGTTTGTATTTAGGCATTTCTTTGATCTTTAAATTCTTTGCTGTATAAGAAAATAAACCACTCACAAAATTATCTTTAATGTTATACACTAATTATTCAGATTTGTTTTCTGTAGGTTCAGAAAGCATTAGGTATATCAAAATATGCTTATTTTCTAGAGAACTTCTGTCCTGCATTCAAATAATGGCAGTACTCTGGGGGCAGTCAACAATTTCTAAATAGGACAGGCTAAATTTAAACTATCCGAGGCATCATTATAATAAACAATGTACATCAAAACCCTTTAATATATCAGGATAGAGACTATTCAAGTCATAGCTGAAACTCTACCAAATGAACAAAACTCAGAAGTCACTTATAATTCAATGTATCACTTAAAATCACACATTTAATGGCAGAAAATAGAATTGGATGACAAAGATCACATGGATGATCGGTAGCATTGATCATTTGCTACTGGGATGTTTGAGGCCCAAAAGAGAATCTTTAAAATTTCTGCTGTTTACTTACCACAAAGGAATGAGCTTTTAGGATTCATCATGTTTCTCCCACTGATCCAAATGCCCCTCCCACACATCCAAGCTTCCTATGTTTCTCTATTCCTAGGATGTTCCATTCCTACCTATTCAAACTTTACTCATTCTTTTGGAATCAACTTCTAATTTCACCTAATTCATCAAGCCATAATTTCTTTTGAATGTCTATTGTGCCCACAATACTTGAAGACTAATACACATTTCATCACATATTTTTCATACCACCAATTTTCATAAATGTGCTTTGTTTCCACAACAAAATTTTTAGCTCATTGGAGCAGCAATCTTGTCTATAATTCTGTATGTTTTCAGAGTCCAGTAGAATATATGCACACTTACACACATACATATATGCATATACATATATACTGATATATATGCATATGTGTATATGTGTATATATACACACATATATATATATATACATATGTACAGAAAGAGAGAGAGAGAGCTTGAAAAATTATCTAATTAATTACAGTCCTAGTACTACCCACCCAGTCTGAAAAGATCAATTCCAAATCTCCATTGGTTGACCTAGAAATAACATTTGTTTTTGAAAGGAAGGAACTGCTACTTTAATTTGAATTTGAGCAAAGGTTCTGGCTCAGGACTAATAGAACACTACATTGGAACTACCTTCCACATGCCCTTAATGAGTAGTGTTAAAAACTTACAAGCTACTTCTGGCTGTACCCTTCTGCTAAACTTATCAGAAACGAAGCTAAATAATATTTATTAAAGAGTTACTATGTATCAGGTATCTTACATATGTTATGTTAATAGTCAAAACATCCCAGTGAGGTAGAAGGCACTTTAATTTGTCTTCTTTTCAGACAAGGAAACTGAGGCAAAGACAATTTGAGTAACTTGCCCAAAGCCTCCTAGCCAGTAAATAATAGAACTGTAATTGAAATCCAGAGAGTTTGTTCATTGTCTCTAGTTCAATTACAAGGTTTCTCACATCTACAAATCACATATGCTAGATAAAGGGAAAGGATGCAAAAGGATGGAAAGAGAAAGATATTTTAGAAAGTGTCAATATGTGGAACTGACATGTTTTAAAGCCAGTAGCAATTCCTAAAAGATTCTATTATTCACATACTTCTGCCAACATATTCAAAGCAGGTCTAGAATCAATGTTTTCTAGACTTAAATGAGCTAAAACATTCTAAATCCATTATTTTGATAAAGGATCATATTTGGTTGTTAAAGAGAAAAATAAATTCCTTTCTAGATATTTATATGGGGATTTCAATGATATTAAAATATTGTTTAATACAATAGATTTTTAACAATGGAATTTAATTTTAAATAAGATTTAAAATAATTTTAAAACTTTAATTCTAACTTTACCTCTCTATTCTTGAACATATTAAACATTTGTATATTTCCATTAAATATACAGTATTTACATACCATAGGAAATAGTATGCATTTGAGATTTTATTGCTATGAACATCACATTTCCCTAATGTACTCTTCTTCTGAGTATATCCACATTGGAGGATAAAACAATTATTCAATAGTGTTGGCATTCAAAATTCATGCGTAGGAATACTTTGACCATTTTTCATAGAAGACCATTAACAAGTTATTCTCAAATCTATTATTAAAAACATTTGTCTCGGGCTTTTACAGTATAATCTTAACTCTGAAACAGACCTAGCCAATAGCACCCTCCCCATTTAAGAGTTAGGAAAAATGAGTTTCAGGTAGGTTGAATGATGTAACCAGGGTTACACAATTTGTTCTTAGAAGAGCCTGGGATTTTTCCTCCACCTTTTAAAGTTGGGTTTCCTGTTGTTTCTTTTTGTTTTATTTCTTTCATGTTGTATTTCTTTCATCTATCAATTCATATTTTTGCTTTCAGCTTTCACAAAAAGAAGTGAATGACATACACACATACACACAGACAAAACAAACAAGTGTGTTGTGTAACAAAATGCTATTGTTTAAGCCCATGACTTACCTGAGATCTGCCATTATAAACTTAGAAGCCAATCCACGAGTCCTTTTACACACTAATTGTTTTTAAAAATTCCATGAGCATCAAAGTTACAAATTAAATCCTATTCCATGATTTCTGATTTTAATTTTTAAAACATTAGAGCTGACTATAAAATGCATTATAAATACCAGAAGTTACAGAGACACACACTATTGGCAAAAAGGGGGGGAAATCCTTCTGCTCTAATCCCAAAATAAATTACATAAAAGAGGGAGCTTCTGAAAGTTATAAAGGCATACAATTAGAGGAAAAAAGTTTAAAAGTTCAAAATATGTGCTTCTTTTGTAAGCTCTTTATCCTTTTAAAGAAAAGAATTCTGTGAACAGATATTAAATCTCCATTACCTGATAAGAGATACACATAATGAAAAGATAATGCATAAAAGATCATAAAATACAAGTATGCAAACAATTGCCCTAAAGCTTCATGAAACTCTTTCTTAGAATAACTTCATATTTCAACCTCTGATCTTTCCTCTAAATTGTTTCTTCAGCTTAATTACAAGATCCCACCTTGGATTTTTTTCTTGTTCTCCCAGTCTGTCTCCTGGTTCTCCTTACTTTTCTGTCCAGGCTGATCCCAGGTCAGACTCTTCATATCCTCTCACTAGGACTCCTACCACCTCAGCCTTCCTATAGTTTCTGCGTCCTGCTAATTAATAACTCTAGATCAACCTAACAGTCCATTTTTTATATTCCAACTCTGACAGCCTGAGATCCTTATTAATGGAACTCCTTATTAATGGCTTCCATTTTAATAACAACAGTTTTTCTTAACCAAAATAATGGATATGAAAAATATAAGCCAGTAAATAACTGAAAAACAGCTTGCCTCTGACAATTAACTATGGCTCTTGTCTAGAAACTAGAAAGCCTATACCCTCATTTCCTTGTGTTTAAAAGGAAGGAGATCACTGCCTTTTACATGTGTGCCTATCTAAATAATGGGAGGGTATGTGCCTTACCAATAATCACTTCAAATTACTGCTGTCACATAGTTAATAGTACAACTAACTGTCACACAGTTAGAAATACAACATTGGCAGTAGACAGCATACTCACTGCTACTTACACTGCATATCTCTCAAATAATAACAGTATTAGAAATTTAAAAAACAGACTAATTTGCTAATTTTAAAAATAAGAACCAGGGCAGATTGGGGCTGGCAATGGGCATACATTAGTGGCATCTTTGATTTCTAAGGCCTGTTTGCTTATCTTCCTCCTTGACATTTTTTTTCCTAAATTTTTTTAAAAATATATTTTTATTAGATAGGCTATGAACTTACAAAACAGTCAAGCACATGTGTATAATTCCCATACAACACCCCTCCAACAACACACCACATTGTTGTGGAGCATTTGCTACAGATCACGACCTAACATCATCAGACTATTACCACAAACCATGGGCCACAGAATACCTTTGGTATACCCCTTCCATAACCCCCCAGAAACTATTAGCACAGTTCATCATTGGCATTGATACAAGAATATTACAGTATAGCTGTTAACCTATAGGCCATAGGTTACATTAATTGTTTTTCCCCCATGCTTCTCCACATTCTTACCACCATACAACAGTGATGTACATTTGTTCTAGTTCAATATTCTTGACATTAATGCAAGAATACTACAATATTTCTGTTAACTATAGTCCATAAGTTATACTAGTTGTATTTTCCCATGCATCACTATATTCTTACCACTTTGTAATAGTGACATACATTTGTTCTAGCTCATAGAAGGACATTCTGTATTTGTACTATTAACCACAATTCTCATCCACCTCTGGGTTCACTATGTTATTCAGTCCCTAGATTATTCTCTGGCTGTTTTTCAATTGACATTTACATTTTCAGCTACAATTCCATTTATAAACCAGCTGCATTAGTTCTACTCATTATAATGTGTTACCATCAACTCTATTCATTTCCACATTTCCACACTTTACAATCAAGTTAATTAAAACTTCTACACACATTAAGCATCAGTACACCTTCTCAGCCTTCCTTTGATCTCCTAAAAACCTGTACTCCAGATTTTAACTCCGTGTGTTTATTCTTCATATTTACTCACATTAGTGAGCCCATGCAGTATTTGTCCTTTTCTGTCTGGCTTATTTCACTTAACATAATATCTTAAAGGTTCATCCATGATATCATATGTGTCCCAATTTCAGTTCTTACAGCAGCATAGTATTCCATTGTATACATATACCACATTTTGTTTATTCATTTATCAGTTGATGAACACTTGGGTTATTGCCACCTTTGGCAATTGTGAATAAGGTCACTAAGAACATTGGTGTTCAAACGTCTGTTCACATCACAGTTTTCAGTTCTTCTGAATATATTCCTAGGAGAGGAATTGCTGGATCATATGGCAGTTCTATATTTAGCTTCCTGAGGAAGCACCGAACTGTCTTCCACAGAGGCTGCACCATTTTACAATCCCATCAACAGTGAAGGAGTGTTCCTATTTGTCCTCATCTTCTCCAGAATTTGTTGTTTTCTGTTTTTTTTTTTTTAATAATGGGCATTCTATGTGGTGTGAGATGATATCTCATTGTAATATTGATTTGCATTTTCCTAATAGCTAGCGATTTGAACATTTTTTTCCATCTTTTTAATGGATTGCTTGCCCTTTAATCCTTGAGTTGTATGAGCTCTTTATATAGCACAGAAATCAAACCTTTACTGGATATATGGTTTTCAAATATTTTCTCCCTTTGAGTAGGCTGCCTTTTTACCTTCTTGATGAAGTCCTCTGAAGCACAGAAGTGTTTAAGTTTGAGGAGTTCCCATTTATTCATATTTTCTTTCATTGTTTGTGCTTTGGATGTAAGGTTTAAGAAACCACCAACTAGAGGCGGATGTGGCAAAAATGGTTGGATGTCTGTCTCCCATATGAAGGGACCTGGATTCGATCCCCAGGACCTCCCGGTAAAAATAAAGAAAAATATAGAAGGTGCGTGGACCGCCAGGCCCCGCACGTGGGTGCATTGTCAGGCCCCACGGGCGGGTACACCAGCAGGCCCCATTGAGTCACACAGCAATATGATGACGTAACAGGAGAGTGACACAAGGGAGAGCCAAGACGAGATGCACTGAAAAACCAGGAACTAAGGTGGCATAGGCAGTAGGACACCTCTTTCCCACATCGGAGGCTCCCAGGATCGAATCCTGGTGAAGATAGGAAGAGAAGGATGAGAAGAGAGGGCAGGAAACAGACAGAGAATTGCCCAGCAAATGGACACAAAAACAGCAAAAATGGGAAAAGAGGAGCCGTAAAAATGGATAAAAGTAAATAAATAAATAAATAAATCTTTAAAAAAAAAAAAAAAAAAGAAAGAAAAGAAAAGGAACCACCAACTACAACCAGGTCTTGAAGATGTTTCCCTACATTTTCTTCTAGAAGTTTTATGGCTCTAGCTTTTATATTTAGGCCTTTGATCCGTTTTGAGTTAATGTTTACATGAGGTGTGAGATACGCATCCTCTTTCCTTCTTTTGGATATGGATAACCAGTTCTCCCAGCACCATTTATTGAATAGACTGTTCTACCCCAGCTGGGTTGGCTTGAAAGCCTTGTCAAAAATCACTTGACCATAGATGTGAGGGTCTGTTTCTAACCAATCAATTCAGTTCCATTAGTCAATATGTCTTATCTTTATGCCAGTATCATGCTGATTTTACTGCAGTAGCTAGGTAATATGATTTAAAGTCCAGAAGTGAGAGTCTTCTAAATTCACCCTTCCTTTTTAAATGTTTCTGGCTCTTTGGGGTCCCTGACCCTTTCAAATAAATTTGATAATTGGATTTACCTTTTCTTAAAAAAAATACTGGTAGAATTTTTATTGGGATTGTATTGAATTTGTATATCAATTTGGATAGAGCTGACATCTTAAAGATATTTAGTCTTCCAATCCATGAGCATGGAATGTTCTTCCATTTATGTAGGTCTTTTTAAATTTTTTTACCAATGCATTGTAGTTTTCTGATTACAGGTGCTTTTAGTCCTTGGTTAAGTTTATTCCTAAATATTTGATTCTTTTATTTGCTATTGTAAATTGATTTCTTTTCCTGACTTCCTCCTCAGTTTGCGTATTACTAGTGTATAGAAACACTACTGATTTTTGTGTATTTATCTTGTACCCTGGCCCTCTGCTGAAATAGTTTATTAGCTCTAGCAGCTTCATTGTAGCTCTTTCGGGACTTTCTAGGTATAGGATCATATCATCTGTGAATAGCAAAAGTTTTACTTCTTCCTTTCCGATATTGATGCCTTTTATTTCTTTGTCTTCCCTGATTGTTCTAGCTAGAACCTCTAGCACTATATTGAACAGTGGTAAGAGTGGATATCCTTGTCTTGTTCCCAATCTCAACAGGAAGCTTTCAGTCTTTCACCACTGAGTACAGTGTTAGTTGTGGGTTTTTCATGTATGCACTTTATCATGTTGAGAAAGTTTCCTTCAATTCCTATCTTTTGTAGTATTTTTATCAAGAGAGGATGCTGTATTTTGTCAAATGTCTTTTCTACATCAATCAAGAGGATCATGTGATTTTTTTCTTCTTTGATTTATTAATGTGGTGTATTACACTGATTGATTTTCTTGTATCGAATCACAATTGCATGACTGGTATTAAAACCCACTTGATCAGGATGAATAATTATTTTAATATGTTGTTGGATTTGATTATCAAGTATTTTGCTGAGGATTTTTGCATACATATTCAGTAGGGAAATGGGTCTGTAATTTCTTTTTTCATAATATCTTCATCTGGCTTTGGTATTAGGGTGGTATTGCATTCATAGAATTAGTTTGGCAGCATTCCTTCCTGTTCAATTTTTTGGAAGAATTTAAGTAAGACTTTTATTTAATCCCCTGTGAATGCCTGGTAGAACTCACCTGTGAAACCATGTGGTCCTGGGCCTCTCATTTTGGGGAGTTGTTTGATAACTGTTTTAATCTCTTTACTTGTGATTGGCTTGTTGAGGTCTTCTACTTCTTCTATGGTCCATGCAGGTTGTTTGAATATTCCTAGGAATTTTTCCATTTCATCTACATTTTCTAGTTCTTTCTCCTAAACATTTGAGATCCTCAAATGGTAGCATGTTGCCAGCTAGATGGTCAAGAAACTGTTATTCACTATGCTTAAGGCACTAATGTTTCCATCTGATAAGGCTGCGTAAACCTTCCAAGCCCCATTTGCTTATTGATCACCATTTTATATCATACTTGGATGATAGCACACCATGAAATGTGAGCTAACCTTCTAGATATCAAATAGCAGCAAGAGATACATATATACGTGTAATAAATCTGTCCAGGTTCCACAAAATACACACATGTTTCAAATGTTTTTAGATATGGGAAATTGATGTATTCACTTTACATTTAACGTGTAGTTTAGTCAAGAAAAGCTTTCCATGAGAACAGTCTACTAATATTTGAGAAAGTCATAATATTTCTTTTATTGGAAAGTGCACCACTGATCTTACATCTAAAAAGATATTGTGTGTCTTTAAAATGCAACTGTGGTATCTAGGAAATACGGAAGGGAATACGAAAGACTCAAATACCTAATCTTATAAGAAAAAGAAAAACAAACTAAGCAAACAAAATCTGTCTAGGCTTTGCATCCTGTAGCTTTTCTCTATTTTACTCTACTTATTTTCTCTTTTTTTTTTTTTTTTTTTTTACTCTACTTATTTTCTATATTCTTCTCTTCTCAGTTATGCTCTCTCATTTAAAAACAAGTGATTTACCTCCACTACTCTATTTCCAAACCTTTTCACAGTTTACACACTTCTACTAAGAGATTCAATCAACTGACATTGCTATATCTGATGCTGCCAATTATTTCCATATTGACAGTTCCAATATAGATTTGTTATTTTATCTGTCATATTTAACATTTATTTCTGTTGATTGCTGTCACCATTTTAAAACTTCCCTTTTGACTTGCATGCCACTACTCTACTCTAGTTTACTTCCTATCACTCTGGTTATTCCATTTTAATAAATTAATAATGTATATTTCATGAATTTTCTCAGGACTTCATCTTCGATACTTTGCCCTTCTCATTCTATACCATCTGTCACGATGGCTTCATATGAAGTCATGGTTTCAATAAAAACCTGTTACTGGTAACTCCCAAACCTATGAATTATACTTATTATTAGACATTTCTACTTGGATGTCCCAAAGCCTCCCTCCCCCATCCTAATTTGACTTGTGAAAATATTGAATCATCTCTCTTCAAATAATCTGCTCCTGCATTCTCTATCTTCAAGAACAAAAATAATATATAACATTTATTATGCATTTTCTCTGAACTTGACACTTGTAATGTCTTATTTAATTACCCTACAACCTCATACAGGAGGTATTAATATTTTCACCATTTTGAAGATTAAGAAACCAATGCACATGTAGGTAAAGTAACTTACCTCAATTTGCACAGCTAATAAATATCGATCTAGGATCCAAACAGGCTGCCTACACACTTAATCACTATACCTTAAATATATTTGCCCAGTTGCAAAAGTCAGATACTTTGGAGGTGATCTAGATTTTTCTTTTATTCCCTACCAATGACATTCACTCAATTTTCTAGGTTATAGGTACAAAATACTTATTATATCCATTTTCTCCTCTCTATTCCAATGACTCTGGTTTAGTTTAGCTCTTCTTTTCTCACCTTGATTATTTTAATAATTATGGCCCTTCCCACAGTCCCTACACTGACCATAAACTTTAATTTTTGGTCATGGTTCCAAATCCTTTACGCTTCTCTTGTTCAAGTTTACTCTATGTATCTGAGGAAAAAAAATAAATGACTGAAAAAGCTGAACTAAATACCATCTTGGTTTTCAATTGGCTATATAAACAGGCATATGTTTAGGGTTTGCCAAGCACAAAACTTGTGCTGTCTCCAGGTTCCTATGATAAGAGTTAGAATATCTAATCATCAAAAAATATGACTAACTTGTCAGAAAAAAAAACAAACTTGAAATCATTTATAAAAATTATAAAACAAAGTTACCACTGTATTTGTACCTAGACCATTTAATACTCTCATTTCCATCAATAGAAAATAAAAACAATGACAGAACATAATTTCCATCTCATGGAAAGTCCAACACATCTAAGTTGTCCATGTCCATATAGCCACTTATTTTCATGCTATGTCAAAATAAAGCTAAGAGGAAGAGGGGTCTATATGAGTTTGGGCTACCAAACTTTAAGTTCTATAAGTTCCTAGCATCTGTATATATTTATATAGAAATGAAATACCATTTACTTTTTAAAAAATGGGGGTGGGGGGAGGTATGCTTGCTTTGAAACACATCTACTAAAATGGGAACAATACAGAGATTAGTACAGGCCTGCAAAAGGATGACAAGCAAGTTTGTGAAGAATCCCATATTTTCAAGTATTATCCCAGAATAAAACTGGAAGAACCATAGTTTTTTTTTTTTTTTCCTTCCCTTTAAATTGTCCAAAAGCTTCTGTTAATAATGAAATCTTCACCATAGAGTGGGCTAGATTAAAAAAAAAAAAAAAAAAAAAGTAGGCGAGAAAGTGGCATATTCTGTTGTAAATTCAATCACATTTTATTTCAATTTCAACTAGAAAGAAAATTTCCGTACACTAAAGAACACTTAACTAACAGACTAAAACTCCTGGGTTAAAATGCCATTGATACATGTGTCCTAAGGAGATTCACTAAGCCTTTCTGGTCCTCAGTTTTTGCTTATTTATTTAATTTGAGAAACAAAAAAGGGGGTTGTACTACATGAACTTGAAGATCTCTTTTCTGCTCTAGTCTTCTAATTTGGGTAGAAGACAAAATTACTATGGTGCAATTGTGTGAATCATAGAGAGAAGACATTTGACAACAAAAACAATGTTTCGCATGTTTGGAGAACAAAGAATATGAGGCATTTGTGATTTAAAATTTGAGTGTCACGATTTGAATAAATTTAGTTTCTAGGGAAAAAATCCAGAAGATAATGTGATTCCCTAAATTGTCTTTAGTTAAAGTGTACAGCAATCAGAATCACAAAGGCATAAACATTGTTTTCCCTAATGAATGGCTTTGATTCAAACTGAAGATTCAATTGGAGTAGGAAAAGTGAATGATAGCAGTAACCTCAGTGTTTGGTAAACCTCTATCCAGAAAATCAAGCTCAAATTACAATAAGAAATGAGATGCACAAGCATTTTTGGTTCAATGGATTGGATTGATTAAAATAAATGTACTGAAGGAAAGTTCCTGACAAGAGAAGCCAAAAGTCTCCCCATTTCGTTGAAATTCTGATGTCATTGAATGAGAAACACTCACAGTTTTTATACATGCCAGATGTAGCTTTGAATAAATAGCCATCCTGCACTGTCAACAATGGTCAAAACACTTTAGAAACATCTGATAAGGAGTCTTAGGAACAGATGTGCTTCTGCCCAAACCACATACTGAGAATTCCAATTTTACGGGCAGCCAAATCACTACAACCTAATTGCCACTACTTTTATTGTTGGATGCAATCACTGCTTACCCGCCCTTTTTTTTCCAAAATAATCATTAGTGATCCTCCCAACATAACTGACTGCCCAAGGGTATTAGGAGAACCAGCAGCAAGCTCTTTAACAATAGGAGACTATAAATTGGTTTTTGCAGCCTTGTTTGTGGGGCTTACACAGTTAATTCTATCTGCATCAGAGTTCATATGCTCAAGCAGAGAAAGGTTCTTTTTTTAAAAATGAGAGAAAGAATCTAGCAAAAATGTGTTAAATGCAAAATTAAACTCATCATTGATAAACCTCACTTTTAAGAGCATTTAATCAAATTGAAATATATTCCTCCATCTCAGTTTCACACAAAGTGCAATGTGCACAATTTGAAAATCAGATAATCTGCTTAAAAGCTATTACTATACAACTCCACTTTCTTGCTGACCTAATTTACTGTAATGTTGGTGAGATTGCTTTTATTTCACAATTTCTTTCTATTTGTTGCTTAGAAGAGAGTGAAGCATTTTAAAATGTTTCCCATTTCCTTAAAGTAAATGCATTTCAATGTTTTTGAGAAACAAGAATGTAAAATGATATAGCATTCCCCCCCACCCCCCAAAAAAAGCACATGCTTTCCTTAGGGGAAAAAAGGCAAAAACAAATACACATTTAAACCTACTCACAAAATCACATTATGCCACTAGTGAAAGAAAATAGCTTTTAAAAGTAACTATTGCAAATTATATTTTGTTTTTTCATGCCCACACAAAAAGTTGTGTTTTGAGAAATATGCAATTACATCTACAGGCACCATGTGAAAGACTCAGACTATATCCTTGAAGAGTTTCCAGTTTTAAATTTGAATGTTCTTAAAATAAAGTAAGTAAAAATGTGAAATTTAATGGAATTAAATTCCACTAAACTCAAGCTTAAAAGACTTATATATTATCTAGAGAAAATAGATCTTGAGTAAGTTAATAAGTGACACCCCCACCCCAATGGCTCCTTCATCTGTTTGCTCATTGTTTTTGCTTGTTGGTTTCACTCCTTGTCTGCTTTTTTTTTTCTTTAGGAAGCACCGGGAACAAAACCCAGGATCTCCCATGTGGAAGGCGGGTGCTCAACTGCTTGAGCCACATCCACTCCCTGCTTATTTGTTTTTGCTTGTTGTCTGCTCATTGTTATTGTTTGCTCATTGTCTTGCTTGTTGTTTTTGCTCGTTGTCTGCTTGTTTTATTTTCTTGTCTGCTCGTTTATTCACATTGTCTGTTCATTGTTTTTGCTTACTGTCTGCTTGTTGTTTTTGCTCAATGTCTGCTCGTTGTTAGTTTGTCTTCTTTAGGAGGTACAAGGAACTGAACCCAGGACTTCCCATGTGGGAGGTGGGCACTCAACTGCTTGTGCCACATCCGCTCCCAGTAAGTGACTTTTTGAGAACCTAAAATAAAACAGGCTTAAACTAAAATAAGCATGTTATATTTTCATATAAGTATTTGAATCCTTTTATTTACCACTGTTTAAAAACATTCCTGATTGCCATATCATATTTGTTGTTCTACAGAACTCACTAAAGATTTAATATGAGCAAGAAACATAGCTTTAAAAAGTTTCAGATAGCACAACATTGTGAACATAGTTAACAGCATGAATTCTGTATGTGAATGTGGTTAAAAGGGGAAATTCTAGGTTGTATATATGTTACTAGAATAAAAATAAACACATACACACACACATAGAACTGAACAATATAAACAAGGAATCCTAAAGTAAACCATGAACTACAGTTAATAGTTCGATTCTAATAATATTCTTTTCACAATTGTAACAAATGTACCACACTAATGTAAGGTCTTAATAATGGGGGTAAAGAGGGTATATGGGAACTCTGTAAATCAGCAATCTATGTTTCACTAATATGAAAATGCTATTAACTGGTTTAATTTTACTAAATATACTTTTTGGGTGATCAAATGCATGAATAAGTAAACATTTTAAAGAAATTTTATCACTTAGAACAAAGAAAAGTTGTTGCTTGCCTTAATAAAGTATAAAGTTTGATCCAATTTGTAAGCCATTAGCAGTTGCCATTCCTATGTATCCCTAAATGTAATGAATGATCTCATCCGCTCATGGGGAAATAACATCCTTCTTAGAAGCATATCTTCAGTAATAGCATTTCTGGAATGTCTTCCTGGATCAAGTAAAGCAGCATCCACAGTACTGTACAACCATCCTCAGAAGTATTGCTATTTAAAAGCAGAATGACAATGAATAATGGTAAGAAACAGGGCACTGCCCCCATGGGAAAGTAGCAGGAGAGGTAGCAAAATACTCAAACTTCCCTCTGCTTTTTCTGAGAGATTTAAACACCAGCAAATAAGGCCCTGAAGGCATATAAAAGGTAAGAGTGAATTTAACCCCCTTTTCACCCGTTCTGCTGCCACGGGGGTCATTCCTCTATGTGTAATTTAAAGTGTATTCCATTTCTGTTCTACTATTATTCAGTTCTTCCAAGGAACTGGCAACAAGAGGAATGGGGAAATAGAAGGCTCAGAGATTAATCCTCAAAATAGTTTACTTTATTAAATCTAATCTATTAAAGTGCCAAAGATTGCCAGATTAAAGATAGCCCTGCAGAGCTGCAGAAGAGAATGCCATTCGTTCAGATCATTTCCTGAGTACACAGTTGGCTACAATGTCTGCAATGAGGTAGAATTCAACCCTCAGCACTTTTATCTGCTTCCTTTTGCTGGGTTCCTTATGAAGATCCAGTTAGCCTTAGGAAAGATATTAGGTAGAACTATTAGCAAGAATATTAGTTAGTATAGATGATGGAACTGACAGAGATGGTGCTGTGTATGGAAGATAAAATTTATAGAACTGAGAACTTCTGGAAAACCACCCAGATGAGGGAGAATTAGAGAATTAGAGAACAAGAAGACTGAGGAAGACAGAGAGATACATGGGTATGTTTCTCAGCACCAACCATGAAATACACTGTCCCTCTCCCTATTCATCCCCATTCAGGTAAAGCCAAAAGGCAGATTACTATCCAGCACTATTTAAATCTTGTCTCTATTTTATTGCAAACAGAAAACAGACAGTTTTCAAGAATTCATTGCTAGACCTAATATGTTTGTATTCTTGAAAAAGTCTCTCAATCCTCCTAACGTGAAATTTGAAGAATTTAATCTATGAGATCAGGACACTGAATTCGAACCGAGAAGACTTGAATTCTAATCTCAGCTTTGGCACAAATCAAATGTGGCATTTAACAGATATTTCTGGGTTTCCATTAATTTCTCATTTATAAAAACAGAAGGCAGGAGAGACAGAATCTTTAAAATGTAGAGTTATTAAAACACAAGTCTATATAAAATAAAATATTTTCTGTCAGTGGATTAAAGAAAATATAAACTTGGTACTGCATCTCTGCTAAGGTTAGATATCAGATTATTTCTGCATAACAGCCTGCAACTTATATGTAAAACTAGTGTATATTAATAGAACCAAAGTGATTCAAGCCATTTGGGTTTGAAAGGTAGCATATTTATTGCTTTACTTAGATATTAGAGTTATGCTTGTGGGAGAAAGCAATTTTGCTATTCCAACCATACTGCCCTAGCTTTCAAGGTGCTCATGTATCCACACAGAGGACTGCAGAGAACATGAGTTGCAATCGTCAAATGGAGAAGAGTAAAATCCTACAATACAGAACTTTTTAATTCCTTGATGGGATTCAAGGATTAACTTCATAGCTCCTATGGGATTTCTAAAAGAGTGCAAATTTTGCAAGAAGTTGTGTTTTTTGTTTTGTTTTGTTTTTGTTTTGAGATGTTTCATAGCTTAGATCTGCAATTCAAAGTGTTTATGATCCAAAAAAAATGGTGTGTAGACAAGATAACATATAATGTTTCTGAGGAGACATTCTAGGTAAGGATGCAGCCTCTTCCCTTGATCATTTTGTGTAAAATATGCCCATCCACATCAGCATACATCAATGGCTGATTTGTCTTGATAGGGTAAATATTCGAGTGAGTAAGTGTGCAAAATCAATTGCTGTTTCAAAGCCAATCAATTGTCACAGATTAGTAAACTGTGACAATTGTGATTTAAATGAACTTATCTGTTGTGAGTTTTGGTTATTTCTTCTGCTGTGTAACACAGGGACAAAACTCAGAATTTGTGACAAATATTAAGCTCCCATGTTTCCTTCAAAATACAAAGGAGCATGAAGCATGTTCTTAACAAGAAAGAGAGGAGGTCAGTCTCAGGAAACTCATGGAAGGTATTAGTGAGCCTTCTTTCTTGTCTGACACCCTATTTTCTACTTTATTTGTGCAAATATTTTAATAATTGGAAAAAACATTTAAAATGGGGGGTGATGTTTAAATGCTTAGAAGAGTACCAAATAAAGTGAGTTCATATAAATTGAGAACAAGCAAGTTGACATTTATTAAAAAGTGGCTACAGCATTATCTATCTGGCACTATTCTGAATCAAAAATAGCTTGCTTATAGAGGATTAGTTATATTGCAACATTGAAACAAAGATACAGATCACAGAGATAACATATAATGTTTCTGAGGAGACATTCTAGGTAAGGATGCAGCCTCTAAAAGTAATAACAAGATATACTTTAAATTTTCTGTAGGCCATATCATTTTTTATGTGTATATTTTTTCACCTATCATTTTAAGGCAATTTGGAATAATATGAAATAAAATGAAAAAAAAAAAAAGACTTGGCTAATATACTTTTAAGTTCTACATATATTCTTAAGTTGCATTAGAATAATTGTGATTTAAATGTATAATTTATTTAATAATATTTCATAATATATACAGGCATAATGTCCCAAGATAAAGCAAACATTTGCTACAAAGGCATGGCCACTAGTCTGTGCTGTTGTATAAGAAATACTTATTTTCATCAAATTATTTCCAAGAGCTAGTTGCATTTATTCTGTACTAAGAATCACAGCGGTATCATATCCCACTTTTATGATTCCTATTTTCTGTAATATATGATATGTCAATATTATAGAAAATAAACAATATAAATCTATCAATGGTTCCCCTTTGTTTCTGAATTCAAGAAAGATGGCATTTTAAAAACTAATATGACTGATATTTTATGAACTGTGAAATATATTAAGATACAAAAGAACAGTTTCTTTTAATTTATATACTAAACAAAAATATTCCAGCAGCTGGATTTAGCTAATGACCAACTAATTTGTCTGCACAGATCACTAACAACCTTCAATAAGTAGTTTTTCTAAATGGTTTCATTAGTGATTTATAGACAAATACACTAGAGCTTGTGGATTAGTAATAACTTTTATACTATATTCTGGTTTCTGTAATTGTTTACTCCATTGTATATAATTGTATACTTAGGTTTTGCTAGTTAAAACCCAATTATATGCTTTGACTTTTTAAATCCTTTATTGTAAACAAGTTTCTGATACTTCATTGAGGTACTGAAGAACTGTTAAATTATAGCTACAACACTCAAAATTGTTCAAGGATTGGGAAAAAATTCGCAATTTTAAACTAAAAGCGATATTGTAAACTCTATTCACCTTAACAAAATGCTGTTTCAAAAAGCTCTAAATTGATTTTTCTAAGTACATGACAGTCTGAAAGTAAGAATAAGAAATGTGAAAGTGTAATTCAAGTTGCCTCAGGATGCTTCAATGTTTCTCAGAAAGCAAGGTGTATCTAAATATAGATATTCTTTACTTGCAAGTGTGGAAAGGCTTAGTTCAGAGGAAAATATATTCTATCAAATATGCCCCATCTATCCTAAATGATATGATAGATGATTGCACTAACAATTAATATTCCCCATTTAATTAATGAAGATGAACAAATATATGCTGTTTGGGGGGATAATATTTCTATTGTGAAGGGAAGGTGTTCAACCAAACATAAACCTTATTTAAAAAATGGAAACACCACAAAAACTGTCCTAGTTTCAAAACACCACTATAGTAGCTATTCAGTCTTTACAAGGACTAATGAATGTCATGGCAGCTCATCTACTGTTTGAATATCCCTGACTATAATACATTCAAGATAAATATATTATTTGGGGAATTTAAAATTACAGTGTCTAGAGACCCTAACCATAAATAAGAAGTAGTTGTACTCTGTGTGTGAATCCCTGCTCCAAACTCTTAATAAATATATGGCCTGGACTTGTATCCTAATCTCTCTGTAACTTAGCTTCTTAATTTACAAAATGAAAATTATAATAGTAACTCTCTTACAGAGATTTATGAAAATGATATATGATCATATTTGTAAGGACTTTCTAAATATTATTACTATTGTTTTATTAGTTTGAGAAAATAAAATTCTTCAGAGAAAATCGGGTTCTATAAAATGCAGCCAAGGAAAATATTCTCTTATATCTGCAGTTCAGCATGTCTGGGCTTTTGTTTCAACATTGCCCACATAATTTTTTTTCATTATTGTGGCTCCCACATTTACACCCTTGCCAAAATCTAGTTTTAACTCCATAAGAAGGAAAAACACTAAAACTTCATATTTCACGTGTGTGGCACTGTAAGCAGGATAACATTGAATAACTGGGTTTTATAATAGTAACTTGTTTACTTAGAACTGAGTGTTTAATCCACAATCTAAGTAATCATAGGCAATGCATTTAACTTTACTTAGATGTAGTTATTTCATCTATCAAAGTCTACTACAAATTTCTCAACATTGTTGCCAGCTAATACACATATATATAAAGCCTGGTAGAGAAATATTAGCTCCTTCCTGTTGCCTACCATTGCCTACTTATTTTTGTATCTTCCCAATAGATGTCCATGTGACCCTTATTTCTGATTGTTCCCATTAATCAAGTGAACTTGCCAGTTTCCTAAGGCAAGCATTATCTGCCTTCAGGTTGTATGCTAAATATACTTTTGAACCCAGTCGTCTATTTCTTGCTGCAAACAGGAAATATATAAAAGGTTTCCTGCGTGAGGCAGATTTTGCCATATTTTCATTGTCTCATATATTTTTTTTAAAGGCTAGTGGTTAGTACTTTCTTGACCTTCTGCTTTGTTTTCCTTACTTTTACTTTCCTTACCTCAGCCTGCAGCCCTTAGCCTCTTTGGACTCCTTTTACTAACTCATTGCCTTGCCCTACCTTGATTACTTAAATTCTTACAATCTCTGTTCCAGCTTTTAGTCAACAAGTACTCAAGACTCTCTAGCTTCTAGTACCTGAGATTAGTTTACTGATGCCTTTTCTAATTTCCATCCATGGCCTCTTGGCATCCTTTGACTTTGCATGAACTCTGGTTGCTGGGTTCTTGTATAATCTTTGATCCAAGTTTCTGGCCTGACCTCTGCCATATGGACTTAATTTCCCTGTCTTCCTGTGTTTACATCCACTGCTTTATTGTGACTTCCACTTTCACTGCCCATCTTGAATCCACTTTTCCATTGATTCTTATTTTTTATCCTTCAATTTCATTAACTCTCATATTACTTATAACCACTCTGGAACATAGTGGGAAAAAAATCAGTATGAAATTAGGATCAAGGATCACTGAAATTTACAAAAAGATAAGTAAAGGAGTTTGTTTCTCATAACCTTGGATTCTTATGTTTAGGGTTCTTAGCTTACCAATTCCTTGGCACCCAGGGAACAAATATTGATCATCAATCCCCACTCATCCTCCAAATAAATTCTATTTGCAGAGGTGTCTTTCACAAAGTTGCTAACAATATATATTAACTTAAATGTACACATCCAAATATAAGAATTTTGACAGTGTCAATTAGTAATCAGAAAGAGCAAAAGGCTGGTGGTAGGATGGATACTTAGTATTAGAATGCCTTGAATTATAATAAGTCTGTATGTCATCTGAGCAATTGGAGGAGAGGTATGAAACTAGGTTAGCTCAAGGAAAAGAGAAAGCTTGAGCCCTTGAAAGGAACAGAGATGATATATGTGAGAGGAAGATTGAAATGTTTTAATATGTGAGTAGAAAAAAAGAGAGAGAGAAAAACAAGGGTTAAGAAAAAAATGGGAATGTCAATTGGAAGATTAAACAGAATTTGGAACCTTTTTCATGTGGTATTTGCAGAAAGCAGATGCACAGCATTGGGCTGGAAGGGATGGACTTTTGCAATTATCTAATGCAACCTCCTCACTTTTTCAGGATGTTTAACATATATCATTTTCTTCCGGCTTCTTGTGGGTCCATACTTAGAAACTTTGGCCCTGCATGTTCAATTCTTTCAGAAATAGCAGCAGCCTTAGAACATACCGAACTAGATCAAAAGGAGAAGCAATTTTCCTGGCAAAAAAACCCTTATATATGTGTGTGTAGAACACACTTTGTCATCTGTTCTTTTTTCCACTTAAATCAGGTTCCCTTTTTTGTATCTAGTGATGTAATGCTTCCAAAGCTTTTGGGTCAATTTTAATAGAGTATTTGGGAAATCTTTTGAAGGGAAGGTCAAGCTACTATATACTATGTGAGAAATACTCAGTTTTCCAACAGTATTTACCTGCAGTTATGTATGGATCCCTAAACAAACTTAATAGGGAAAGCCAGGGTCTATGAACTAGGCTAGGATTTGTTTAAAGGATTTTAAAAAAACAAAAATAAAATGTTTATGGTAGCATTACTTATAAATAATTCAGTAACAACTTCATGCTAGAGAAGAAGAAAGGCTTGTAGTTTCTATCTGTGTGTTTACCTAAAGTAACAAAATGTTTATAGCTGATAAAGACTTCTGAGTGAACCATTTCATCAAGATTCATCTTATGGTATCATATGACCTATCTCAGCATCCAGTAAAATTCTTTGGCACTTATCACAATCTGATGGTAGCTCTTATCACAATCTCCTCCGTGTATTTATTTTTTTCATCAGGATGCAGGTTCTATGAAAGCTGAACTCTCATCTGTCTGGTCCATACCTTATTCTAAGAGCCTGGAATATAAAAGTTTCCAAATAAACAACTGTTGAATTAAAGGGTCAGTGAGACTGGGAGTAGTTTGTGGTGTGATGTCTGAGCTGGGAGGCCACGAATGAGGAGAGATGGTAAGAAGAAGAGCAAAGAAGGCAGGCTATATTGTGGAGGTAGGGAATGGGCACAAAATGCTTTGTCACACTTTGCGGCTACTTCAGAGTCATTAAAGAAACTATGACTTTACTTATGTCTATGTGAAAACTGACTAGGCTTGGAACAAGAAACCTGGCAAAACATTGCAGAAGTTTTCTAGCAAAGTAAAGTTATGTTTTCAGTGAATAATTAATGAACCAACAGTAAGAAAATTCTCCAAATAACCCGCCCCCCCCCCCGAAATCCCTGCCCTATTTTATCACGTCTTTCAGTGTTAGCTCTCAACTTTCTGACCAACATTTTGGTCTTACTAGACTCTGAAAAATGCTCTATCTACCCATCTATTAGAAAATTACATAAAGTCAAATGTCGACTCACTTTCTGATTTCAATTTTATGCAAAGGGTAAACATATTCTATGCTTATTTTTTATAAATATTAAAACTTCCTAAATTAATGTAGATCATACTAATCCCATGCTATACTAAAGATACCTTAAGCATAATAAAAGTGGTTAAATTCTCATAGCATGTTTGACACCCACACAAAAAGAAAAAAAAATATGGAGAAGCCACTGATTACAGTGTACCTAGTATATTATTCTCTTCAAGCATAGGGTGAAGTCATTTCTATTTTTAAGCAAAGAATTCATTTTGTATATTAGAGAAGAATATTCATAATTTTGAAGAAAAGATTTCTGATTTTGGGAAACATGTCTTAGTTGTAAATTGGTATTATTGCTCAGTACTATTCCCCTTCTAATATTGGAAATAACAACTAATACCCATTCATCTCCCACCGTGAACCCTCTCCCAGCGAGTACATTTTAATTGACTTCTCTTTTTGTTAATCACATTGTAATTTTTTGGCCATAACGTCAGTGATGTTACTATTTTTCTTTTCCTATGTCAAGGGACACTGTTTCACCTCTTCTGTACCAGATGTCCTATAATCCTTCTCCTAGTTAAAAACACAATCTTTTCTAACTTTACAGACACATTTAATTTCTCTTCCCTTCCAAATATGGTTATGCATAGATTCTCTTTAGTTTCAGATAATTTATGCTAAAATTCTTTTAATTTCCAAACTCGCATATAACTAAAAGATATACCACAATAGCCACACCTTTTATTAGATTAATTACTTAGGCTCCTCTCCATGATAATTTACATTGTAATCCAATCTTCAGATAGCATCTTCTTATGCCTCAGGGATTGCTCCACCTGGCCCTACAGATCAATAGCTCCATGATGGAATAAAGCAAGTGGAATAGAAGGAAACTTTCTCTAAAGATGAGCTCACTCAAATGCAATGAGGTTAAAAAAGGCGCCTGTTTAGTGGCAGACTCCCAAAAGAAAAAGCACAGGAGATGTGCTAAGAGTTGGAACTGTGTCATTCCCCACCTTCAAATCATCTGTTCAACTGTAACTTGAACATACTGAAAAAACCTGCCTTTAAGGTAAAATCAGGCCAAGCTATGCAAAAGAGGAGAAACTGACATTTATGGAGCACCTATAATATTTCAGGTATTTTGAAAGTAGGTATATTTCACACATTATCTGATTTTATTCCCTAAACACATGAGGCAGTTTTGATCATTCCCCTGTTTTTTTTTTTTTTTTTTGCAGGTGTGAAAACTAAGACTAAAGTCACACAGCTAAAAAACATCCAGGGTTCAAATGCAAATATTTCTCACCCAACACTCATGCCTACCCTTCAGAAAATATCACAACGTTCCTTCTTTTCTTCCAAATTCTTCTTTCCTACCAAATCTATCCACCCAACAAACTACCTATCTATTTATTTTTTCTTTCTCCCTCTCTCTCTTCTTCCCTCCCTACATCCTTTCCTCTAACAAGCATATATTGTACATTTTCCATTTATGAATTACCATGATAGATACCAGGAATAAGTCATGGTAATAATCACAAGGAGTATACTTTGCTTTTTATATTATTTTTTAACAGTGTTTGCAGATAACTTCTAAATAACTACATAAATTTTATACCAATGTAAAATGTACATAATGTTCATCATAAGTGAAAGTACTCAGTATATTAGCAAACTGGATCATGAGGAAAATAGATAACACAAACATTGTTTAGCTCTTAAGATGATATCAGCAAAATATAAATGGAGAAACTACCTTAATCTCAAAATGATTGACTTATGACATATGTGTGCTTAAAATGAGTGATTTATTAATAAACAGAGATGACCTGAAATCAAGCATTCCATAAGACTTCAAAAGCATTTGGCATTTGATGTTTTAGTTGCACAAATGAGGAAACACAGGACCGACTAATGTCTTATATATGCAATCATCCTCTACTTAGCCCTTACTAGTCTGTTCTCTGCTTTTCTTTGGGTATCAGTGATTTCAGAAGTGAGGGGACAGGACTGAGGCATTTGGTCAAATATGTAAGAATTCCATGATGAATGTGATGTATTGTAATTAAAGGAACATATATAGCTGTGGATGTTTTCAGTGGGTCAACACAACAAAAAATATGTGTGTATGCCCTGCATGGCTAATTAATTCTAGCTAGGAAAGTCAAATGAAAAACAATTGAGCACTGGCAACTCTTTGTAGTTTGTTGAGGTTTTTAGGCTTTGTTCTCATATCCTTTAGTTGTCGTAGAATGCTATATACATTTTCCCATTCCAATTTAGGAACTTAGTAGAGGCCCAGAACACATGATGAAGTGCTATTTAGCTCTTCTTTTTTTACTGGGCATAGGACAAAATTCACACAGTTAACAAATAACTTAGATGTCAATATTTCCTTAGTTTATTAAAGTTTCCAAAAGTGAATGTCTGTCCCTGCCTATTCCCTATAAAACTAATCAAGCGAACTAATCAAGGGAACCACAACAGAAAATCTCCAATAGGAAAATATTTGATAGATACATAGTAATGATGTAAAGAATGTTCTTAGTAAACTAGAGAATATCTGTAATTTCTATAATATGAGGAGAGATTTAACAGATGCCAGCAGAGATATTTTGTGTGTCTGCTCGTATGGACTCACATCGACAAGATAAGCAAACTTGTCTTTAAAGATGGGATTGTTAAGATTTTAATATTTGCAACTACCCTAATGAGGTTCTACTTGCATATGTAAAAATAATGGAGATGTTTACAAATATACACATGAAAATTATAGCTAGTTTCCATTGACTACTTAACTCATATCAGATGCTTTATATGTATACTTCCATTTAATTTTGTTCTATATTCTATGTTCCTGTGAGGTAGGTGCTATTTTTACCGTAGTGTATAGATGAGGAAACTGAGACTTGTAAACTTAAAGTAACTTGCCCAAGGCCATGTATCTAATAAGTGGGGCCAGGATTTAAATGCAGCAGTCTGACTCCAGAATCAGGAGTCTTAATTGTCTCACTATGTTATACATGGAAACTATCACAATGTCTGAGATTCATACAATTATCTGACATCATATGGATACAGTTTTATCATGTTGTCATATTTATTGGATGTTGCAGTATATATGACCTGGGAAAGAGGCACCAAATGAAGCACTTATGCTGCAAATTTGGCCACTGAGAAGAAGTCTTTATGAATATGTCATGAAGTACAATGTTTTTATTAGAAAATATGAACTAGTTGAAGGTTGCAGGTGTAAAGAGCATCAACAAAACAAAACACTTAGAGAAGAATAATCTCTTCTTTTTTTTTATAGTTAATAGTACTAGTCTAATATTCTTTATTTCCTTTTTTTTAACTTTATTTTGTACATTTAATAATTAAAAGTATAAACAATTAAAAACTAAAAAGTAAACACAGATGAATAAATATTATACATTTCTCAATTAAATGTAATGGATACATATAATTTTTTTTTTAATCAAACAATATATTACACAATAATAATCTCTTCTTAATTGCTGGAAAGAAGAAAGTAGTGAATCAATAATTACAAAAGTCTTGGTCTTTAAAAAAAAAAACAGTATGTCAGTTTACTTTTTAAACAGAATTTTGAATAAGAGTAGATACAATATCCATGTTTGGAAAAAGGTCCACACTCAGGAGGAAAAGCTAGCATCTTCCCAAGAGTAATTGTGATTCAGCTAAGTCCAGAGGAACATAATATTGATCCAAGAACATGCTTCTTTACTGGGAGTCTCTGAAGGGATTTAATGAGCCACATTTTCCTCCTGTATGGGCTATATCCTGGGAATAAATTAAACTCTTTTGCAAGCTGAATTAACTCTTTCAGACCATTAGAGCATTATTTACTGCACTGAAGCAGTACCTTAGAGACAATCTGTCTTAAAATTTATAAATTTTTGAACCTTGAAATTTTGCCTAGGTATTCACTTTGGGATTATTATTTCTGGTTATAAAAATAGGTGAATTTTTATCAAATGGAGAATTGTACAACATAAGCAGATATATAATATTTATAAACTATGGGGCAATGAAGAGATTAAAAAGATACTAAATTGGAGGTCAGAAGAGCTGGTTTCCTAGTCTCATCTCTAACCCACTTAAATCTTCTTGGACTTAATTTCCTTATATCTGAAATGCTGTGGTTGTGAGTCATAAACATCTGGAAGGCTGCACAATAATTATAAGGAATCTGCATATTTACATTGACATCAGACTTCACCTATGAGCATGATAAATAACTTGTCCATTACTGTATCAATCTGGATCACATCAGGAATACAGAGCCCACGACAGATAGATCAATAGAGGAAATATAATGAAGAAAATTGTTACAAAGAGGTGGAACAAGGAATATTTTATTCCAGCATCAGCTGAAGTATACTTTCAAATAATCACACTCAGCCTTGCATGTTCCTAAGACATTGGAGAGAGAGAAAAAAATTCCTTCAAATTATATTATTTAAAGAAAAACATCTCATGTTTCACTTTTCTTGCAAAAAGATTTGGTCTGATGTTAGGCTTTACACTGTTTCTTAGGTAATAGTAAATATTTGGCATGTGGTCAAGGGCTACTAGAGGATATGACTGGAGGATTGGGAGCGAAAAGGTTTATTACCAGCATGTTAAGAGAACATTCAAAGTGATCATAAGCCACTGCATATTTATATTTCATGTTAATAGTTACCAGAAAGCCCCCACTATCAAAGAGGCTTTAATCATAAGTGGAGAGTATGACCATTTATGGGTGTCAATTTCCAGCTATTCCAGTGCTTGCTTTGGTGGAAAGGATGGAGGCTACAGTGAGTACCATGGCTTTTCCCCTCTACCTTGCTTTCTAAAAGAGGGAATTTTCAGGTATATCTCCCTCCCCATAAAACTCAGAGGAAGACCATGATTGGCCAAAACTATTTATAATAGTCCCTCCATGCCCAGCCCCAGTTGCCATTTATTGGTTTAGAAACTGATGCTTAAACCAATCAGCATTTGGCCATCCCAAGGCAATTATTAGTCAATACATAACACATAAGCAGTCAACTCAAAGAGGAGAAAGCTTTTACACCTTACTTAAGGAGACATTTTCTCTTCTTTGGGTCTTGTCCTTATCCAGAGACAAAACACTCTGCCAACATGATCTATTATTTTTCTGGTACTCAAGCCAAACCTTGGGGTAGGGGTGGAATGGCAAATGGAGTAAGGAAATGGTAGCTCTAAAGAGACAGAGATTTTAGGAAATAATGCATGCCAGTATCTACTCCATAGTACTGATGCTCCTGGCATATAGCCTATGGGCTGAACAGTGCTTATAAGAATTAATCCTGGTACAAATTGCTCCCTGAAAATCTGGTGAGCTCTTCATGAATTGCACTGTATCAATAAGAGATTACAATTTATGCAGAAGAACAATCAGACTTGAAGAAGTACAGCCCCTACTCCATGATAGTGCCAGTGGACATAAAGCAAGTATGACTTTAGTCTGTTTTCCATTTGGAAAGTGTGAGCTTATTTTGGGTAATATGTAAGATAGTTACATTTTGTTAAATAAATAAGGGGTACTCCTGAAATATCAGCTATGAGTGTGTGTGTAGTACTGAGAAGACAAGATTGAAATATAATGAGTATTTGATCATTTTGGTTACTCAGTGACCCTTCTCTCCTCCTGCTGACAGTAATCCTTTTTTATTTGTTCCTCCCAAGTAATTCCCAAGAAGCTAAATATCATAGATATTGCTGTCAACTCAGTCACAGAGACTGGACTAAGGGGTTAACTTGACCCAAAATGGGTGTTATGGGTTGAGGTGTATCCCCCCAAAAGACATATCGAATGCCTAGTACCTCAGAATGTGACCTTATTTGGAAAGAGGGTCTTTACAGATATAATTAGTTGAATTAAGATGGGGCCACACTGGATTAGGGTAAAGCAGGCAGGGATTGGAATGATGCAGCCACAAGCCAAGGAATGCAATGATGCCAGAAGACATCCTAAGGTACAAGGGGCAAAGAAAGAATCTCCTCTACAGTCTTCAGAGGGAGCATGGCCCTGCAATAATTTGATTTCAGACTTCTAGTCTCTGGAATGGTGAGACCATACATTTCTGGTGTTCTAAGCCATCAAGTTTGTGGTATTTTGTTATGGCAGTCCTATAAAACTAATACAATGGGCCAGATTCTTTCTTTTGGGAGTTTCAAAATTTTCCAAAGACAAAGCTTCTTATGCCAAGTTACTTGATGGAGCATTAGAAAGAAGGCTCACACGTTTCTAATACTGAGGTTCCCAGCACAGTCCTAGCACCTGCATTCTCCAGGTATTAGCTTTCTTCAGCTTTGAGAGCTATTCCAATGTCCACCTCCTTTTGGCTCTAGGTATTCAAGGTCAGTCTCTATTCTTTGAAATGAAAGAATTTTACTTGAGATGGTGCCTAGCTTGGTGTCTGTTTCTCTATTTCACAATAGGTGAGAATTGCTGTTACTGTTTCAATGTTAGATCTATTTTAAAGTAAAAAAAAAAAAAAACTATACTCATTTGCTTTGAATAGTTTTGTACATGCTCAGTTGAATTTAACAATATTTCTTATAAGTGAATCTGAGAGAAGGAGTAGAGGCAAAACCTTTCAGCTTCTTTTATCTTGCTAAGTTATGTAATGGTCTCAAGCAGTAAATTCAAATTTAAGATATTTTACTGCCAATTGAGTGAGCTAAATAAAATGCTCATGGAGTTTCTCCTTAAGGATCTGCATACCAACCTTGAGGTAAGTTTAAGAGAAACATACTGCTATATGTACTCTTGGGAATAAAAATTTGGGGATCCCATTAAAATGGCAGGGTTCTATTGGGCCATGTCCTCATAAAAAGAAAGCAGCTGGTAGTAACCGCTCCCTACAATAATACACAAAGGGATCATTCACGGTGATCATTCAGGATGGAGTTTGTTTCCATGACGGCTCATCTTAATTGATAGCAAGGTTTTAAGAGAAAGAGGCATTATTCAAAAATTTTTAAAATTACTTTTTTTTTTTGAGGCACTTGGGCCAGAGATTGAACCTGGGACCCCCTATGTGGGAAGCCAGAACTCAACCACTGAGCTGCACCAGCTCCTAAACTTACTTTAAATTAAAGAGTTTAAGTGCTTAGTATTTGAACAGATTAAAAACTTTTGTGTTTCTGTTTCCTCTATTTGTTTTTCTAGTATTTTAGCCATAGATACAACATTATCTGTGGGTGAGAAAATTACTGTTTTTCAAATTATGTGTAATTTGTAAATAGTGTAAACAAAATTAATTTATCTGTTAATGACCATAAGTTAATACTTTAGAATTTAAAGAAATCAGAATCTCACTTGTGGACATTTTTAAGAGTATAGATAATATGGATATTAATATAGAAATATCATAATAAAGTATATTTCATTATTAGATAAGTTAAATAGAACAGAGACAAAAATCTTAGTCTCAAATTTAACTGTATTCAGAAAAAGCCTAAGATTACTGCCTTATACAGATATTTTTATTCCTCCAAATATTATTGAGTATCAACCAGTTAAAATATTTTTATGAATTTCTATGTTAGATGCTTCTGATATCCTAGTTCCCTGACAACCAATATTCAGAGAATATGAAGAGGTATAACTGTATGCCTTTCCTGAAACAGTTTTCTCTACCAAATCAAAAACCTAAAATGGCCCCAAAATTGACGATAATAACACACTTCATTTATATCTTTAGCTTTCAAGCTCCAATTTTATAACTGCTTTGTAATGTTGAATTGAAGGTTTATTGGTTAAAAGAAAAAGGAAAGGAGAAGGAAGGGGAAGGAAATAAATGGATGGGAGCTAAAGAAACCTTTCTAAATCCACTCAAAGACTCTGTCCCACCTGCAAATAGCCTCCCCTTAAAATAATACATCATCTTCCACCTACTCAAATGTGCAATTACTGATTTTCTCTCTCTTTTTTTAATACAGGTCAGCCCATGCGTATAAAAATAAGAAAGCTTTACAGAAATAGAATGAACAATTTCAAAGTTTCTATTTGGCCACTAGAGTGTGCCATTGTAATTTCATGAATATGACAGAAATGTGATGTATTTTTAAAAAATGCACATAGAAGAGAAATACAGTGTTAAAAACAAATCACATTTCTTAATTGCCACAAATCTCTAAATACATGAAAAATTGCATGCAAATTAGATTTAATTTACCTTATGTTTTATAAGTTCACAAAAGGTTTGAAAAAGCAACATCCAAATTTTTGAAAGTTATACCTGTATTTTTCCCAAATCAATGGCAGGACTTGCTTTTACTTTTTTCTTTTTCTTTTTTAATGGAATGTTAGCATAAAAAAGGAAAGCAAAGGTCAAATCTTTAAGTCGTGTGGTGTTCACTACATGAGTATCCAGTTTTCCTTTTGATTTAAATAGAAAAGAGATGTTTGTTCATTTAAATTACTCTCCACTGCTACTCTTCTGTATGTCAATGTAAAAGCATATTAAATTCCATGCCACACTATGGAAGAGTTTTATATATTTGGCAACTAGAGAGAGTACAAAAGTAAAATATAAAACTTGCCCCAATGAGAAAATGTACCATAGATTTTAGAATGGAAAAGACTTATTATGCAGTGAAGACTACAGATCAAGGAAAACACAGTTCCACTTATGTTTATTTCAGATTACACTGCTCAGCATTTACACTGTTCTTCCAACAACAGTTCTCTCGCTTCCCCCTTCTAACATCATACACATCCCATAATTGTTCTGTAGCTGCTTTTTTCTCAGCCAGAATGAGATTGCTTCGAAGGCTAAGTTCACACACTAGAGTGATTAACTACATAATTGGTCTAGAGTGAAACTTATATTGTTTTCTATAATACATTCTTATTCCCCATCACATCATTTAATAGAAGCTGCACTAATTCTAATGTCTAAATCAGGTGATTTAAGAGGCTGATTTATCCAGTCATTGAGGGACAAATGAAAGGAATAGAGACAATCCTTTCACATGGGGACCTGAAAATAGGGCTGCAGATTAGGTCTTAAAATGAACATTTTTCTACTTGTATGAAATGAAGGTTTCTTGGGATTGTAATCATCAGTTTGGGTGACTGTGATTTTTACCACGGGTTCTGAAAGTGTGGTCTCTGGAGCAACAGCATCTGTATCACTTGGCACTTGCTAGAAATGCAAATTCTTGGGCTCCACACCAGGATAATGAATAAAAAATTCGGCAGAAGGGACACAGTGACTTGCGTTTTAACAAACCCCTCCTGGGGATTGTTAATGCATATCAGAATTTGAAAACCATTGATTTATAATGTTAAAGTGATTTTTAAAAGAAACATAAAATGATTACTTTCATACAGTTAAAATGATCATGTGTCAATTGACTTCACTGATTAATTAGGGGACTAGTAAGATGTCACAACCAGCTCAATGGAGAATTAAAAAAACTACACATATCTAGGCAATAAAGAATGCCAAAATGAATTTAAAATTAAATGCAAGGTTGGTCTATGCATGCAACAATAATCAATTGCATTTCACTAAACACAATAATTTGCCTTTCTATGGATTATTTGCCTTATTATCAGTTTTCTATAACCTCCAAAGTAATCAAATGGCTTAAAGACAATGAAAGGTAAGATAGCCAAGGACAAGAATTTGCATTTCTAACAAATGCCAGGTGATATTGATACTGCTGGTCCAGAGGCCACTCCCTCAAGACCCATTTCAAAGTCTTTCATATTTTTTTTTCCTAAAAATCTAGTTAGCTTATAAGGACCAGAGACTTAGTATGGAAAAATAATTTTCATTTTGGAATTTCTGCATCATTTCAATTCGACATACTCATTTTTATGCCTATTCATGCTTCAAACCAATTTTCAATTGATCTCAGTTAATCAGTTAATTTTGGAGAATCTGAGGATGAGGGAGATGAACTAATATGTAGACACCATCTGGCCATTTCATGGCCCTAAGAAGAGATTGTGCAAATAGAATCCCATTTTGAAATTTTAGTGTGTCAACTAATTTGATGTCATCTGCAGATTTTCTGCAAGGAAGGAAATGCTGCTATATCAGTGGTAGGAAATTACCACACAAAGGCCAGTTAGAGCAAATAAAGCAAGTATCCTAATAAGTAATATTGTGTGTAAAAAGACAATGGTCTGCAAAGAAGAACCATTTAAATTTAGCAAAATCCAACTGCCCCACTTCTGTCAAGGCTTTAAACAATTCATACAGACATTAGGTATTCAAGTCATAAAATCAGAACCTATCAACAGCAGAGAAAAAATACTACCTATCCTTTCTCCAAAGAAATATGTTCCCATTTAAGTTAGTTGTCAGTACAAAAATGGGTTTAATTATGTCTGTAAAACATCTATTAAAGAGGAAAATGTACAGTAAGAAAAAATGTATTGAAGAGCAAATCAAGAATTTTGGGTTTTAGACCCAGATTTCTTACTAATTAGTTTGGTGAACTTTGACAAATCATTTGACTTCCCTCACTTTTCTAATTTTTGAACTGAGGAGATTTCTACTACATGACATTCTGCATACTATATGAAACTAATATCAGTTTTAACACCAAGCAGGTTAGTATTACATGCACTTGTTTTTAAATAATGTTGATTCTTATTACCCTAATGATGTTTTATAAAGTCACTGTCACTGCTGAATATTAGCTAGTACTGAACCATTGCTACTGGAGGAAATACAGGGTTAGGGTCTTACAAACCTCTGGTAATAATGGTTTTGTCAATTAAAAAAAACATAACCTTGCTGATTCATTAACATTGAACTCTGCCAATGGCACTTGCTGTAGATTGAGATATGTACCCCAGGAAAAACATATCTTTAATCTTAATCCAGTCCAGTCATGTGAACGCATTGTAAATAGAAACTACTTATAATGATATTTCATTGTAGTTGAAGATGTTATTTGTAGTTAAAGTGTGGTCAGCGGAATAAGGATGCATCTTAATCCTATTATTTGAAGCCATATGGAGAAGACCACAGAGTGAAAGCCATGGAAGAAACAAAAATCTGGAAGTCAAAAGAACCTGGAAGAGAAAGCAGAGGATACCCCCACGTGATGGAAAAGAAAAGGAGCCCCAAAGAGCCCTGGCAGCCAGCCATGGAATGCCACAGTTCTGGAGAACAAGTCATTGCCTTACTGATACCTTGATTTTGTACTTCTCCTAGCCTCAAAACCATGAGTCAATAAATTCCTGTTGTTTAAGCCAAAACCATTGTATGGAATTTGTTTTAGCAGCAGGGAAGCTAAGACACACTATAACTCATGCCTGAATGAAGCTTACCTGTATTTTCTCAATAAAGTTCATGACAGCCTGCACTTAGGAATACTAGACAATTTAGTACTATACTTGGGAACATTTTAAAGAGCAAAATCACCAATGGAAAATACAAAAATGAAAAAAAGAGTGACACTAAATATACGGAGAAAACATTTGTCTACCATATGAGAACTGAAACAAGAAGGCAAGGCATCACTTGGTTTCCCCTTAGCTGGGAATGGGTGTGTCAGTGACAAATTTTTCACTACTCGCCACATGTCCATTAATGACAGAAAGTGCCACACGTATTGATTTTGGAGCTGAATATGTTGTTATGAGTAGGCAAGTTCACAAATATTAACTCTGAATGATTAGGATTGCTTACATATGAAATTTGGTAAATTAGGACCTGAAAGCCCTATAACTTTTCAGATATTTTATCTGAGGTGTGAAAGTGGGTGAAAGAGACTTCAGGGTTCTTGAAGCCTAGTAATGCCATGGAGTTGAGACCTTAAACCCTATCATAGATAGCCAGTACTAGAAAAAATCATTATCTCCAGCCTCTAATGTATAGTCCTCAAGTTATAAAGTTCAAAGAAATCTACTATAAGTCAATATTGTGACCAAAGACATCCCTCTCGATTGTTAATAAAGCATAATAATAAAAACACATCAAGTTAGTTTCTTAAACCTTCAGGAATTTTCTGGATTTTTCTCAGGTGACTTTTCTCAGTTTGTAATGAATGCCCTTCCCTTATTCTTCATTTAGTAAAACGCTTTACAGTCTTCAAATGCCTAACTTAAAAGACATTGTTTTTGGTGGAGTGGGCTTGGCTCAGTGATTGAGCACCTGTTTGCACGTATAAGGTCTGGGGCTCAATACCCGGTACCTCCTAAAAAATAATTAAATAAAAGACATTGTTTTTGACAATTAAATAAAAGACATTGTTATCTCTTTCTACAGCTCTTCCTCCTCCAAATTATGCATTTCTCTTTGTTTCTGCTAAAACGGATTTATACTTCATGTTGGCTTTTATTTCACTCTGCCTTATAGAACAGTGAGTTGTTTAAATAGTTATTACTCCTTTTCTATGGTAAGTCTTTTGAGGTAAGAAACAAAGCTATAGTCACTTATCATCTCAATGCCCAACAGCATACTTGAAAATTAGTTGCACAATAAGCATTTGCTGAATTTGAATGAGAGCTTCCAAAAAGCTTCAAAGATTATAGAAATTATAAGAAAACCATGAATCAAATCTATGCACCCTTTCTATTATCTGAAGGGGGGAAAATATAACTATCTCTGATATCTATTTTTTTTTTTTTTCAGTGAAATCAAACTCCTTTCAGTTGGGGGTTGTGACTAATGATATATATATAATATCATTATCACAAATCCTGCAAATGTGACTCTAAGAAGCTCAGAGTAGGCTTTGTCTCATTATTCCTCAAAATATTCACACTCATACAAAGGGAGATATTATGGTTCAGAGACATTAAGCAATTAGCCCACAGAAACTGGAAGACAAAAAGCTGGAGCTGCTATTTCATGGTCTCGGCCAGTGTCCTACATATTAAAGCAGAATACTAGACCGAAATTATAGTTCTGTAATTACTTCCCTCAAACTTAGAGTTTATTCAGCCAATAGCTGAATTGAATTGTAACATTTAATTAAGAACCAGAGAAATCCAATTAGATATATATTTTTTAAAGTTTCCAAATATACACAGTAATGTGCCTTCCTTAGAATGCTGTGCTGTCTCTGTAAATTTTCAAATGAATTCTTCTGTCTAATATTCTGCTGTGATTTGGATAGTAGGGAAAAAAAAGATGCTTTGCAGGGATCCAGAAACTCATCATTTCTAGTTTGTACATATTTATTGCCTGAGAACACAACTCTAATCCAAGGTAATTGGTGCAGAGTTGCATAATGTTAGTCAATGGATCCTTGGTTGCTTTCTGTCATTGGCTACCAGTCCTATAAAAGTAAAAAAATTTCACAAAAAGCAAAATGCCATGCAACTTTGTCATGGTCAAATGGCTTGACTTTTCATGCTTGAAGCAAGAACTCCATTAGGCATTTTTTTCTGGGAGAAAGCCTATTTTATTTGTTTGCACCACTAGACCATTTGATTCTTGTTATAGTCCTCAACCATTTTCACTACAAATAAAATCAAATTATTGGTCTGATGCATTTGAATCCCCTAGGGCCTTAGAGGAAATATTCTTTTAAGGAATTTTTGATTGCTATAGTTATGAAGGTAAACTTCAAATGCCTACCATTATGTGGAAGAGCTGAAAGGTGCAGGTGGAAGGATTACAAAATCCAACCAAGATACAAAGCAGTGTGGTGGCCTTGTGATTTCTTAAATATTTTCCCTGGGAAACAGGAAAGGAAAGATTTTTCCAGTCATTGAAAGGATAAGGGAAATCCATCATGATCAATTCTAATTTGAGGGGCTGGGAAGACTGACCTCTATTTAAAAGCAATTTTTTAAAATTATCATTCCTTTAATGTTATTGATTAAAGAGTAAATGAAGCAAATATAAAGCTTCTATAAGGCATTATTTCAGAGATTGCACATAAGTGTCTACATTCTTTGATCCAAAAATATTCATGTTTCCGATGCTAATATTTCCTATCAAGTGTCCTTTCTGTTGGACCTAAAAATGAAGTATTTGCTCCCAGTAATGGGAATGGTCTATTGAATAGTCCATTAGTCTTTTTGCCAATGCTGGAGAATATTTTTCTTTCTGAAAATCTTGCATTGATTTGGGTATGGCTCTTTAAAAAGTCAACAGCAAAACATACCATGTTTCCAATGTAACCTCACATTTCAGAAACTAAACCTTGCCCTGTAACTATGTTTACCTTTTGCACACAAAGAAGCAGTGACAAATTTAACACCCATTCCAATGGCTTCTTGATTCACACCGATGGTTCTATATTGCATTCATAGATTTTCTCTTGAGGAGGGGACCCTTTAACGGCTTCATTAAATCAAAGCCATTAATTTTACTTTCATTACCAGGTTTTCAAAAATATATACATATTTTTGCTACATATATGCATAATCACATATATAACTAGCTTCCACCTGCTTGATATTTAAAAGCTCTTGCTGTGGAATAAGCTGAAAATGGAGTAGTTTAAAAGCTATTATTTTTAACATGAAATCAAATCCTGGTGGGAGTTCTTCCTACTGCGTGGCTTGTTCTCCATGGCATTAGCATGTACTGCAGTTTCCTTCATTGTCAAGGTCCTTCAATGCAGTGTGCCTGAAAGACCAAAAAAGTCACCAGATTTCCCTGAATCTGAGACACCCAGAGTCATGCCCACTTCTTGTCATTTTCACCAAACCACAGCAACTTTTCACTGTCTTGTTGTTATTGCTGTGTACTTGTTTTGGGTTCTGGATTGTTACTGGTTTCACCACTACTATGTTATTGTCCCATATATTCTCGAAGATTGCACAATATTTGTGCTCTCACTTTCCTCAAGTGATTGTATTTTGGAATATAATGCATCTTATAGGAATCACCCTCCTAATCTAAACTCTCCTTTGATGCAAGAGCTGAAAAAAATAAAATAAAATTAGGCTTCATAGATGTTCTTTAGAGTATATTCCTCTCCAAGCAGTAAGGAGAAACTTGGATATTTGGCAGTGCTTATGAGGACGCCGTTGGTGGCACTATTCTCTCCAAGCAAGTATTGAATGGATGCCCCAGGATAAAATTAGGACAGCAGTGCTTGGTGCTGTGAATCATATGAAACAAAATAACCAAAACCCTATGCTTCCAAACAATTTATAATTCCACAGATCCTTTGGAGGAGAGCAGTACCATTTACCTCCTGTTACTTCAATTTGGCAAAAGTAGCTCTCTCTTAGCTGCTTTTATATTCTGTTGTATTGTGTACTAAAAGTAAATAGCTTGAATTATAAGGTTAGTACCTGCATTTAAAGAGGCCTTACAGATTTCATAATTTTTATCAACATTAAAAAATCTTTTCTCCAATGCAATACATCTTCCATAGGGCAGTAACGTGATTTTATCTTTATGTATGTGGAAACAAAGACACAAAAGAAACAAATGGTGAGGTTGCTAAGATTCATAATATAGCACCTAAATTTGACTGCCTTTTATGTGTCAGCACTTAGACATACGAACATTACTCTTAAGACTCTGCATGGGGTATTAATAACTGCTTATTCTTAGGAAGGAATGGATACTGAGAGGGCAGATAAATTGGTCAAGGTCACTCTACTGTCTAATAATGGTAGAGCCAGTTTTCAAACAAAAGTCTTTTTGCTCCAAACATCATGGTTTTCTATTACTTATCCCTGCTCCCATCTCATCCCAAAGCACAAATGATATAGCTGTAGTGATGTGCTGGTAAATGTTTTACAACTAAACCCCAAGTTCAGAAACATCACATTAATAGCTTGAAATCAGTCATGATGGTTGTATTTACACCAGGGCAATCAGCAAATACTACAATCAGGCTTTCCTTTTTAACCTGGGTTAACAATTGGCTCTTGGGAGTTGGTTCTAGCTGACTTCAGCACAACACTGGATCACAATTAAATTTATTTCTTCCCATGTTTCCGATATCATCTTAAGACTCTTTGCTTTAGGTCCTCCAGCTCTCTTGTAATCAGGAACAGAAAAATTCAATTGATTTATTGAAATTAGCAGCATTTTCCTGGAACCTGTCAATTTATAAAGCTGCTTCTGCCTTATGAGAAAGGCAATCAGATGTAGATGAAAGAACACCAGACAGGGAGTAAGAAGAATTGATACTCATTTAAAGTTCCAAATCTGCCTCTTTGCAGTTAAAGTTCCAAATCATGCCACTGGCTGACTGAATGTGAATAGGATAGGGGGAAATGTTTATCTTTCTGGACCTCAGTTTAATGATCAGGAGAAGGGAAACAGAAACCCTTATCTTAATCATCTTGAGGGATGTTGCGAGTAACATAAAAGATAATCCATCCTGAAGTATTTTATAAAATAACATTCTAAGCAAATATATAGTATAACTTGTATCAGTGATACTCTTCTAGTTCTTTGGGTTGGTCTGCCACACACTCCACGTCCTTTCACATACCAACTATTTAATTTCATCTGCTAGTAGGGGCATTATAGCAGAAATGTTGCAGATGCTGCAGATGCAAGGAATCTAATAGATGTGACTGCATTTTCAACCCCTGAAGCCATGTTCCTTCAGATTTTCAGCTTCTCTAGACCAGGATATGGAAACTGATTACCGCACTTTGTAGCACTGTGCCTATTACCTCTGCTAGGACTGAACCAGCATTTCTATTACCACGTTGGAGCAAGTGAGAAGAGCACTAACAGTAGAAACAGGAAGAAATGCCAAGAAGAATGTGCAGAAAAATGTGCTCTCCTCTATTTGCGCTTTTGTTTAAATGCAGAGTGCCTTTGTATTTTTGGTCCTTTTAAAGATATGAATGTATACAGAAAGAAGGGGTAATTGAAATAAAAGCCATCCTAATGTGTGCATATATAGTCCACCTTCTGACTTCTTTCACGTTCAGCTTACTCCCCCATATAAACCCAGTCTGTTAATGGCTATTTTTGCTTACTGGCAAAATTGGTTTCTTCGTCCCGTTTTGTCTGCCAGTTCCTACTCAGCCATTTGGATTTGGCAGCCTGATTTTGGTCTATTAAACCAAGTTTATCTTGGTCTCTTCATGAAAACAGTGAAATATCTTGTATTGTTTGGCCCTGTGGATATTGTACAACTTCCATGTAATTGTCAGGTGAGGGAGATAAGACATCTGCTCTAACCTTCTGAATATAGCCAGGCTTGCTTTGGTAACCTAGTGGGAAGGACCTCAGATACCAGAGGGCTTCAAGGTCATTGAGGCTTGTCAACAAGCAGAATGAGAGCAAGAAGACACTCCCTTTGTGATAGTCGGTTAACAATCCAGGAATGTGAGCACCTGCAGGAATCATGCTGAGAGCATTAGCCCTTTCCTGGTGTGTGCTGCTTTATTATGCCAAGCTCCCTATGGAGTTGGATTTCCTCCTCCACACACCGCATCTGAACTCTAAGATCATTTGTCATGTGTGAATAGTACTGGTGGAGTTGCTCCCAGGATTTCTCTGGGGAGAATAATGTTCTCCCTTTCCTCAGAAAACCAGAAATGATTATTCAGAATTATAATGTGCAAGTCTAGCAAGTGTTTCATCAGGTGGTTTAACATAAACTAATCAACCACTGGGATTTTGCCTTTAGCCCCATGAAAACAAGATTCCATATTTCTAAGTAAAACAAAATTTTAAAAAGAGGCGGTGGTATTTCCAAGAGATAATGTATGATATTATGTGTGTTTCTGGAAAAAAAGAAGTCATTATCAAGAATTAGAAACCATATCCCTTAACAATTATGACATTTCTTAAGAAATCAACAAGCTGAGATGTTTCCCTAACTTGTTGGCTTCAATTTTTCTTTTCTTTCTTTCTTTTTTTTTTTTTTACAATCAATGGACACAAAATTATATGTTGTTTAAAGGAAGGAATCCTGTGTATTTGTAACTCAGCAGACTTAGCACGTAATAGACATGAGGTATGAATGATGATCTAGGACACTTCTCTCAGAATATGTGCTACAGACCACCCAGAGGTCATTAAAGTAAAGACATATGAGGAAATGTCATAGTTAAGAGGAGGCTAAGAAGACATGATGACTAAATGCAAATGTGTATCCTGGATGGGATCCTCGAACAGAAAAAGACTATTAGGTAAAATTTAAAGAAATTAGGATGAGTATGGACTTTAGTTAATAAAAGAGAAACAGAAACCTGAGTCACAAAATAACTATGTGATTTGCCAAAAATCTCAAATCTGGAAAGTGGCAGCTTCGGATCTCCTTTTTAGATTAGGAGAGTAGATAACTCATCAATCAGCATTCAACAGCCTCGGACTGCCACTTCAATGACAGTTGCCAAAAATTGAGAAACTAAAAGGCTTCGTATTGGCAAGAGCCAGATTAGTCATTTCTCTCCCTAAATTCTATTAGATTTATATTTCTTTCCTTTTTGTGATGAGTTTAGGAAGTGAAGGTAGCAGCGAAACATTATATTGGGTTCAAATATTTCTTGCAGGATTTTTAAAGTTGTTAATTTTCTTGAAATACCCATTAATACTTTCATAACTTTAATGGACTGGCTAATAACATTTAAAAGCATCATAGCTAGGGAATGGAATAAAAGAGAACTATCAATTATTTTTGATAAAGGGTAATGTGTACACAAAATATTGTGATAGATACTTTTACAATCCTCTTGATAACCATCTGAATAAGTATCCTCCACACTGAAACTTTACCTTGTGTTGTCAGAGAATTTGCCAGATCAGTGTTAGGAGCCAAGCACAGGTATGTCAGACACCCATCTGAGTTGAAGGTATTAAAATGGCTGCCTCAATTCTGCTCAGTGTTTACTGGACTGAATTATGGCATCCTAAAATACTTGGCTCCTCTCACTGGCCTGCTTATACACTATTTGATACCATGAGCCAGTTGGCTTGTTTTTCTTCTCTGCAGGTCCCTACTGCGGCCTGGGCATCTTTAGATAACTATAACACCCACATTAATGCAAAACAGCTCACAGTTTTTCAGTCCAACCATAAAGTCATTGCCACATCTAGAAAAGAAGTGAAAGCATGTAGCTTGATTTCAGGCTCTCTTTATTCACCCACCTACTCAGGACACTTCTGGCTTAGTTTGGGTCTCTGGAACTTCTAAATCTGACAAAGGAACAGTATTTTTAACCTTTTTAAAGTTATGGGACATCTTGGGAATCTGATGAATGCTTTGGAGGCTCCTTTTAGGGGAAAAAAAAAAGCACAGACATACTACATTTTCATTTAATTTCATGTTGTTTTCTCTGATCCCACTAAAGCCCTTGGATGCCAAGTTGAGATCTCCAATATTTGAGGTTATTCAGAAAATCCTTCTGGGTCAGTTTTCGTTTAGAGGAAAACGTGGACTTCTGCAGGTTTCCTGTACATGGTTGCATTCAGCTTATGCCTCTGACCCAGAGTAGTGGGAGAGATCTGATAAGGTGTGCTGAAGCACACACAAGTATATACAGAATCAGACTGAAGCCATCTGAAATGTCGTGATATATCTACCACTTAGGATCCCCAATAATAATAAGAGCATTGTTTCCCTAAAGCTCTTTTATAAAACTTTTATTTTCCCCAGGGGTTTCCAAGAAATTGAATATAGCCAAATGGCTTAAGTTTCACTTCCATTCCTTTCCATAAGCAAGGAGATGGAAAAAGGGGGAAAATTTTTGAATAAACCCCAAATTTGTAAATTCACTCTATTAGTATATACCAAGTAGATTTAGGGAGGGTTAGAGTTCATTTCTACCAAGAGGAAATCAAATAAAGCAAAACAAGGTTCCTTCCTTCTCCCTTCCCTTCCCTTCTTCCCTTCCCTTCCCCCCTTCCCTTCTTCCCTTCCCTTCTTCCCTTCTTCCCTTCCCTTCTTCCCTCCCCTCCCCCCCTCCCCTCCCCTCCCCTCCCCTCCCCTCCCCTTCCTTCCTTCCTTCCTTCCTTCCTTCCTACCTTCCTTCCTTCCTTCCTTCCTTCCTTTCATACATGCAATACATGCAATATCTTATATTTATTTTTATTACTGAAAAGCCTATTGGTTAAAGAAGAGGAAACTGAAGTTGCATAATGATTATTACATATAAACCAAACACCTCGGTAAATTATTTGAAATATGTACTTTCTCCTATTTTATTTTCTTTTAATCTCCAGGATAAAAACATTGCAAACAAAAAAGATTTAAAAACAATTATATGCCCATGAGGAAAATAACTTACTTTATGATATGCTCATTTATTTTCCACAGCACTTACCAATTAATAACATATTATGCAAATTCTTTACTTATTGTTATAATCTTGGGGGATTTCCTCTGTTTTAGAAAGTGTTTGGAACATAGAAGGCACTCAAAATATGTTTGTTGAGTGAATAAATTATTTCGCTTCTGTTTTTCTTAATTGGGATGCATTAATTGGGAGTATGTTCAGGAGTGAATGTAAGATATTATTTAGACATACCAATTCTATGGTCTCTGTAAATGTAAAACTTAGGAATCTAAATTAAACTTTAACAATACTAATTTAACAAATGGGAAATGACAAGTGGCGAGAGTCTTGTCATTTCTAGAGCCTTCTATTTCATAAATCTACTTCATACTCCATATTTATTTCCTTTTGCATAAATGCTTTAAAATCTTGATAATCATGTTTTTCTTCTGTCAACTAGGAAAAATATTCTTCACTGTCTCCTCACATTATCTCCTGGAGTCAGTTGAACTGATGAGCCATTGTAGGTTCCTAACAAAAGTTATTCAATTCTGGCCTTTTTACCTACCATAATAGTTATCTAATCCATTCCCTCTTCCCACTTTTGTAACATTTTATTCATATACCCATATTTTTCACTTAAACTACTCTAAGTGGCTCTTTTGTTGCTTGACTTTATATTTAATTGTCTGTTACATGCCATGCACTGCTCACCACTTTTGCCTCCTTCTATTTTCCCTGCCAATACTACTCATATATCTGCTACAAGCTAATCTTCTTGAACCACAGTTCATCATAACCCTCTTCTGCTCAAAACCATTCAGAGAAAAAGGATTAACAACAGATCTAAACCTTTTCTCTTTGGGAAGATGTCAGGTTTACCTTCCCAGCTCTCTTTCTTTGGAAATGTGTAAACATGGAACTGTGTTACCTGGCATTATTGTCTACTAACTCCGATTGATGAACTACATTCATACTGGAAAGACCTGGGTGTATGTCTACATGATAAAGACTACACAAAAACTTGCTAGAAAATTCAAGCCTTAACCTCCCTGAGTGGTGTTTCTTGTAACAAGCATGATCTTTGAGTGGGTCTGTCAGCTACTCTCATGGGATTTCATGTTACATATGCCAGGTGGCCTGGTATTCACCCATGAGATTTCAACCCATAAAACTGAGCATGCATTTATGGGGCTGAAGAGCAGTACCTGGACTGCTGCAGGACACCCAAGGAAAATATGTTTGATTAGGTCATAGTGGATGCTCTCTTTTTATCTTGTGTCCTTGCACAAAGCTAAATAAACCTGTTATAGCCAGTGGTGTCCTATGAATACGGATGTCAATTTGAAACCAAGACCTCTGCTAGATTTGTAGAGTGGATGTAGCAGCATCAATCATCAATGACTCTCTGATTCCTTAGTCATATAGCCTGACATATGCTACATCCAACTTAACTTTTCAACTTTACATTGCTTTCTCCTACAAAACCAATTCTGATATCCACAGCTGAAAGTAAACACATTACAATCTTAAAATCACTGTAGAGTAAGAAACTTGTGAACAAAACCACACTCTCATTTATCTTTGTGTCTCCTCCATACTTTTCACACAGTACTTGACATATTGTAAGTTCTCAGTTATTACGTAAATGAATTATTCACACAGAAATACCTGGAGATGGAATAATTCAAAGAACCCCAAGCGGTATTTGAAAATCCCTTAGTGAATGACTCCCAGTAGGGGGCAAGTATGACTATTATTATCTAAACACAACCAAATATACATATAATTTTATAAAGTCATAGAATCATAGAGTTATAAAGAACCTTTCCAAATAATCTTATCTAGCCTTCTACTTACAGTTGGCATCGTTAAATATATCAACCAGGTGGTTGGTCATCTTAGCCTCTTCTTAATTTCTCAGAGGATGACTTAATAATTATTTAACCAGTTAATGAAAAATTCTATAATACTGTTAGCTCGATTTCTATAACTCCCTTCTTGATACTTTATCAAAATTTGTCTCCAAGGAATTTATATCCATTGTTTCTTATTCTTTCTTCAGTAAAATATCTGATTCCTCTTCTAGGTGATAATTCCTCAAATACAGAGATGGTTTTAATATTTTCCTCTACATGTCCCCTACCAGCATTAAACCTAAGACATAGTCTCCAGATTTGTCATCATCTTGTTCCTTTTTCTGAACCTCTGCTGTTTGAACATTATCCATCTTAAATCTACCTCCAATCACCAATATACTTGTATTTGATATACTCATACATTTTTGGTTGAAATTTAAATAACTATATGAAAAGAGATTTTAGGTCATTGTCCTCTGCACTTAGGTTTGCCTGGATTTTAACTTTTAAAATATTCTCTTAAGAACCAACTTATTTTACTTCTACCCTTCTCCCCAAGCTAATTCCAAATGCCAGTTCTGGAGGGGAAAAATGTCACTGGCAGTTTTCTGAATTCTACATTTACAGGCTAACATTGTGCCTGACTATCTGATATGAATTGATTTGATCTAGATAGACAAGTCTGAGGTTATTCTGATGGCTTTAGTCTTCCAGATGGCTGATTCATTTTGGCCATGTATACAGGGACAGCACTAAAAGAAATGGTAACACAGGGCAGTACTCCTTTCAAATTCAAATGTGCATTGGCAGGAATGAAATCTTGAAGGCCACCTCAGGCCACCTGTCCCACCCCCCACCTCCCAAACATTCAGGCAGGAGGCAACTGCAGAATCAAAGCCCTTTGTTTTTCACACCATTCTTTTACACCATACCACGGCATTGCCCCAGGTTAGCGTGTGTGCATCAGGGATGGAGATTTGGGTTTTAATTCTAATTTTATTGCTAATTATGTGATCTTGGATAAAATATATTTAATAGTACTCTGCTACCAATCCCACTCTTTCTTGCTTTGATGATTCCTTTACCTGTAAAATGAAGGGATTGTGCTGGAAAAACTCAAATATCCCTTCTAGTTATAAATCTCAGTGTTTTGTGTCAGTTTCAATCATTTAGTGAATTGGCCTTGATTACATTAAAGTTGGCTTCCCTCACTTTCAGGGATATGCCAAAAGCCAATGCAAACTTATTCTGAAACCAACTGCTAAATGGGTATATTTTTGCTGACCCCAAAGGACATGGAGTGTACTCATTAAGGATTTACCATTAATTATTTTCAGTGAATATCTGAAAAAAATCTTTAGAGTACGCAAGACAATTCAATCCTCAAAGTTTTCTTAACCTGCTTAGTGTTCATAATCCTATTCTGATAGAAGACACTACCAAATGTGTGGGCACAAAGAATAAGGAACTCTGTGTCAGAACAAAACAGTATTGGGGACAGTAAACACAAATAGAGAAGGGAAAAAAGTGCGACTAATGATCTAAGTAAAACATAAATGCAGAGGGAACAGCATACATTTAAATGATAAGTTGGGGAAGCTTTCTGTAATAGCCTGACAGCATATCCTCTAAAGGAAACTAGTTATAAATCATCACCATTGTAGGTCATAGCACAGAGTAGCAAAACAATTCACAGTATGGGAAAATCAGGCAGAATAAGGAAAACTCAAAATAGAAATAGAAATAATGACAATTTTACCAGAGGACAAAATTCTGTATCTTCTTTATTAAACTAAACTTGAATGTTAGTACTGCATATGTAGAGTAGATGCAATAGAGAGCTATTGATATGCAAAATACTTATCATTGCCACATTTTAATCCAATCATGACACAAGGCAGAGAAGTAGGCAAATTAGGAATACGTTAGAAGAAACAGGAGGAACTAGTAATGTGAAGGGTGACAAGCTTTAACTGCTTAAAGTCCTAGCCCTTCTCTTGCAGAAGACTCAAATTTATCTGCCTGAAACTGTTGAGGAAATATGCTTTCTATATAAATAATAGACCAGCTAACATAAAGGGCTCTGCCGTACCGCAAAATAAAATGATGGATGAAATCTATCTTGCATCTTATAGATATTTTTAAAAAGCGATAATATGCCATTTCTTCTCTTTATAAGGTCTCTGAATCCTTGACTAGAAAGACAAGAAAAAAGATAAAATTACTCTTTTATACTCTTTGAAAATTATGAAATTGCTACTTTGAAAATTAATTTCCTGAGGAATTAGACATAGTATTATTGTAGTGAATGTTCTAACAACTTTAAAAAAATATTGAAACAGATAGTTATACTAAAAAATAAAAGAAATTATGATAGTGTATAAGGTTTAATTGTTGTTGTTGTTTTAACCAGCAAACATCATCTCTTATTTCAAGAAAATAAGGTTATAGTTTTCCAGTTATTTACAAATATTCCTTAAAGTAGAACATCCAGATAACTTCCATGGTATATCAACTAAAAATTTTCCCCTGAAGCTGCTATTTCTATTTTCCAGTTAAGGTAAGACTCTAAGGGAAAAAAATAACCATACTTCTGGGTATTCCTTTGAAAGAAAATATTAATTTTTAAATTGCTAAAAAGCATTTAAAAAATCTTATGAAATCAGTAACTTTAAAAATAATCTACTGTAATATCTCAGTGCACTTGATCAAGATTGTAATGTATATCAATAGAAAAATTACCTAGATATTGATGATTTAAAAAAATCAACTATAAGAAAGAGACAATGGAATCCTATGTATTTTTGCTACTAGGAAATGACACTATGTGTAACTTTTAAAAATATTACTGAATACTTAACTGTAATCCCATTTAATTATTGTTTTTGTGTTTAAAAAGTTTTGTATAGTTTCCAGATCAGCCATTTTTATGCAGTTTTATATATATATATATATAGTGTTGCTGTTTGTTTGTTTGTTTTTTTCTTAGTTGTGAGAAGAGCTGAGTACTTAGGAAGTAATCAAATCTCTCCTCTGACCATTTAGGGCAAAATGGAATCATAACAAGTGTTTTGAAATAACCTGAAATATTTAGACCTAGGACACTGAGGGATTTAGAGCAAAGCAAGATTAAACATTTAACCTTAAATAGACAAATATATTGGTTTAGGTTTCTTGAAAAACCAAAAGAAATCTTCTGTGGCTGACTTAGTTTGGCAGATGCAAATGTGTTGGCTGTGTTTAGAAACAAATCTCTTCATTATCATACAATATTTAATGATAGTACTGATCTTTTAGGAAATTTTCACAATCTTCTTTCCTGGAATTAATTAGTTAAAACAGAATAGTGTCTGTTAAGGATGCAATATTATATTTGAATGACTAAGTGACCCAAGTAAGGGGGTCAGAGGTACTTCTCATCATCTTCTTTACACTTATCAAATGGTCTAAAATGGGAGGCGGCTGTGGCTCGGTCAGTGGGGCTCCCGGGTTCGGTTCCCGGGGCCTCCTGGTGGGGGCGGGCCCGCCCGCGCGGCGTGGTTGGCTGGCCCGGCCAGCGCGGGCAGCAGGGGGTGGGGATAGATGAATAAATAAAAAAAAAAAAAAAAAAAGGTCTAAAATGTTTGACCCGTACCTTGAGGCCTGCCCCAAAGTGGTCTATTGTAAAGCTAATAATAAGAACAGTGATCTTATGCAGAATTGCTGTTTTTAAGTTCATAAGGCACATGTGCAAATTCCACTACAGAGTATGGCTCAGCTGATTTAAAAAATCCTTTTCAGGCACATTTATTTTATTTATCCTAAAAGCAAACTTAATTGTTTCTCCAGTGTTCTGAAAGATGAATAAATGAGCCCGATTTGGTTAAATGAAGTGACCAAGGTCTCCTTGTTAGTGAAGAAAATGAAAAAAAAATTGTTGATCATATTCACAACTCATAAAACTAAATTTCATATTCTCTTTATTTTTTACCTTTAGCACTGATATAATATCTTCTTTGCCTTTGCTACAAAAATATTACAATATTACTGTTAACTATATTCTATAAGTTACATTATTTGTATTTTTCCCACATATCACCATATTCTTAACACCTTGTAACAGAGATACATTCTTGTATTTATATTATTCACCACAATCCTCATCTACAACTGGAATCGCAGTCCCTAGGTTATCCTGTAGCTGTCTTTCAATTAACATTAACTTCCCTGGATAACCCCTTTTAGCCACAATCACATGTATAAATCACCAGGGTTAGTTATACTCCTTGTAATGATTTACCATCAACACCATCCATTGTCACATATTTATAATCAACCTCATTAAACATTCTACATACATTAAGCCTCAGCTCCCCCTTCTCAACCCACATTTTATCTCCTAGTAACCTATAATCTATAGTTTAACTCAATGAGTTTACTCATCATATTTATTTCATTGATAGTTCATAAGATCAAAGGGCATTTCAAAGACAATGCCTGAGTAGCGTACCTAAATAAAGGTGCAGCTGACAAAACTGAACACATTGACTGATCGAGTATGTCTATTTAAATATGACAGGGTTTATTAAATTAGAAAAGGGACACAGTACCTGGAAGCAATGTCCTCCCTTCTCTACACCAAACACACACAAACATGCACACACAAAAGGATTGTCCAGTGTCAAATTTTAATAATGGTCACATCAGTGATTATTCAAAATAAAAATTAAAGATGTTAGCTCATCTTTAAGGAAAACAAAAACAAAAACAAGCAAATTGGATTAGAAAATGGTTTTTTTTCCTCCCAAATTCTTTTTTTCCATTTAATGTTCTGAACCATAAATAAATTCCACATCTAGAATATCTTTTCATTTTTTCTTTCTGCCTCTTTACCCATCACAATATTCTATGCCTTGTAAATTCTCCAAGTACCCTTGGAGTTTTCCCTGGATTCCTTTGTCCCCAGAAATTGTTATCTTTTGATTTATTATAACACATTCTGTCTAACCCACTTATATGTTATGTCACCTTTTATTAACAGTTTGATTTAATATATAAGAAATTATTTGGTATCCAGTTAGATTAGAAGTTCCTGTAGTCAGGCATCCAGTCTTATATTTCTCATTTGTTCTCGGTGCCTGTTACAATTTGAAGCTGTATGTACCCCAGAAAAGTATGTTCCTAAAGTTAATACATTCCTGTAGGTATGGACCTATTTTAAATAGCAACTTTTGGAGAGTAGGATCTTAACTTAAGATGAGATACCCCATTCAGGGTGGGTTTTAATCCTTTTACTGGAGTCCATTTTAAGAGAATGAAATTCAGACAAAGAAAGATAAATCCACAGAAACTGAAAGAAACAAAACCCAGAAGAGAAGGGAGAGACCAACAGATGCCGCCATGTGACAGAGGAGTCCAGGGTCACTGGTACCAACTTCCCGGAGAAAACATCGCCTGTTGATTCGGACATTTTTCCCAGCCTCAAAACTGTGAGCTTGTAAATTCCCATTGTTAAAAAGCCAACCCATCTGAGCAGCTTTAGCAAACTATAACAGTGCCCATGTAGAGTGTCATGGAGATATTATATTTTGAATGTGCGGCCATTTGAAAAGGGTACATAGTACATAATGCCAGTTTGAGAAGAAATAGATATCACTTTTGAACCATTTGCTTCTCAAAGACTGGAGAAACTGTTTAAGGAGCTAATTCTTGTTAGCAATTTGACTTTATAATAAAGCACACTATTAAAAGGATACAATTGTAAAAGGGACACAAAATATAAATACAAATACAAATTATTTAACAGTGGAAAATAACAGCTATTAAGCAGTTCTCATAAATGGCTCAACCCTAGTGCTACACTAATTTATAGTCATCAAGAGATCTGGCTTAAGGTCATACTTGATCATAAATGGCCATGTGACTTTTAACAGGCTCTTAAATTTCCTAAATGTGCAAAACATAGATAACAATAGGCACCTTACCTATCTCCTAACTTTTTAAGTACCAAGTGATTTAAACATATGTGTAAGTACATGTAAAACATAATGCTCTATAGGTTTGTTAGGTATTATTATAGGAAACTTAGAAAAAATGTTCAATGTAGTAATGTTTTCTGCATGTTTAGATACTCTTTCTGAAGTACTTAAAATATTTTTTTCATCTTTGCTCCTCCAGTGTCTAGTATAATGCCAGGTACTCTCTTGGAGACTATATAATTACACTTTCAATCAAATAATAAGGTAAAGCAAATTGTACGTCTTTAATTGCAAGAGGAACTAAGGAAATATATAGGAACATGTCATGGGAAAAGATCCATGTCAGGGCAAAATTCAAATCGATGATTAAATTTATTTTTGTTTATCATATATTCATCTATCACTAAAACAGAGTTATAACCACTCACATACCATTTTAAGTTGCTAGGCATGGCACTATTTAACTATATTATTCAATATCAACAGCAATCCTCTTATAAATAACACTAACTAGACACAAAACTTGATTATTTAGAATTTGACAACCTTCTTCTCTATAGGGAAGATAATAAATATTTTAGGTTTTGCTAACCACACAGTCTCTGATACTACCACTACTCACCTCTGCTTTGTAGTGAGAAAACAGTCATATACCATACGTAAGAAACTGGGCATGGGTGTGTTCCAATAAAAATTTTTTTACAAAAGGTCAGATTTAGCCCATGGGCCATGGACCATAATTTGCAGGCCCTTGTCTAGAACAACACAACATACTTAGAACATAATACATAAAACCACAAATACTTTAATAAACATAGAAATTCTCAACAATAGTATCAGTTCTTATGGATAAAACAACACCGCACACACACACACACACACACACAAAGGAAAAGGGCATGAAAGTTCACAAATATAAATCATAGATATGATTTGGAATCATCAGGAGAACTTAATATCAGTGTTTTTCAAAGTAGAGAAAATGTCTTCTGGGAGGTAAGAGGGGGTGGGATTGGGGTTGTATATGACCATTCATTAGGACTGGCTATAAAATTTTAGTTTCTCTTTATGTTTATAGTGTTTCATCCGTTTAAAATTTCTAGTCCTGTAAGCAATAAAATGTTCATGCTATACTGATACCGTAGTTTATGCAATATAATTTACAAATATATATCTATTTTGTGGGCATGCTCCCAATCTCTTCCAAATGATGCGGCATGACAAAAAAATTTCAAATCAATGAAACCCAGATAGCTCACTAATTTGAATTTCTGATTAATATGAGTTAGTGATAGGAAAATTATAAAGAAAATTGACCTCTTAGTGAACCAGGACAAACTAATTTTAAATGACAAAATATCCCTCATGTGAAAGTAATGGATTTATTTATAACTGCTAGGAATATTGTTAAGCATTCTAACATGGGAAGAGAATTTAGAATTCTAAGGCTGAGACTCAGATGAAGTTCTGGATTGAGAGCCACTGTTTCTCTTGGCCATTCAACCTTTTCTTGCTGAGACAAATCACACTGCACACAGCGCAATGAGTCATGAGAGACCCAGTCAGGAGTGGGAAAGAGATGCTGACCAGAACTCAAGCACAGCACAGAGCAGAAGAGAAAGGCACAATGAAAAGTGCATACAAGCCCCATAAACAAATACATACCAGAGTTCTGCTGTTTGCTAGGCAACAACTTCCCATGGGGAAAATATACCATCATTTTGTCCTCTAATTGCAGGTAATTATATTTTATCAATTTTTATCAATTTTTGGTAAGCAGTGGTTATTTTGAGTATTTTCTAAGTAGATTTCAAGACAGTCTGATAAATTGCCAATCTCTACCCTATGAAATCAAATATGAAATCAAATATGAAATGGAGCTAAATACTCTCTTTGCTCTCTTTTGTATCATTGACCCTTCTTGTTAGAATGAATATGATGTTACTAGGATTCTGGATTAAAAACAGTAAAAAATCCTAGCAACATATTAAGAAACCAGTGTTGGTATTATTCAGTGCCTATATGACCAATTCAACTCAATGTATAGAAATCATTTGCTGGGATAGCTGAAAAATAACTTTAAAAAATGATTTAGCAGCAAATGTACAAGAATTGGTACAGTGTTTGGCAGATTAAAGCACTTAAAAAGGGCTGGAAAATGGATGAATTTCATAGTGACAAATGAGAAGTCTAATAATAACAATCCTAAATTTATAATTTGTTAAAAAGGATATCGTGGTCTCCTTTGCAGTTTCAGATATATGTTGTCCTTCATATAAAATTAGTACATGACCTATCCATCATTGGTCTTGAAGATTGTTTCCCACAGTATCTTAGAAGTTATCAAATGTAGCTACTCGTTTCAGCCAGTGTGACTGCCTCTGGATGAAACTCCCCATATTCTGCAGCTCAGTCATTTAAGAGGTAGCTCACACCCCTGCCTGTCTCAGTAATATCACATGGAAAGTAAATCCATTTTAGATCAGATGTATCAGTGCTTGGCTCTAAACCTCTGACCCTTTCCAGCTGTTATGAACTTGAACAAATAATTTTAATGCTGTGACCCTCATTTTCTCATCTGTAAAAATAGGCAGGTGAGGAGTTCCTTCATTGCTGGTTAGGATTGAGATTAAGTTTATTAAGCATGTAAATTAGATGTTTAACTATATATGCTATGCTGAAGGAAACACCTGCAGCCCTGCAAAGAGCTATGTATTCTATTCTTTATTGCATCTTGTTTAGGATAAATCAAACAAAAACATAAACACAATTTTGCTGTTTCAATTGTTCCTTTGATAACATGGTTTCAATCTAGGAGATTGCCTGGGTTCAAATCTTGGCTCTACTCTACAATTTAGATGTCCTTTCTGTACATAAATTTGCTCATCTTTAAAGTGGATCTTACTGAGAGATTAAACAAGCTAATACAAGTAAAAAGCTTACAGCATTCCCCGTGTTTATGGAGAGTAAGAATGTGGTCATTGACCCCCCAAAAGGACTTAAACCTAACTTAGGCCACATTAGCATCATATGCTGATCAGTGAACTAATCTGCAGTAAATCTTTTCAAGTTATTGAAAAAGATATATTTAAGAAAGAAGCAGGGAAGCAGCTGTGGCTCAATCAGTGGGGCTCCCGTTTACCATGTGGGAGGCCCCGGGTTCGGTTAGCTGACCCGGCGAGCACAGGCAGCAAGGGGGGAATAAATGAATAAATAAATAAAATCTTTAAAAAAAAAAGAAAGAAGCAAACAATAAAAACACTTTCAGAAATATTTTGGAGTTGTTTATAAATACTAAAAAATAATGGCATATGCGTAATAGGAGTTGGCAAAAAAAGTTTACATTTTTAAAACTAAACTTTATATGTACATGTATACATATTACACTCATTTTATATTTAATATGCTTCTCCCAAATGGAAATACTCATCTTCATTGTGGCTCAAAGATAGCATTAAGCCTCTAAAATCTTGAATTTACATAAATATAATACCTACAAGTACTATTACTGGATGTTCCAATAATGCTAAGTATTTTTTACGGCATCTATTGAAGACATGGGCAAACATTGTTCTCAATGTCGATCCTTCAGAGTGTAGTTTATACTTGATATCACTACAACCGCCTATCAAACCTAGCAGAAGGATGTTAGGCAAGGAGGGGCCAGGAAGACATCTAGCAACGCTAAAAGACTAATATTATAATAACTGATCATTCCGAGTGCCATGAGATTGCTCCAAAATATCCTTTCACAGAACACTCAGAGGAAATTAACTGCTCATCTTGCTTTGTAGGTAGAAATGGGAGATTCAATGTTTTAGAACTGAATGTACTAGTAGAAAATGACTGCTTAGCTTTGCAACAATTATTAAGAGCTAAGTACATGGAACCATTGGTAAAAAAAGATACAGTATATACTGTGAGGAAAAGTAAGAGGTATCATGGTAGCTTTAATGTGTACAACATCTTGGAAAAGTTTATAAATCTGAAGTTTGTACATAATAACTTCTAATATAAGTATAATCTTTTTGCAGACTACAAATAAAGTCTCTTCTTTCAGAAAAGTATAAATCTTTCCCAAGATACAACTAAATATATTCCAATTATATGTCCTAATATGTATTCAGCACTTTAGGATGATTTTCTTTTTAATCAGTACAGGTGATTCCCAACATGATTTATATATTTATATATTCATCTATTAATTTAGTTATTCAAATAATATTTAAGTAACCAGTAAGTAGTAAGGAAAATGCCCATTTGTAAACTTGCTATTTAGAACAAAGGAATCTTTTTCTATAGAAACAGTGTTGTGTGAGATTTCATGCCTAAGACAATCCACAAAATGATGCCTATGATAGTTCATTGTAATGTAAGACAAAGTTCACCTGTATCTAAATGCCATGTGTTTCCACAAGAAAGCATAATCAGAATTTCCAGCTATGATTCTAGAAAATAAATATTCTTCTATCAGAAGTAATTCCACAATAAGATTTTCATTTCTATGTAACTCTAAACACCTATTTTGTTGTATGATCTGAAGTTAGTACCCAGAATTTTCTAATTACATTCAAATTATATACTTTTAAAATATAAAGATGGGAAGGTGAAGATATGGTTTCCAATATCATATTAGTCTCCTTTCTTTATAAATAAATTTTATTTCAGGGAAAGGAAGAGAACTGGAGTTATACTAAACACACCACAAGGAGACTGACAGTAGTCAAGCATTTTTAACTAATAAAATATATGTTAGTTTAAAATTGCTGCTTAAACAGTTTATGGAAATACTTTTAAAAAAAATCTCCTCTAAAAGAAAAACCCATATTATTCTGCAGTTTGGTATAGCATAGTGGTTATTATCACAGGCCCTGGCATCATAGAGGACCTAAAGTAGAATTCTATCTCTGACATTTCAGGTAAGTTAAACAATGTCTCTCAATTTCAGTTTCCTCATTTGTAAAATAGATATGAAAACTTTACTTACCACTTTGGGCTTTTGTCAGTATTAAATAATTCAATATACACAAAATGTACAGTATATTGGCTAATCCCATGTAATATACTCAGTAAAAGTCAGCTATGAATAGTTACAGGGTTTATTTTTGGCGTGATGGAAATGTTCTGGAATTGGATAGTGGTAATGGCTGTACAATCTTGTGAATATACTAAGAACCACTGGATCAAAGACATTAAAATAGTAAATTCTATTTTATGTTAAATTTTGTTATGAGAATTATATCTCAATAGCAACAAAGTAAATGAAAACATTAGCTATTATTTTATTTATTCTAATAAACATTAATAAATAAAATAATTTGTATATACAGTAGAGATACTTCGTTTTTTTTTTTCTTCTTCAAATTGAATGGAACAATGTCTATTAAAAAAACCTTTTCACAGAAAATATTGCATTTTTTTAGTTACACCAGTAATAATGGAAGGTGGAGTAAGCAACAGGAAGAGTTAGAAAAATGAAGTGATAAAAGATGATGAAGTCAACTGGGTTACAAACATGCTGCCATTTCATGGTTTAGGTGCATAGTTATACACAATTATGGCTAAAAAGTAACAATCTTTGAAGAGTCACAAAATAGGATAAGGCCTAACATCCAATCCCACTGAGCTACTATGATAGGAATAGGCACTGGAAAGTTAGTCATTGAATCCACCCAATTATTTGGAATTCAAATTTCACCTGGGTCAGATTCTGACTTCATTACATATATTAGATGAATGACTGGATAAGATAGGTTTAGTATACCACATTTTTCCGATTGGTCAAATGAGATAAGTTACAGGCTTCCTAGGATGTGTTCAGGAAACTCATTGTCTTCCCTTTTGCTTTCTGCATTACCTTCAGCAGTAATCACATTCATACTTCCAATTCAGGCCCAAACACTTAAGTAGTTCTGGTCTATTTCCCCAACTACTCTGAGTGACATAAGAACAGAGCTTGGTACAATTTTATATTAATTAGTAATTAGTCCATTCACTATACAAATAAACTTGTTATGTGCCTTGGCACTTACTTACATAGTACATATATAGTGACTAGTTACTCTTTGACAGAGGCCAATGATAAGTAGAATATCCAAGACCAAATTTTCTGATTTCTTGCTAGGGTTCTTTCTGTCTCCTCACAGAGTCTCTTGAGAAATACAATGGTTATACTTGACTAAAAGAACTTGAATTGGGGCCAAAACATTACAAGAAAGGAAAACTAAATGGAAATATTTTAATTTGTATCTCCCAGACATATTATTGTACCTGAACATTAGATAAAAGAGGCTGAGTGCCTTTAAAAACGTTAATACATTGAAAGAAATTAAAAGGACTTATTTTTCAATCTAGCACATAAAATGTGAACAATGTGGGGGAAAATAAAACATTCTCAGTAAAGTCCATTACTTTACTTCAAGGGCAGAACTGTTATACTTTTGACTGTGTGAGCTACTGAACAAAAATAAAGTGCAATATAAAAGATGTTAGAAAAAATATTTCAAATTAAAGGTGTTTGATGAAATGATCCATTATTTAGGAATCTTTTCTTTTTTCACATGACAGGGTATGCCCACACATATAGAGTAAAGAATAATAGCTACAAGATAGCAAAAGAAATTGCTCAGTTGTTTCATTTGGGGAAAAAACACACTTCAGACTGAAGCTAAGAATATCTTCCAAATTATAGTGCAGATTCTAGGCTCAGTATTTCATTCTTTAAAATCTGCTTTTCATGTTTCAAATTAGGAAAATTTTAGGATTGTTCTACATAACTGTCTCAACATCTAAACTCAGCTTACATATAATCTTTTATTCATTCCACTACCAAGAACTTGAGATTTGGTATTAACCAGTATAGCAACTTTACCAAGTACCCAAGTCATTCATTAAATCATCAAAATATAGAATTATATTGAGATAGGTTCTAAGTTCTTCAGTGGAGAATGTATATTGATCCAAAGTAATTACATAAAGGGCAAAATTTGCTATTGTAATTCCTTAAACTCTTTAGGGAAATTAAGCCATGCACCAAGTGTTTTTAAAAGTTTATTTTGATAGGTTTTCCTCAACTATTTTTGCATCTGGTAGCCTAAATAAATAAATAAAGTTTCAGTGTTATAGGAAGTGCCAAAATATTCAGCAGTATTTCAAAGATTGAAGTTTACATTTGAATCAAAACTCATAACTCAAAAACTAGAATAGATCAAAGACATGACAAAAATTGTAGAAAGTAGGCTTTACAATGCTACATTTAATTGATTCTATGAGGAAAATTTTTTTCATATGTTAAAAACTGTGGTATACGGTTATATTTTACAATGAATGGCATCATGTAATTGGCAGTAATTTTCTTTCTTAGTGGAACATAAAATATTGGTGTATGTTACAATTGCTATATTCTATTTAAACAATCATTTGTTTTTTAAACCAATCCATATAAGAATCCTCAACAAAATTAAAATTGAAACAAATACATGAATCTTTTCATGTTATTTTTATGAAATAAGGCAGTGTAACTGTCCAGAGAAATGTGTCATTTCATTTTCTATTTCTGACATTAGTCACTGCTGTCATATAGATACATACTATTTCTATAGGTATGTCTGATTTATGTAAAACAAGAGACTGCAGAGTTTGACTTCTCAACAGGAAAAAAAAACTAATGAAATATGGGCAAAAATCAATGAATTATAGGCCATAAATATGATGTAAGAACAGATGTGGAATTCAGGATTTATGGGAAATATTTAGGTGTTATTACTAATTAACTGCATGGTTTGAGGGAATCTTTTAACTTCTCTCTTTTGTAAAACATAAGAAATTATGTTTGTCTCTCTGGCAAGATTTGGGATATCCCAATAGTAAAAGGAAAATTGTGTGAAAGTGTTTCATTGAGAAGAGTTAATTATTTAAGCTACTATATTTAAAATGTATCTCTCTACTGACCAATTCAATACTGAACCTTTCAGTATTGGAACCTGATTTTGAAATTACTCTGAGATACTGCAATAGAGTTATAATTAAGAAATGGAAAACAGAATTTATGAATTAAACTGTGAACCTTTCTTCCTAAAAGAAACTTAAAATATTTGTTCCTTTTGATTGGTACTATAAAGTCTTAAAGCCCGAACATCTTCAAGTTCATTCAAAATGAATAGCTATATGGCAATTAGTAGATTGAAAATACTTACCCCAAAATACTTTATTTTTCAGAATAATTTATTTGGAGATTTTAGGAATGATGAGAAATCAGAGCCATTTGTTGCTAAGACTGCTTCAGATCATGATTATAAATCCATATCTTCATAAAATAGAGTTATTTCTCACTTTCCTAGATGAGCAGGGCAGGAATCCAGCTTATTCAAAAGTAGCACATTAAGGAACACATACAAAAGAAGTCGGTTAGCAGAGCCTCTCCTCTTTATTCCCAATTGAAATTATTAACTGATCTTTTAAAAGACCATTCTTAATGACCCTGGATTCAGAATTATATTACAGTACAAGGTTTGCATGAACATCAATAACCTAAAGTCTATTGATCTATGCTTGATTTTTATACACAAAGTCAAAGGCCAAGAAAATGCTGATTAAAGGAACAAACTAATGCATTTTCTGCCAGATTCCTTTACAAAATGGTAAAGAAGGTCACTGTAGAGCATAAGTGAATGTCCATGGCTGACATCCACCTATGTCTCATGTAAAACATTGACCTAAGAAATATTGGCTCACTGTTTCTTAAGCAATAAACTGGCACATAGTTCTGAATAAAATATCCATATAGATATATAATTGCCCATCTGCTTTCATTATTGTTTGTTTGATTTTAGGAATTGTACAGTATGGCTTTTGAATTCAGAAAAGGTAAGTAAAAATCCCGACTTGATAGGGAATTGTAGACCAATCAATTAATTATAGAGCCACACCCTCCAACATTTCTCTCAAAGTATCATTGAAGTGATTTTCTCCTAAGGCAATATTGAAACTGGCTTAAGTCATACAATATTATTGTTAAAAAACCTGTAGTCAGTTAGAAAGCATTGTTACTTGTCAAATGACATACTAGTTAAAAAAAAAGAAAATAAAATTTAAAGTTCACTTAAAAATGTATTTCTAAGGCTTCCAGAATTGTAGGATTGGCTTTTTTGGTTCAAGTATTTGAGTCTTTCCATCTTCCTTTTTATTCTATTTATTTTAAAAATGTTTCCTTCTTTCCTTAGGTATCAGTATTCTTATTAAATTCCAACCCGTAAGAGACCAAATTCTGTATCAGTCAGCCAAAAGGGGTGCTGATGCAAAGTACCAGAAATCTGTTAGCCTTTATAAAGGGTATTTATTTGGGGCAAAAGCTTACAGTTACAAGGCCCTAAAGAGTTCAACTCAGGGTTAGTTCCTCACCAAAGTCTGTTGCTACATGTTGAAGCAAGATGGTAGGCAATATCTGCAAGGGTTCAGCCTTCCCCTTACCCCTTAAGGCTTCCTGGGCCCAGCTTCTTCAGATCTCAGCTGTAGGGTGGAATAGGGCTCCTCTGTCTTCCTCTGGGGCTTCTTTCCAAGGTCAGCTGTAAACTATCGGGCAAATGGCTCATCTCTCTCCCTGGGGACACTGCCATGTCTATGGAACTGTCTCTCTTCCTCTGTATATCCTCTCTGTGTATCTACTATGTGTGAGTATCGTTTATATAACCCACCAAGGTCGCAGGGACTCAAATTGAGTTGCCCTAATGACATGGTAGAATCAAAGCCTTAATCTTGACATAATTTAAGCAAAGGCATCTCCGCTGAATCTAATACAATCAGAGGGTATGGCCCAGAGGAACAGACCAGTTTATAAACATAAGCTTTCTTTTTGGGATTCATAAATAATCTCAAACTGCCACAGTGACTTTAATGTGAGATTACTCACAAGACACAGAATCACTGAATGAATAAGAGCAGAAGAAAGCCTTTAACATAAATTTGACATGATTTTCCCAATTCATAGAGCCACTTCAAGCTGAGGTATTGAAAATCAATTTCTTGTCATGCTCTATCTTAAAAAATCATTTATGCCTTAGACTAATCTATCTAAGAGGCCAGAGCAAAAGTAAAATCATTAGAAACAAACACATGATTTTCTTTTCTTTTTTTTCTTTCTGAAATTGGAGAGGATAACTGTCCAGAAAAACATATTATCTCATTTCCTGTTCCTGACATTAGTCACTGCTGTCACATTAGAGACATACCATATCTATAATCATGTTTGGTTTATGTAAAACAAGAGAATGTAGAGCTTGACTTCTCAAAAGGAATTGTAGTAAGAAATTAAAATAATGGTTCTCATGGCAAAAGACTGCTGGGATGACAGTAAGCTAATTTTCGAGGCCTGAGAATTTAAAAAATGTTTTGACAACCAACAGTGAGAAGCTTTCATCCTTATTTCACTCTTACACTAAGTGTGAGGTTTTTATGCATTTGTAATCATAGCCTCTTCAAATGCAAGAATATTAGCATTACTTATTTGTCTTCCATTATCGCATAAAGGTTTCTCACACTTTATAGTGTCCTATATACTGGTTTAAAGTCATTTCAATAATAATAAACTTCTAAGCAGAATCTGGCAAGCCTTAAGGTGTCAGTATAGAAATCTGAAGAAAATAAAACTCTAGGCACAATGTTAAAAAAGGAAACAGGCATAGATGAGATATTCTGTCACTTTTCTAGTTCTAAACAAAATCATGTATGAAGTCTTACAATGACACTTCAAATAGTGGAGGAATGCTTTCACTTTAATGGATTTAACTTAATATATTCTTTTCCTTTTTCAATACTAAATCTGCAAAGCACAGTGAAATAAAAATTATGTGGCCAATATTCCATATATGGAGGATAATAAATTATTTCAGTACATTTTATTATAGTATGGAGACGTCTGTCAGGACTCATAATTGTCCAGTATTTTTCTTCAGGACCTATGAATGCATTATCAATATCATTCCCAGATATCACCTCTGATATTGGCTATGCATTAGGAAAAAGTAGATCAGCCCTAATGAAATGAATACCAACATAACCCTTCTCATTACTCTGTCACCCACTGGATTTCAGTACAGAAAACTAGGAAGTGATGCCTTCTCTACATATCAGGCTGCATGGACAACAAACAAGATATAGGAGCAAAAATGAAGACTGAACTAACATACATAGACTTTATTATTCAAATGCATAAAACACATCAATGTTAATCTGAGGAATTAAAACAAATTTTATACTTAAAATTTATAGTTATGTGTTGCATGGTAATTAGCCATAATTAGTCAGCAATTCACATGCATTACTGTAAATGACATTATTTTTATACAACCAAAATGTGTTCTCCTGCACTAATCAATATTTGTACATATAAAAGCAAGTACAGTTTTTTAATTGCCATTACCCTAGCTACACATAACTTTAACATTTGATTATATTAAAGCATAGAGGGCATGCATGCTTCCTCCTACACAACTTACTGCCAGTGGTTCTCTTGCCAATGCACCCAGTCTCTCTGGCTAAGTGTTGACACACCAGGGATCATCTCATCTATTCCCATCTTGTATGTCTTCTATCTGTCCTTCTTTACACAAACACACCTGAGGAAACCTATAATTGAAATGGATGCTCAAGGCACTTACAGCAGTAGAGTTGTGCATTGACCATTCTGATCAAACAACAACATTAACACTAACTAGGCAATGGTGTCATTTCTTCTATGCTACTGGTCAAACTTATAGGTTACTAACATATAGATTGACATATGGGTTGACAATTCTAATCCATCTCTCCTTTTTACTGAATCTATAAAACAACCAATATGATGAGAAACATTTCCCATAATCACCCCTTTTTCCTACAGCTGCCAGAAGCTTTTCAGAAAGGGTACTTCTTGCCCTGCCTTGGCGTGCATTCTTACAGCTCAACAGGAACAGGTGGAGTTCTCCCTGTGTCAAACCTCCTCAGATTGGCAGAGAGGAAGGGTAGTTTGCAGTTTGGTTCTGGGAGCAACTCACGGGTCATTTTAAGAAGCTTTCCTAATTCATCTTGTATATATGTTATAAATTTAAGTCCTTGGAATGAGTTCTTAAAAGCCCAAGAACTATTCTATCACCCTAACTTCAAGGATACAGAATCTGCACATTTAAAATATCTGGATGACTTATGCAAAGACATGTAGTCAGTAAACTGCGATATTGGGATTTGAAATCTGAATTCTGATCATATGGTTAAAGATCAATGACTCTTCCACAGCTCCCACTATATAGGTCTTACTCATTTTTACAGGTTAAAAACTCGAGTCAAGAGTCAAATGGAATTCCAGAAGCAGCAAAAGCTACTGAACTAGACTGATGATAATCACATGCCAAAAAATGGTACTGGGACAGAATTAATATTGCATGCTCATAATGCACACTAGCATAATACATGATCTGATAATTCATCCAGTAACTAGATATGTGTGACTTTCCTTAAGCCAGCTTTTTCCAAGTGTATGTGTATGTGTGCATATTCACGGGCTTGTGTATATAAACTTTAACCAGGGACATTTATTAATTGCTCTTCTGTAAGATTTATTTTGGAAAATCCTTGTCTGCTAGTTCACATTAAGTATTATTCCTTGGTCTAGATTAAATTCTAGCATCAGACAAATAAGTTTTCCTGAAGAATGAGAGAGAAAATAACAACAACAAATTGAGAATTTGCTAAGTGCCTTTTATGTACCACCCCACTTAATATTCATAAGAACTCTAAGTGTAAATACTATTGTTTTCTTCAATCTACAGATAAAGAAACCAAGGCATAGAAAGGTTAAGCATCCTTCCCAATGTCAGGTGGCTAGAATGAATTGAAATTTGAACATAGGCAATCTAACTGCAGAGTGCATCTGATGAACTTGGAGCTTTATTATTTCCTAGTTAGGAAAGGCTATTGGCAAGAACCGAAATGCTTTGATGAACTGGACATTCAGGAATACCATTCAAGAAGAGGATGATCTCAGAGCTACTGGGGTTCATATGAAAGAAAGTCAGGAATTACAGAGTATAAGACGAGTAATGAGAATTTAATAGGAATTCTGGACATTTGAGACTCTTTATTTTTCTTTGTAATGCTAATATCAGTGAGAGAAAGAAATACAAAATTTAAAAGAACATGTAAGGATTTGGGTGGTAGCAGATAGGGAGAGATAAAAATCAATGGATATTGAGCATCTCTACGTTCTGTGCATCTGCCCCTCATGGATGTGCAGTATCTTACTTTGTCTTCCCAAAGATCCTATAAACTAGGGACTGTCCTTATTTTGTAAAAAAGGAAATTGAGGCTTAAAATCGTTTGGCAACTTGTCCATAGGTAAAACAAAAAGAAACAGAGTTGGCTTTTAAATTCAGATGGAACTTACTCAGAAGTTTCCCCTACAACATAGCCTGAGAAAGTACGGTAGGAGATCATACTTGACTCATGAGCAAGAGGAACCACAAGAAGCAGAGTAAGTATTAGCAGCCTACAAAGGAAGTAAAAGTAGATTTTATTCTGAATTGGCTGAAAGTAAGAAACAGGGGTATAAAAAAGCTCTTACTCCCCCCTTCTCCCTCAAATATTATTTTCCCTTCAGGTCACATAAAAGGCATCCTATATCTGGAGGGAGTAAATCACAATACGATGCACAGTTTGGCAAGTCTAGAATAGGTGGCATCTCAGTTCCACTTACCCTCTCTGCTACATGCCTTTGTACAGGACACAAACTGAACAACTGTAACAGTTGTCCTTGGACATGGGGAGCCAATTTAAGATTTGACAGGTGAGTCCAAAGTGGTAGCCACAGGAGTACGAGCTTCCATGATAAACCCCTTGTCTCTATTTCAAATCCTAGAGCCTATCAAATAGGCTCTTAATACAGATGCTTTGCAGTGCTGTGATTACTCTTTTCTGTATGGTATACCTTAAGTTTGAAATCAACCACACGAAAATAAAAATTAATTTTGTATTCGAAAACTTATTGTGCAATGGAAAAATGACCTCAAGTGCATTGAATAGGAATTATATAAAAATCATAAATCCTAGCCAAAGCTTCAGTGAATTAGAGAATACATGTTACACATGTAAACAATCACAAAGTAGCCTGGTCTTAGGTACTATCAAAGACCACCTTGACAACATATATTTAAAGAAGTACTTGCTAATGCCTTACCTGCAATGAAGGCAGCTCACATATCCTTAAGCCAACCATACACATGCTGTGTTTTATAGATATGCTAAACAGGAGGTACCTTTATAATTTAAATCTTAATGTTAATTGATCATAGACTTACTGAGTTTTTATCCATTCTGTGTTAATATTTACAAGTACATATAACAAATATGAAACTTCTAAAACCATTTTAAATAATTTCTCCTCCAGCCTAATTACATGGTAAGTTTGCTCTTTATGCCTTATGAAATCTTCCACTCACTCTTTTCTCTCTCTCTCATTTTTTACACTAGTCATTATTTTGTGAAAACTCACACTGGATCAAGTTATTTCATCTAAAATTTGCCATAGATCCTTCAACATATTCTAACCTCAGGTATTGAATTTGATGAAACATTCCTCGTGAGTAGAAAACAAAAACAACTGTAAACAAAAATCAGATATAGAACTCTTTGTTTTATTGCTAGGAGAGTGTCAATATAAAAATAACACTAAGTTTACTATGAATTAAAAAACAAAAACTAATATCGATATTATTAGTTGCTTGTTAATCTTGGATAGACAAAACAAATCACAAGAGCTACAATTCTTTGCTGGTTTTAGTATCATAATTATTTATACTAATATAATACTCACAAATAACACATATAAATAAAATACAAATAAAACTCTGAACTTCCTTACAGGTTTATCCTCAGAATTTCTGGTGCTCCCATAAACTATTTATCATGAGATATGTAGCTGATTTTAGTAATATTACCAATGTTGCAATTATTATTACTAATATCATTATTAAAAATATTAAAATTTTACCAATGGCAAGACAGATTGAATGATTTGTTGAAACCATCTAGCCAGTTTAAGATGAAAAGATAGGAATTTCTACTGGGTAGGATTTAAACCAGGGTTAATCAGTCTTTGACCTGGTCTCCTATGGCACTAACTATAAATTTTAACTTTAAAGAGAGGATAGTGTGTAATAGGGCCTGCAATACTGGGGAATTCTGCCTTGTACCATAGTATTTTGCCTCTCCAGCTGTGAAAAAGTCATTTAAGTCTAGTTGTCCCCTTCTGAACATGATAAGCTTATCAATGTATAAATTCTTATTGAATATAAAAGAAATAGAAAAGCCAAGGAAACATACTCTTACTTTGCCATATGTCTCTAGTTCACTCCATAAGTGTTTCAAAATGAATATAAAGGAAACAATTATATTTTGTTTACAAAAAGGGTTTTCAAAATTATACTTACAAAATATCAGAGATAAAATATAATACTTATATTCTAGTCAAATTCTTGTAGTGGAGAAACAACTCACAAAATAAATGATATTTTTTTGTGATAATTCACTCCAAATATTTCACATTGATTTAAATAATAATAATAATGACAATACACTCATATCTTTATTCATTCTTTCAACAGTCCTTTAGCAAACACTTTCTATCAGATGTCAGGAAGAATAAGAATGAGTCCTGATATCTAGAAGCCAATTAAACAAGAAATTAGAATTTAATAATGTAAATACCATGATAAAGGGATTACAAAGTGCTGAGAGAATATACAGACCTATTACATTTGAGAGAAGAGAAAGGCTGAATCGAGAGCACACATTTTAGAACGGTTTTCAAACAGTTTTTACTTACCCAGCACTAATATTCACTCATGCTTTTTTGTTACTTTATATAGCTTGTCTTTTTTTATTTTAAGTAAAGCTAGAATTGCTTCTTCAAAAATATCTATACATTTCCTGATTGTCATAATTTTCTTCTTTAAAACCAGGGTATAAGATATACATCAGCAAGATTATTAACATTGGATTATGGTGCTTAGGCTAAATTGCTTATTATAATGTTTATAAATATGTTAAAAGCATTGTAGTGAGAAAGACTTAAAATGAAAAAATGAACAAAAATCCTATTTCATTATGGTTTAATTAGCAAAAAAATAGTCTTAAAAGTTCACCCCAAATTTCTGGAACAAAACGGAAATTACCCAAGTGCCTTATTAGATAAAGGGATTTATACAATATAATCTCCTAATGTCCTTTGTGGTTATAAGGCTGTGGTTTTGTCTTATGCATTATTCTGGGACACTCAAGGGGAAGGTCTAAGGGTTCTCTGTCCTCCCTGATTTCCCTGTGCTCCACTGTGTTCCAATAGATTTTTTTTTTCTTCCTCCCAAATGAAGGTCTCGAGTTCTTGGGATGCTGAGACTTACATGGAGCATAAAGTTGAGACTGGTACAACCTCTTCCCTCCCCATGGCCACATCTCACATTCTGGCTTGGTGCTCTAAGATTTTAGATTAATTAAAAGTGGAATTATACAATTTGAAGAATGCTTTTAAAAAAAAAAAAAAACTACTTCAACTCCCTAAACACACACACACACACACACACACAATGAATGTCTAAAATTATAAAAGTTGTTATACATTTTGTCTGGTGTTTGACAATCTTAAACCCCATGCAATACTAATTATGCAACTCATTATAGCCAAAATTATTAAAATAACTACAGTGAAAACACTTTTCTATATTATTGTGTATATATATATATGCCATTTTATAATAATGCAATTTTATTAATAGTTTCTTTGCTCTCCTGTATTACATTTAAAAATAAGTTTATAGTAAAGATTTAGATACTCATTAACTAGCTTAATATGTCTATATATTCAATAACCAGGTTTTTTTCTTTAAGTCAAAGTCAATACAGTAAATTGGTCCAAATTATTTTGTTCAGAAAATATTTTAAATGGAGCATGTATAGCTCAGTGGTTGAATGCCTGCCTCATACATACGGGTTCCTAGGTTCAATCCCTAATATCTCCTAAAAAGTAAATAAATAAATTAAATTAAATAAATATTTTAAAATTCAACATGCAAGTGGCGTCATTCAAGTTATTTTAAGAAACAACAGCATATAGTGGACCTTGGCATAAACTATGATTTAGTTCCTGCCTTGGGCCCTGGTTTCATTTCCTGCCACTCCCCCAAACACTCTGTGTTGCAGACATAACCATTTCCTGGCAGTTGCATCATGCTTTCCATCTTTTCAATGCCTTTGCACACTTTGGACCTTCTGAATAATTTTTCTCCCCTTGTGTATCATCCTAATCATATTTCAAATATCAGTTCAATTACTGCTTCCTTTACCAGCTTCTCTCCTGTGTTCAGATGCCAGGTACACAACTGAAATAGCACTACACATATTTTACATGTACTTTATTATTGATGTTGCTTCTATTTCTTCTCCATTAGAGAGACGTTTCCTTGAGGAAGAGGATTGTGTGTGTGTGTGTATGTGTGTTTTTTCCTTTTTATTGTTTTCCTAATGCCTAGCAAAGCACTCTACACATTAGGCACTCAAATAATCTTGCAAGATTAATATTAGTTAATGGCTCATATTTTGAAATCTACATTACAATTAATAATGAAGTGAAATTTAGTATCTATTATTGAAATATGCTTCTAATCACCTAGTCGATTTTATTCTGTTTTGATGATCATTGCAATGCAATTTTTATTAGAATAGCTAGAAAGAAGCTAAATTGAGAGAGTAATACCATCTCTTCAGGAAAAGTTTGAATGGCAAGAAGTACATAGGATTAGGAGGCAAGGAAACAAAATTTTGCCTCTCTGATTTATACAATTTTCTATTTCCTAAATTGTAAAATGAAGGAGTTGAGCTGGATAACCTTGAAAGCTGTTACTCTGTGGTTGTAGCGATTGGTGACTTGCTCATCTCTTGCTCCCTCTGTCAATCTTAATTTGGCCATTTTGCTGTTTTCTAAAATTTCAGGTTATTAATGTCTAAAGAGATCTGAAATATTAACATGCTAGTTGCATCATTATTATTTTATATGAGAAGCACCTAAAATACCTATTAGTAGTCTTTTTTATATATACAGAATATTACAAGAGAAAGCATAGTGTAGTCACTCATCCTTATCTGATGGATATACTCCACCATTTTATGATGTCTCCATTTACACACAAGTCTTTAGGACTTACCACAGCAAGAGAAGGAAGCAAGAGGACTCCTACTCTCCATCTTAAATACTTTTACCTGGAAATAATACACATACCTTTCACTCACATTCTATTGGCCAAACAAGCCATGTGGCCACAAATAACAACAAGTGTGAGGGTCTTGAGAGAGAGAAAGAAAGGGAGAGAAACTGGAATTTTGGTATATTACATTTCCTTAGAAAAACAAAAAAATACACTCTTTTGTACCCTGTCATTACCCAACACATCTGGGCACATTAAATGTACTTCTACAGTGTTTCTGATAAGATTTTGGAATTCAATTTTATGAACTGATCACAAATGTTCTAATAAGCCTTCTGCTCACCTACCACTCCAAGCAGAAAATATTAGCTTTGTTCCTACTTTTCAGTAATATAATGTGATGTTATAGGGCCTTTTGAAGTACAGCTGTGATCTCAAAATTAATGTACATTTTTTAAGTTGCTGTGTCAGAAGTAGAATACGCAGTTTTTTGTTGTGTGTGTGCGTGTTTTTTTTTTTTTTGTTTTGTTTTGTTGGTTTTTGTTTATTTGTTTGGCTGGGTTTTTTTGATCAGTACTTTTCATCTGGCCTCTGGAAAGTTTCCCAATTTAATAATATTCTTACCACATTGATGTTTAAAGATTGACTACTATCTTTGAGAGGCCAATCTTGAGAAGTTGTGGGTCGAAGGCAGAATATGGCATACTTGATGATTGGTGCATAAAGTGGAAAAGTAAAGTAACATAGTAAAAGAAACAATCTACTCAGATATGAATGTGATGCAAAAGGTTTAAAAAAAAATGTGAATTTTTATCTGGGCCTCAAACAATAGGTAGGGCTTCAATAGGCATTTAGATTATGAAAAAGCAATCCAGATGAAAGAAATAAAATGATCAAATGAACCGTGGTAAGAAAATCTGAGTGCATTTAGAGGAGAGTAATTTGATCATTTGGACTATAACGAAAGTGATTTTGTTTTTGTCTTTGAGGGAATAGTGGGAAGTAAGCAGGAAGAAGAGGGTTGGACCAGAACATAGAGGAATTTGAATGTCAGTTATATGATATGAAAATTGTTGTATAAGTAGAAAGGAAAGGGAAAATGGGAGCTGCAGTAATAGTTTGGAATAGATGTCACAAGGGACACAATCTTAATAGTGCTATTGGTAAAGGAGGGAAAAGTACAAAAACCATAAGTGAATGGATGTGGGGTGAGGAAGAAATAAAAGTTGACAGTATAGGGTTAAGCATGAGTAACTAGAAAATGTTCAGAGCCTTAACTAAAATATAGTTAGGTTTTAGCAAAAAGCATATGACTTACTGTTGATATTTAAGTTTAATGATATAATGGAGTTGAAAGCAGACTTTTCGGATGAAAATGTTTGGGATTCACTCATCTAGATATAAGAGCTAAAATTGTAAAAAATGATGATATTTCTAAGGAAAAAGGTATAGAAGCATCATGGAAGAAGGATAATGAATAACTTATTGAGGAAATGTGAAGAAGAGGAGGATCCAACCAAAATGAAATGCATTAGGTATAAAGATCCTGCTCCATGAGTAGGCTACACTTTAGTTTTAGTGTATATTTTCACAAGGTTTTAGTGTATATTTTAGTGTGTTTTTCCTCTAATACAGATATGTTATACATTGAAGGAACACTGGAATTGCCATTAGAAGGATCAGGGTTAATTAACTCTGCCACTTAATGGCTGCATTTCATGGACAAGTGTACTGTTTTCTAAATCAGTCTCCTTATCTGTTGAACTTGAATGATAGCATCAAGTTCACCTATTGATTATGAGGATAAGTCATATAGTGCACAAAATGATATCTGGTACCATTCCTGAAAAACAAATGCTTAATAAATATCAGTTGAATCCAGATTCATTGACATTTCATCTATTTCCCACAGCATCTGGTAAAATGACATACATGTAGTATGTGCTCAATAAACATTTGTTGCTTTCAGGACTGAAAAATATAAACTTTGGAACTGAAATTTCAACTGCAAGTGATTAAACCCATTACCCTTCTAGGATTATTCCTTGAAAACCTATGTTCAATGGCTTAAAGACACTTTCAACTTCCTTAGTTCAGCCTATTCACAAAGATTACCCTTTCTATCTGGTATTATTAATAATTTATTTTGTGTGGTATTCATTGGCTCTGATCATCAAATATATATGGTTCTCCCTACTTTGGGGAAAATGGGAGGATTGCAATTTTTGGTCCTATTGTGATTCAGAGAGGCTATGTGATTAGTTAGGACAGAATGTTGTGAGAAAAAGTGACATGTGGGTATTCAATCAGCTTGGTTTCTGGAGTGAAATCAAACTGGGATGGAAAAAACAAAAAAACAAAAAACTGGGATGGACATGCACCATGGGCAAGAAATAAATCTTATTGTTTTAAAACATTAAGAGTTTGAGTTTTTGTTACTTACTTTGTTACTCATCTCTAGTACCACTAGGTTAGCAAAGCATTTGAACTTTCAGGAGTTTAAGATGAGTAAAGGCACTACAATGGACACTGCTGTATCAGAAACCAACTAGTACAAAAAAATAAAAGAAGAACATAAATAAGATTCCATATTCTTCAAGGTATCAGCAAGGTTGATCCCTTAAGAAATTAAACAGCAGGCTAAAAAGAGATTTACACAAGCAATTTCTTTCTGTTATTCCATTTTGATTTCTTGCCTCTGGAAATTTATGCAACTGAGAGAAGACTATGATACTCTCACTGGGATTTTAAAAGGAAGGGGGCTGGTGAAAAAGCTGATGAGATGATTTTTATGGTAAATAAGGGTGCAATTGGTGTTAACCTGGCTGGTTAATTGACATTTGGGGTAAGAAAAAATAATTTTTCCCAGTCAAATTTGTCAAGCTGTTTGGTTTAAGAATTAAAGTCACACGTATTACGGAAATTAACAAATCCCATAGCATTCAATAGATATACTATCAGATATCTAATATTCTAAATGAATTCTTACTGGAAGAATTCCTGACCAAGTTTAAAAAAAAACATAAAACAGGGCAAACATAAATGAACAACTTTTACTTCTGCAAGTTTATTTTAAATTTTCTACCGAGGTGCTGACTAGCTAACTATCATTATTATGGTCATCTTGTTTGACTCAAGTCATATCTAAGTGGATGTGTTCACTGCTGTTATTGGTACCTGACTAAGGGTTGAGGGACAGGGTGTCTGATACAATTTCCATGACAATGTTACCAGCAGTTGATAAAGCCAGGCCTCTAGGGTCCAATTTTCTGAAACTCATGGGGAAAAGATAGGAGCTGGAAAATGAACTACTTCGTTATATATTTTTTTCATTGTTGCAAGGAGACTATTTTTGAGAATGATTGTGACAGGAATAAAAAGACAAGGACAAACAGCCCCAAACTGTCAAAATTCTAGCATTTTTGCAGCTGCTATCCTGATATATGCCAATGCCTAAAAAAAAATGCAAAAAATGCAAAAAAAAAAAAGTTTTTTCTCAAAGAAGATGTCGATATATCTGGCGCATTAGATAAAGAATAATATATATGGCATTGTTTTTTGTTTGTTTGCTTTTATTTTGGGGGACAGACTTTATTTCTCCTTCATGGGCTCAGAATATCTTGTCATAAACCTTTTGCTAAGTATTTACTGACCCAAAGTTGAAAGGCAAGTGTAGACAATTTTATTTCATTTACAGGAGTCAGCTTAATTATTAAGCACTTCATATATTTCAGGTTCCATAGAACCATAGAACCTGGAATCTTACTTCTCTCAACCACTTTGTGAGATAGTTATAATTGCTGCCATTCTGTAGGATAACACTGTATATTGGAGAGGTTAAATCCTTTGTTCAACATTTCATAACGATGAGTGGGTGGCACAGGTCTTTATTTCCAGTTCTGCCAACTCTAAAAAATATGCACTATCCACTATAACCTAGCTGTCTCCACATCTACCAAAATATTAGTAAGTGAGAGTGAAAAAAAGAGAAAAAGAAAGGAATCTGAAAAGAAAATGAAATTACAGAGGAAGGAAAAGTATGAGGAAGATTGCTTACTTGAGATTAAAAAAGGGGAAAGGGTGATGGGCAATTTTGTCTCCATTTGCCAAACTAATCAGGATCAACCAGAGCCTATATCTAAGAAAGCCTAGACAATGGGAATTGGTACGTTCAATCAGTAAAAGTTTGGCAAAAATCAATATGGGATAGTCACGTAATACAGGCACAATCCCTTGTTAGTTTAGAGAAAATAATTAGTTAGAATGGATTGAGTGCCTCCTTTCTCTAAAGTACAGTTTTATTATGAAAGTATAATTTTGTAATATTCCACATGATTGAATTTGAATTTGGCTAAAGCTTAACCAGAATTTTAGTGAAAGCTGTTAAACACATCCCCATGTACTGGACTGCTTTTACTTTTGTATTTGATTTTTGATTTGGGCATACAGTATCATTCCAGAAGAGGATAAACTTAATTCATGGGAGGGTCTGTGTTCTAGTCCTATTTATTGCCTGTATAGCCTTAGACTTGCTCCTTGAATTTCTGAACCTCCTTTAATGCATCTGTAAAGTGAAGAGAATACAAGATTAATGTTTTTTGTGAGGGTGAAATAAGAGAATAAATGCAGTCGCATTTTAAATAAACATACTATACAAAATTAAAGTGGCGATTATAATCTGTGCACTTCCATTTGGGTTTCTTACACCAGTAGTAGGTTCAACTGTATCATTTTAACAATCATGGTTAACTTCAGTGACTGTTTTGAGTTTTCCTTCTATTTTATCACTACTTTCTTGGAGGTAATAAGATGAATGGGTTCATGGGTTTTCTACGTTCACTCTAAGTTTGTTGTAATAAAAGATATTGGATTTTAGAGTCAAAAAAGTCTGAGTAAACCTCTCTCTCTGCTGTTTCCTATCTGTGTGGTCATGGAAAGGTCAGTTAGCTTCTCCAAGCTCATTTTTTTCATTTATAGAATGGAAGCATGAGAATTCAGAAAGATCCATCTCTGCTTGCCTTCTCCTAAATAATTCTCATGTGCAGGTCTGATTATTGTTGTTTAAGTAACTGTGATTAAACAAGAAGGTAGAAAAGGCAGTGAAAAAACAGGTACTGCTATAAGAAAGGAGCATGCCAGATTTTCCCTTTTGTCCTAAGTGCTGTATAGTGTTTCTGGAACTGATAAGCAAGTTCCCTTTTGAGAGTGGTCTGCTATGAGGGCTTAATTTGCTTTGTGAAGCCAAAAACAGAGTAGCTAGGAAAAAACAGGTCACAGTTGAGCTCCTAGGTTGATTTGTGGGGTTTACTTGACAAAGCAGCCTCATTTTTTATTATCGTGTGTGTGGAGTAAATGTGAGACTCATCAGGGACGCACCTTGCCTGTTTCCTTGAACAAATGGTTATATTAATTTAAAATATTCATTCAATGCTGTACCGGTGCAACCAACAATTATCTACCAGTTTTGTGCCAAGCATTATGCTTGGTACAAGGTCACTGCTTTCCAGGAATATCAAACAATAAAAGAGGAATAGATACACAACTGACTCTTTTACATCATGATAAATGCTAGATGCATAAAAGGGTATGAATAACCCTACAAGATATGGAGGAGGAAGACTTCTCAGATGAAGTCAACTTTCTTGGATCCAGATTCTACAAGTCGCAGGAAGGGAACAGAGCAGCTAAAGTTTAAACAAAGTGCAAACAGGCTGGGTTTCAAAACTCCCATGAGTCACAAGATAATTCAGTGTCTGGGAAGTATGAGAACAGTGATTCTCAAATATTTTTGCACTTGCCCCTCCCTAGATTCCCAAGGATGTCCCAATGTACCTACCATCTCTTAAAATAAAATAATTCCCAATCCATATGTGACTATTATTCATCAGTTCTCTGACATTTTAGAGCTAGTCTCCCTCTAAGCCACATGATTTATTTTAAAAGCTAGAAAGGAGGTTTAAGGGATGTTTGCCAAAAGTGGTGATTCATCTTTCCCAAAACTGGAAGCATTGACTCTGCCTTTACCAACAGTCATTTGGAATTGTAGTCAGACTCTTTCTGTGACACACTCAAGTTCCTTTAGTCTCAACTTCCACCTTTACCAGGCTAGCTATGGAGAAACAGAAGTCTTGGATGATGCCTACATATTAGAAATCTACCTCACTGCTTTAAAAATGTGTGTGCATGAATGTAAGTGCTAAAGCTATCCAATATCACTCCCTGCTAGGACCCTGAATCTATAAGTGAGAGTGGTAATGGTAGGGAATAGGAATAAATCATGTGGAAATAGGTCATAGCACCTAAAATTTCCTTGCTTAAATGGAATCTTAGGTAAAAGTTCTTCAGATGATTATATATATATATTTTTTTTTTTTTTCCCCCCCCATGGAAAAATTAAAAGCTGAATTTCTAATGGATTTCCCTTTTACCCCAAGCTAAAATACAACTGTGTGTACAGTGGTTAAAAGCTCAGGCTTGGGATTGGACTGCCTGCCTTCCAGCACCAGCTGCAGCCCTTACTGTGTGCCCTCAGCCTATTTACTAACATTCCTAGCCCTCAATTACTTCATCTGTAAAACAGGGATGGATGATGAGAAGAAAAGTGCCACTTTCAGAGGTTGAATGAGTTAATACACATAAACTCAAAAGTCTTGACCCCGTGTAAACACTAAAAATTGTTACTTATTATATTAAGTACTTCTTTAATGTGTTTCCCATTCTCTTTTTGCCTTAAATGACTTAACTTGTACTGTACATTATTCTCTCTATAGTCTCAATTCCTTTCTGAAATATGGTAAATATAAAACTAACGAGAAAAGCACTAGCTTCAGAGATCATCATACTTGGCTTTGAGATCAGGATTCTCTATTCCGTGGTTGTATGACCTAGGTGAAATTACATAATCTTTCTTACAGTTAACCCATTTCTAAAATGTCTTACCAAGGGCCGCTGTGCAGACTGAAGTGAAATCACTTCTATCAAGTATTGCTCTATATATGGCAGTTCCCTCCACTGTGTGTTTGCACATTTCACTGGCTTTCTGAGGTTTCTTTTCAGTCATTAGGTGGGGACTGCAACATAACCTGACTTCAGGTAGGGTTGGAAAAGCTGTCTTTTGTGGATGCCAGCTAGGAGCATTTTCATATTCAGAACTTTATGAGAACACTTCCCAAGGGAAGGGAGAAGGGAGGAAAATAAAGTCAGAGCACAGGAATCTAAAATTCAAAATCTAATTCTGCTCTCAGGGAGAGTAGATGAAAAGGAACGCTCTTCAGTGTTTTGTGAAGGTAAAAGTACAAACAAAGGCTCAATTTTAAAGGGGCTTTGTGAGGGAGGCTTCATATTGTAATAACAAGAAAATAGGAACTGTTTTCAGTGCTCTTCATAACAAAACATTTATTTTTCATAAGAATCCTATGAAATATATATGATTATTATCCTCATTTTATACACGAGGAAACAGAGACAGAGAAGTGAAGTAAATTTGCCTGAAGTCATCTGCAACCACCTGGCTCCTGAGTTCACGTGCTTATCCACCACACCATGATACCTCTACTGAATCAGATAATTTGCTATAAATGTTGACCAATAATTCATACCCCAACTTCAAACTCCAACAGTGAAAGCAAATAAACCAGAGGCTTTGTATTAAAGATCATAGAAGCAGTGTTCTTCAAACTTATTCAACAATAATGATTACCTGGAGTGCTTTCTAAACGTACAGATTCTAGGCACCTCCCTAGAACTAGAGACTCAGAATATCCAAGGAGAAGTTTGAGAGCAGTAATGGTTAACAAATGCCATCTAGATGATTCATGTTATCAAGAAAGTTTCAGAAACACATTCATGAATAAGGACGAAAAATTAAAGTTGTTAAGGCAGTTCTTCTCAAGTTTAATATGCACACAAATCACCTGTAGATCATGTTAAAATGCAACAGTGAAGCCTGTGATCCATTTCTAACAAGCTCTCAGGTTATGCCAACGCTGCTGGTGCATGGACCACACTTTGAGTAGCAAGGTTTTAGGTAATGACTCAATTGTATATCCATTCCTTGCTTAGGATCCAGGACTTATTTATTGTCAGCCATAAATTTGGACCTTTACTAAATAAAATAATCTCTGATCGCTTAAGCAAAATATAAATTCCATCATCTACTCTTACAGACTCTGATTTGAAAGGGCAGGAATAGTTATCAGGAGTCTGCTTTTTTAAAAAGAAATCCCCAAGTGATTTGATTCTGATGCAGATGGTCATGAATCCCACTTCCCATTAATAAACACTGGAAATGCAGTGGAAACCGAGGACTAGCACTTTAAAGGTGGGAAGGAAAGAAGTAGCTATTATATAAGTTATTCAATCCCTTGGCTTTATCACCTGGAGAGAATAATATGCGCCTTTATAGAATTGTTGGGATAAAATGAGATAAGACATGAAAGCAAAGAACAGCTGAGCCACCCTATTCAAGAGGTCAAAGGAAATTGGATATGGACCCAGCAAAGACCCACATTCAGTAAAAGCAGCAGAAAAAGCTTTCCTATATATTTTCCTGATTTTAGGCTACAAAGGCAATTTATAAAATCACTACATTCATGTTATCCACATACTAGGCAGGACCGGTACTTGTCAATTATTATAAAATGATAGTCTCTTTCTTTCTCTCTACCTCTCTACAAGCATTTTGTATCCACAAGCATATATACATATATATAATATGCTTCTGGAGATGAAATATATATGCTTACAGATATGAAATATGCATGTATGCATATATAGTTAAATTTTATAGATTCTTTGAGATACCGAAGTCACATGTAATATAGCTAACCTTTAAAACAATTCAAACGTAACTCCTCCAATATGACATTTTAACAACAGCTTTTTAATAATGCATGTTCTTAAATGTTAAGCTGATTCATATGTTATATTCCCAAATTTTATATCTCAAGTTCTACTCATAATATGAATAGAACTATGAAAAGATATAGAATTTTATTATAGAATTTTCAAAGGGATTATAGTGGTCTGCTGTTATCACTGTGCCTTAACCCTGCTTGAAAGTTTATTACTTTTTTTAAGGGAGGGGTTCTTTCTCAGACTATGCCTTTTTGGATTTAAAAAAAAAAAAAAAAAGACCTTCAAAGTACTATCAGTCATTGCCTGTGGCAAGGACAAGGCTTAGGTCAATGCCTATTACAGAAGCAGTAAAAATATCTGGATTAAAAAGAAAAAACACATACTATATTTCCTGTTGGTGTATCTGGAAGTTTTAAAATGTCGATTAGGCACAAACAAATAGTGCTAATATAAAAATCAGAAATCAAGTGAATATACTTAACCATTTGTTTAATGCCACATATTTAACAGAGTCTTTTTGTGAACATGCTTGGGTGTGATGTCTATTTATTGAATTGTAACAGGTCATAATTTGAAGTATAAGGTGCAATATGTTCTGACACACTCTGGAAGAATGAATCATTTGGATGAGGTCTATAAAGTTATGTTGAATATAGATAATTAATTGAGTCTATTGATTTTGGAAATATTAATTATATTATGAAATTTCAAAAGCAGATCCCCTTGCTTCTTAATAGTTTGGCTAAGAACAGTGAAAATTACACCAAAACTTTGTTTTAAGGTCCAGGATTATGTTTACTTTCACCTTTGATGTCTTTTCAGATCTACATGATGGTTAGGTATTTTAAATTAAATGATTTTTGTTAAAATTTTATGAGCTTTTTTCCCCATCTTTTTCCTCTCTAAGGAGAAATATTCAGTGTAAGTTTGTGTAGGCATATATCCTTTCAAAATCTGAACTATTTTAGGCAGAGATATATAACTGAAACAGTGAGACACAAATAAGGTTATTAATTGACATTTAAATCAAGTTACTTTTTCTATGTAGATTTTTAAACAATATATGAGAACTTATTTTTATCAAAAATTAGGAACTAAAAATATATATGTATGTATGTATTATGTGCATATATATACCTCTCAAATAAATATATTCCTGGGTAAAGATGGAATTGTCTTTAGCATATGTCACTTAAAATTTAGAATAACTGGTTGTTGATTGGAACATTGAACACATGATATAAAATAGAAAAAAAATGTAGTCACAGATGAAAAACTTACATAACTAGATACATTTATATTATGACTTACTGAGGCAGGTTAGTACAGGGAAAAGTAAAGACAAATCACAGCTGAGACCCAGAAAAGACCATGGCCTTGAGACCCCGCCAGAAAACTCCCTGAGGGGAGGCTGCTGCTGAGAAAAATGTCTGAAAGACCCTGTGAGACCCTGGCCACAGGTCCCACTTGAAACTCTTTCCAGTGTCAAGGAGAGGCCCTGGATAACTCCAAACAGGTTTCCTACTGGTCCCGGATAACCTCAAACAAAAGGCCTCATCACTGCCCTCCTGAGAGCTAACTGGTGGGGTACCCAAAAAGAACAGCAAAGAACTGGGGCTCCTCCCCCAACATTAGGAAAGGGGAGGCATGAATACTCTCTTTAATAAAGGCAGCCCTCAATCCCAAAGGCTCTCCCTTTGCCTGGAGGAGCCCGCATCCACATCTGGGTGTGCACTTCTGTTCTTTACTTTCATTTCTCAATAAACTCTTTTTACTGGTCTAACTAAACTGGCATGTCCTTAAATTTTTCTGTGTGACATAGCCAAGAACCTAGAGGAATCCAGAATCCCCCGACTTCGTACTAGGGAGCAAACCTCACCGTCTCTATATTTGTGTTTATAATTATATTAGCTTTAACATATGGGACTAAAGTTCAATATAAACCAAAAACATAAGTGTTTTTTTCTCTTCCCTACATTTGAACATTAAGACCACAGGAAGTTTCCAGTAACATACTGAAATATACACATCATTAAACTCTCTTTATTTCTAACTGGCAAAATGTCAGTCTGAGTTAAATCATCTGGGACATGTGTTCTAAGTATTTTTCCTTCTATTCTTGACTCAGTATAATAACATACACATGAACAAATGGTTATTAAGTTGTGGCAAGTAAAATAATATGGCTGCCTGCATTGATGTGGGGACTTTCCAAGAAAATAGAATGCACTCTACAGAACTGCAGTTAAGCACACCTGGTGATAGCGTATCTGAATGGACAAGCATACCATACCAATCAATGTATACCTGCCCTCCACTTTGTAAGAACTTCCTATGTAACAAGAAACTTTAATGTCAGGTAGTCATTGTAATCCCTACTCTCAGCCCCCACACATTCTTGGAAAGTCCCTAAATGCCTTTATATAAACATCGGTGACCAGAAGGATATTGAGACTCTCACTCATATTTTCCAAATTTGAGATCTCCCTGCTATAATTTTTCTCTCTCAAAAAACACTTTTAATGCTTATATATATATATATGATAAATTGTTTCTTTTGACATTTGGGTAAAATTCAGAGGATCATTCAATTAATTATGAATATAGGTACCAAACCATAGTAGTATTAACAATACCTATATTTGGGTCACCCAAAGAAATCACAGATATTTTCATATCACATTACAATTGCCATGAAATCTTTACATATCTTTACATCCATCACTATTTCAAAATTACATTATTTAGTACACACATTACTAGCTTTTTAGTGAAACACATATACTACTCCATCTCAAATTTATGATATAGTTTCCTTAGTATTCCTATACATTTAATTCTATGCACATTAAGGCATTTTTCAGAGAAGTCCAAAAACGTTACCATAATACTAAAAGAATTTATGGCACAGAAAAGATTTAAAATACCTGTTGTAAACATGACCACCACCAATACCACCTGGCTTCCTCCTGTTTGTTAGACATGTCAAGCACGCTCAACTCAGAGAGTTTGCACTGGCTGTTCCTTCTGCCTGGATTAATTTCCCCTCACATATAGTCAGCATGTATTCCTTTGCCTCTTTTTTTTAAAGATTTTATTTATTTATTCATTTATCCCCCCCTTGCTGCTTGTGCTCGCTGGGTCAGCTAACCACGCCGTGCGGGCGGGCTTGCCTTCACCAGGAGGCCCCGGGAACCGAACCCAGGGCCTCCCATATGGTAAACGGGAGCCCTACTGATTGAGCCACAGCCGCTTCCCTCCTTTGCCTCTTTTTAGACTTTCTTCAAATGTCACCTTCTCATTCATGTCTATGTTAACCATTTTATTTATAAATGCATCACTCCATACAGTTTTCCTTCCCATGTTATTTATAACATATAATTTATGCTTATTTTCTGTCTAGCTTCACCTAGAATGTAAACTCCTCTGGAACATGGATTTAAGTCTTCTTATCTGGCTTGTTCACCACAGTATTATAATACATTCTAGGTGCTCAATGATCACATGTAGAATGCAAGGACGATAAGTTAAGTAAATGGAAAACAGGCTAAATTGTCTCTATAACTGTAGATTAGCCTATTTTCAGAACTGTTAAATGGGGAACCTGAGAAGTTAGAAAGTTAATACCCTTTCCTTTTTCAGACTGGTTAAATGAAAATGTCTTGGAAGATAGCAAATGAACTTGAAATCCCTGTCTATAGAAGCTAGATCTTTTTATTTATCTTGTCCCAGGAAGAGCTTTATGCCTTCTGACTACTTTTCCAGAATTCTATGCTTAATTATTCTGTAGTCTTCTCATTGTTATTGCTAAGTGTGCTTTTAAATGTTTAATGGGGGAAAGAATAGCTTTGTGAACAGGACTCTAAATATCTGCATTGTTAAAGTAACTAAGTGCAAATTGACCTTTAGCGGTCAAGCTGAAAGTAAACTATCCAAAACCTACAATTATGACCTAGATATTGTTCCTACTGGAAAAAAAAAAAAGATATGAAATGTCTACTGAATGGATCCCACTTTCTTTCATTAGTGGCAATAATTCACTGTGACTAGCTTGATGGAGATTAGAATTCAACTCATGTCACCTACTTGTGAGATTTCCAATGACAATAATTAGGGAAGCCTTAAATTAGACGTTAAGAATTCAATGGCAGAAGGAAGTAACAGGGAACTTCTAACATTTATTGAGCTCTACTTTCCAAAAGGAAAGTATATTTGCTTTATAAACTTGATCTAAGTCTGTAATAGTACCTACATTAAAGGGTTGTTTTGTGTATTAAATGAGAAAATGAATCCAAAGCTCTTCACACATTACCTGGTACGTAATAAGCATTCAACATGTTACCTAATATATTGGCTATTGCTATTATTAAAAGTGATAGGTGCAAATGTCTAACTTGATTAACAATTTAAATGTGCAGTATGAAAAAGAAATTTTGTATGAAAGAAACTTGAAAGTAAAACTGTAATAGAAAACAAAATAAAGCAAATGACTCAATTAGATCAATAGATGAAAGTTACAATAAGCTGGATTAGAGTTCCATATAAGAAACACTATCTAAGTACTAGAACTGTTGAACAGTGTAATCATCTACCTTGTCAGATGCTGCATTACCATAATAATGCTACTGCTCATGGAGGTGCTTTGCACTGAGCTAAGTGTCTCTTACCACTATTGCAATCAATCTCAACAACGATCATACCAGGCAGAGGTTATTATCCCAGTTTCCTGGTAGAGAAAATATAAGTGATTTGCCCACGGTCCACAACTAGAGACTCTAAAATGTATTATTTTAACCTCAACTATAGTCTCCTTCTTCTATAGTGAACTGGACTCAGCACCTCTATTAAGAATCTTTTAATAGGATATCTTATATCCAGGGTATGGTCTATCTGACCATTAAGGATAATATATGAAAAATGCTTAGAATAATTCTGGCAGTAAGAGTAGCCAAATGTATTGAATGTGTTAAAGGATAATTTTTAGAAGAGGGTATATTCATAACTCTCATACAAATATAAAACGAACATAAGGCAAAAATTATATTTAGCTCATTGACTAGTGAGGGAACCAGTAAGATTGCAACTGGTTCTAAAGGGAATTCAAAACGATAGATAAATAGATAGATAGATAGATAGATAGATAGATAGATAGATAGATACAAATAGAATAATGCTGAAATGAATTTACAAACAGACACAAAACTGGTTTATTCCACAGTGAGGGAGGGGCATCAATCACAATTTCGCAAAACAAAGTTAATTTGCATATCTATGTTAAAGAATTATTTGCATTGCTCTCAGTTAACTACAATGTACTGAATTGTAAAATAGCTCCAATAGAATGAGAGGTGTGGAGACCCCACAGAGTCAGAAAACCTGGTAGTGCATGCTTAGACAGCAGTTTTCTTTTGAAGACATCTAGAAACCTTTATGGCCCATTTCAATCTTTTGAAATGTTTCCTAAAGTGCTTGTCAGTATGACTGTACAAGTTACAGAGCTTGATTTTCACAGAGTGATAGGATCTTAGGTCTTTTCAGCACGAGAGCTGATGGCACTTTGCACTAATCCACCCTACTGCATGTTGTATAGGAAAACACAAGGTGATATTTTTATCCAGCACAGAGTTCTATGTATATTCTACTTTATAACAACACTAGTAACAACAATGAATAATTATTGAGTGTTCTATGAATGCCAGGCTTGTGCTAATTGATTTATGTGTGCTTTTACATACAATTCTGTTTCTAGTTGCAATGATAATATCAAAACAGCAGCAGCATAACAAGGACAATAATAAGGGTAGTTTGGATTAGTTGAATGGTCACTGAGAGTCAAGTACTTGTTCTAATCTTCACAACCATTGCTATGATTTAAGTATTATTATTATCCTCACATTATTGGTGAGGGAATTGAGGATTAGAGAGTTCAATTAATCTGCCAAGGTCACACAACTAATAAGATTCCAAACTGGTCCCTCTAAATACAAAGGATTTGATTGTAATTGTTATGCTACTAAATTAAACTTTCATAGATTATAACGTCAGTGCACTTTGAAGTCTACATATCAAGATAAGAAAATAACTTCTTTATGAGGTTCTTAGACATACAGAAAATATCAAACATATTAAGTTTTCAAAAAGTTCTTATAGTCTTAAATGACTATCGATGATTACATTTCAATAATAAAGTTTGGGTGCTTAACAATGAACCATAACCAAATATGAACTATCTTCTCCAAGAAATACCATTTAAAGAGTTCATGATTAAGCTGTAAAAGGAGAGCTTTCTCTGACTCTCTCAACTTAAAGAATAATTAGTGTTGGAGAGGATGTGGAGGAAAGGGAACACTTATCCACTGCTGGTGGGTATGTAGAATGGTGCAGCCATTGTGGAGGACAGGTTGGCGGTTCCTCAGGAAGCTAACTATAGAACTGCCATATGACCCAGCAATCCCACTGTTGGGTATATACCCAGAAGAATTGAAAGCAGGGACATGAAGAGATATATGCACACCAATGTTCACAGCTACATTATTCACTATTGCTAAAAGTTGGAAGCAACCCAAGTGCCCATCAACAGATGAATGGATAAGCAAACTCTGGTATATACATACAATGGAATATTACTCAGCTGTAAGAAGGAATGCAGTTTTAATACATGGGATAACATGGATGAATCTTGAAGAATTTATGTTGAGTCAAGTAAGCCAGACACTGAAGGAGAAATATTACATAACCTCACTGATATGACTTAAGCAAATTGAGCAGACTCACAGAGCTAGAATCTGGAAGATAGGTTAAGAGGAGACAGGAAGGGAGTAGAGGGTGGTGAGCCATTAATTAGGTGGAAGGGTGTGGTTGAGCAGTGGATGGGCATGGGAGTGGTACAGTGATGTCATTGGGTTTGTGGGTGCTGGTCTGTGAGGCGGAGTAGTGTGTGGGGGGGTTGGGTTGGGCTATCCATGGAAGTGGGGGGTAAGGGGGGAGGAAGGAGCAGGTGAAATTTGGGGATTTGCCCATCTGTGGTTGAAACTATAAGGGTGGGAATGTTCTTTTGGCAAATATGGCAGGGGAGGGTTACTGGTGTAGAGTGTTGGATGGGGGGGATATGCAGGGTAGGATGCACCTGGGTCATGCCTCTATGGGATATGTAAATGTTCATCTTGTCATAGTGTGTTATCTCAGTGGGTGGACACCCACACATAAACAAGAAAATATTAAACTCCCATCCTGGAGAGACAAGACTCTCTCTGAGAACATAGGCAGTGCCTAATAAAAGAAAACAGACCACTATGTCAATCCCTCAATATTATTGCAAGTAACGATGAATCTTATTCTTCAAAAACTGAAACTTGGTGGTTACCATAGGTTCTGAGGGAAGGGGGAGGGAAGAATAGAATAGATGGAACATAGGTAATTTTTAGGGCATTAAAATTGTTCTGTATGACCCTGCAATAACGGATACAGGCCATTTTAAATTTTGTCAAAATCTATAAAAGTGTATGGTGCAAAATATAAGCCATAATGTAAACCATTGACCAAGAATAATTCTAGTCTAAACACTAGATCCTTCCCACCTCCTACTATCCGTCTGCCTCTTCCACAGTAATCATTCCTATAGGTTCAAAGAGAAAAAGGAAAAATAATGGAGCTCAGATAGAAATAGAAGTGTCAAAATACATTATAAGCAGTAAGCTTTTTTTTTTTTTACATTTGATGAAGTATAATGATTATTTTCACATAGATTATGGTATTGCTTGTACCAAAATAGATAATCCTAAGAAGTCAAGTATGTTTTAAAATATGCCTATACTATTTAAAATGTTCTTCTTTAATCCTGTTTAAATTACTAGGTTGTATGATATTATGAATAGGTTTTTTAAAAATTTATATGCTGCTTTATTTCTGTAAGGATATACTGAAACATTAGGTGATAATAGCTAAGGACAAAATGTAGAAATGAGGCATCAGTTTCTCTAAACACTCCTAACAAGAATGTTAATATGTATTGTCATTACACATTTACCATTGATATTGTCTCATACTATGTAATATAATTATGTAGTATTCAGTAAGTAGGTGATCCTGAGTTTCACATAGCAGGAGATGGAAATCCGGTTCCACCTGTGAGGATGGTGGCCTCCCCACTCCCCCAGAGATCCAGCTAAGCTACTGAGGTAAAATCCTAGGAATCACAAGGAAGGAACTTGGCAGTCCACCTTAACACATGAACAAAGAGCAGATAACTACTATGTTACAAGGGATTCAACTAGAGCTGTTTTGACACCCATGTCCGCGTCCATGAGAGCTCTGGCAGCCTACTCAGCTACCCCTCTAGAATTTTACAGTTAATTCTGTGGGATGAATCTCAGTTTTGAGTAGGCAAAATCAAATCATTCCATGCAAGTTTCAAAACTCAAGCTATGTTGCTATGAATTAAAACAACAACAAAAAAAACATTATTAAGTGAAAAAAAAACACAAAAAGGACAGTGGGGTTGGTTTCATTAAGCTTCCAAAAGGATTCATTGTGCCCATGTCCCTCTGAAACAGGCTCGTTTTCTCAGATCGGCCGTACACTTTCCAAATCACCTGCGAGTTCCACACTTTAAAAGTCGGAACACTCAGAGAACATACCACAGGGAAATCAAATGTTAGCATGGAACAAGGTCAGTTTAGAGTCAATGGTTAAGCTCAAACGTTAATTTTCAGGAAATTCATATTAGTCATTCAAAAGCACAAAACAACAGAAGGCAGGTAATAGTCTTGAGGATGTTCAACCATGCATTTCGGTTTGTTCTTTTTCTGCTCACGAAATTGGGCGAACAGCTGAGTTGAAGCAGCTGCTGCAACTCTCCCCTGTTGCATGACTACCTGTGTGACAACACCGTGGGGGCCCAGATGAGCCATGAAAACCATCTGGAGGGAGGGGAGGGTATCTCTTAATGCTTCTTGCTTACATCACTAAGTGGCTAAATGGTTAGCTGTTCTGCTCTATGATAAACATGCAGAAGAGTCGATCTAAGTTTCCCTCTTTCAATTGCAGCAGGAGAGAAATTAAATCAGCTGCAGAATTGCTTTTCTGCTAAATCTTAAGGTGACCACCATGTGTCCTTTCTTTAAATAATACTGTAAAATGGGAGCAACGACAGAAGGGGCAACTTTGAGGCCATGAAATACCACTCTTTTCCTGTGGATGGTGCAGAACAGAGAGGGAGGACACAAAGAACAAGACTCAGATTCCATTTTATAGGACAGGAACCCCTGTCAATTTACAGCTTTTTGGCACAGTGGGGGCAATACACTTGCTGCTCATGGAAAACAGAACACTTGTTGGCCAGATTCACAGAATATTTTTTGCAGTAGAAGCAGTAGTCATGCCAGGATTGTCCTTCACAGGCCACCACACTGGAGCCTTTACCAAACCTAGGGATGGGGTTCTTGCATCCAGCATACTTTTTGACCACAAAGTTTTGTAGCAATCCATGCAGGAATACTGGTCCTCCACAGAGGTGAAACACTGCCCAGCCAGCTTCTTAAAGCACGTAACACACACAAAGCACTGCCATGCCAGGGCTGATCCTGGTAAGTGAGTCCTCCAGAGGTGATGGCCTTGTTGCACTTCACGCAGTGCTTGGCGAATCTGGCCTCATGGCAAGTCATGCAGTAGAAGTCCTCCCCTTTAGGGAAGAAGTTTCCAGTCCCGATGACTTGCTTACAGTGGCTGCACGTGAAGCAGTTTTTGTGCCAGACAGTCTCCTTGTACTCCACGTTTTGATCTCCTGCCACTATCAACTTGAAGCACGATTTGCTCTTGGGGAGTCCTCCCGAGTGACACACTTGTTATATAGGATCTTGTTCTCCTTGGCCATGAAGCTCTTATTGGCCAAAGGGTGAAGGCACTTAGCACAGAGAAGGCAGGTATCCTGCCAGCAGCAGTTCTTATAGAGCAGTTCCTTGAAATCCGCGCCAATGGGCTTGGGGTATTCCACATAGGTGTTGGCGAGGAACTTGTCAAAGCACGTCAGGCAGTAGTGGTGGCCGTTCTTCTGCACATACTGCTTCCCCTGCAGGGTGTCCTGGCAATAGTGGCAGTCTATCTTGTCCACTATGGTGCCCACCTTGTAGCTGGAGGGACCTTGACATGGATTTTTTTTTTTTTTTTAACTGGATACATATAAATTTTTTTTGAATCATACCATATGTTACACAATACATTTGGCTCATAGTAATGCAATCATACAGTATTTGTCCTTTTGTGTCTGGCTTGCTTCACTCAACATAATGTCCTCCAGGTTCATCCATGTTGTCATATGCTTTATGAGTTCATTTCTTCTTACACCTGCATAATATCCCATCATGTGAATAGACCACAGTTTGTTTATCCATTCCTCTGTTGATGGACACCTGGGTTGTTTCCAACTTTTGGCAATTGTGAATAATGTCACTATGAATATCGGTGTGCAGATGTCTGTTCATGTCACTGCTCTCAGTTCATCTGGGCATATAACCAGTAGTGGTATTGCCGTGTCCCATGGCAAGTCTATATTCAACTTCTTTAGGAACTGCCAAACAGTCCTCCACAGTGGTTGTATCATTCTGCATTCCCACCAATAGTGAATAAGTGTACCTATCTCTCCACATCCTCTCCAACACTTGTAGTTCTCTGTCTTTTTAAAAGTGGCCATTCTGATAGGTGTGAAATGATATCTCATTGTAGTTTTGATTTGCATTTCCCTGATCGTTAGTGATATTGAGCATTTCTTCATGTGTTTTTTTGCCATTTGTATTTCTTCTTTGGACAAATGTCTATTCAATTCTTTTGCCCATTTTTAAATTGAGTCTTTTGTCTTTTTTATTGTTGAGTTATAACATCTCTTTATATATCCTGGATACTAAACCCTTATCGGATATGTGATTTCCAAATATTTTCTCCCATTGAGTTGGCTGCCTTTTCATCCTTTTGACAAAGTCCTGTGAGGTGCAAAAGTGTTTAATTTTCAGGAGGTCCCATTTATCGATTTTTTCTTTTGTTGCACGTGCTTTGGGTGTAAGGTCCAAGAAATCACCACCTACTACAAGGTCTTGAAGATGTTTCCCTACATTTTCTTCTAGTAGTTTTATGGTACTGGCTTTTATATTTAGGTCTTTGATCCATTTTGAGTTGATTCTTGTATAGGGAGAGAGAAAGGAGTCCTCTTTCATTCTTTTGGTTATAGATATCCAGTTCTCCCAACACCATTTGTTGAAGAGACTGTTTTTTCCCTTTAGCGTGGGCTTGGTAGGTTTGTCAAAAAACAGTTGACTGTAGAGGTGAGGGTTTATTTCTGGGTTCTCAATTCTATTCCACTGATCGATGTGTCTATCTTTATGCCAGCACCATGCTGTTTTGACCACTGTAGCTTTGTAATATGTTTCAAGGTCAGGCAGTGAAATTCCTCCCACATTACTCTTCTTTTTTAGAAGGCTTTTGGCTATTTGGGTGCACTTTCCTTTCATGAGTGATCAACATTTGATGTTCCTTCCAACACTTTTAAAGATGATCCTGCCTCTTCAGAATAACTGGAAGCTATTTAGATCCTCACACTAGATGTGTGGAGAACAGGATGTAGTCAACAAGGGCTGGGTGCAATTATTGTTGAGAGCAACTTCCAACGTGCTGCTTGGGGATGCTCATCCATGCAGCTGGTGGGAGCTAAGGACTGAGCTCTTTGGCCAGGTGTTGGATATAAGGCGTGGGTGATGAATAGGATTTTGGCTACCAATAGTAATTCAACCGAACTCCTTCCTTAGTTATTAAATTTGATAAATGAGTCATGTCTGTGTTTTAAATTATCATTATTGAGCCATGTAATTGGAAGGAAGGAGTGATATGGATAATCCAAAATTCTGAATGATTCTCAAATCATTTAGGTTAGGTTTGGCATTGGGATACATTTTAACTTGGAAGCATATATGTTCAGTTTACATTTTGCTTAGGCTAACATTAAAATAGGCAAATAATATTCACTATGGTGTTGAGGTGGGCCAAACAGTGTGGTCGATAGAGGCATATCAGACTGGACAGTAGATTGTACTGCAAATAACATAAGAATGAGACAACAAAGAGACAATGGGAAGGAATTTATAACCTATACAAGAATAAACAACGTTTGGTATCGTTTAGGTCAAAGTTATCATTAATTCCTGCCCAGCTGTAGTTTCAGTCTTTAATACACTTCTATTTTCACTTATCCATATCTTATCCAATTGTTCAGAGTAAACTTCAAGTCCCATATCCTTTATCAATCAATGACTCTACAACTTAACTACTTAGTCTCCCTCAGTCTGACCAACCACGATGTCATGGGGCCTGTAGAGGAAACTCCAACATTTCTTTCTTTTCCCCCAACTACAAAGATTGAAGGCAAGGTGTGGCATTCTATACTACCACCTCCCAAAATAGTCTTTCCTGCAATCTTGACCTTCCTGCAATGGCAACTCATGTGACAAAATCTTAAGACAAAACTCAGCCTGGGTGTATTCCTGAAGTGCCTTCAGTGGCTCCTGAAAGTACAGGCATTGTCTTCCCAATCAGGGTTGAAATGATGTAAAAGGTATGGAAGGACAAAGGGTTATATTATTTCCTACGATCCCATTATTGCCAGCAATAAAAACTTCAAAAGAACATATCCAGCTATTTTCTGTAATCAAGATGTAGGAAAAAACCCTGAAATTAAGGCTTTTTTCCCTGCTACTACTGATATTAATTTTAACTATTATTGCTGTTGCAGCTTCTATCTCTACCAGACACCACAGAAAACTGCCATCCTTTATTGTTTCCATGTACATACTCTTATTTCCAGATGCTGTGCTAAATAATTTCTCATTCTTTTTTAAAACGTCATTTAATAAGAAATAAGTGTATCCATTTCTTTACTGCTGTGTGCATGAAGAAGTATCTTAAGAATAGATGGAATTTTGATTTTAGAAAACTCTTTGTCTTATGAAGCATATAGTTTGAGATAAGGGAAATAATTCTGCAAATTAGAGAAAGGGGAATTCTGAAGTTATCCCTTGACAGCTAATTCAAAAAGTGGAGAGATTGACAAATAAGGGCAAGGATGAGTACAGAGCATGGAGGGATTTAAGAGAAACTACCAAAATTTAAGCTTCAGGACTTCTCATCTACAGAGGCTCATTCCAACGCTGTAGAGGCAAATTTGCATAATTTTGTGTTTTGTTTTGTTTTTCAGAGGGTACACTATTTTTATTAGCATCAGACCCCAGAAAAATCTGCATCTGTCTCTGGAAGAGAGATATTTTTATTTTTAATGCAAGAAGGTAGTAACTATTCCAATTATACATTTTAATTTGATATCAGATCTGTTTCATGGTAGCCTCCCTCCATCAATCCTTAAATTTCAGTAAAATCAGGTTTTCATAATAGCCCCAAGCTGTTATGTATTGAGACTTATGGAGTTACGATCATCCTATTATAGGATTCTCTTTACCATATTTAGTGAGTCAATCAAAATAATGTTCCCAATCAAAATGTTCCCTATTTAATCAAATAGACCTGGAAATTAACATTGTTAATTTTATCAGGAATCAAAGATGACCATGAAAAAGTATGGATTTATTTAAATTGGGCTGAGGACAAAGGGAATGATGCACAGAAAGACTGGATGGTTATGGCACAACTAAACACACACACACACACAAACCCTTCAAGTAGTTAACATGTTTAAGTGGAAAACAGATTTGCACAATGAACATCAGAGTACCGATTACATCTTGGCTGACATACCAGACCCTTGGGGTTCAAAGAAACATTAGGAAGCAACTTCAGACTCTGGATCATCCTTAAAATTTCTACATCCAAACCACACTACAGTTTGCAACTAGAGAGTAAGAATTAGTTGCATTATAAAAACTGTTATTGGACTGTCTTTTACCTATAAAAAGGATCAGAGAAATGGCCTTAGCCACATACATGAGGGGCAACCTAAATTACACTAGTACTTCCCCTATCACCTGTCCGAGGACCCAATGACTGGCAATCTGCTATCCACGAGGAATGTAGAACAGTTGGAACCTCCACTGTTAGTGGAAAGGACTTCCTTTCCTGAGGCAGTCCGGAAACAATGTTTACAGAGAGCTGTGAGAGATATCAAGGTGAAAAAGATGTCTATAGGCAGCTCCCAGGTTAACAAATATGCTTGCTCAAGTTACACATCTGCTGATGGTGGAAGTGTGAATGTTGCCTGAGTCTCAGAAGTAGAATCAATATTAGACACCTGGTCTAGGCATAGCATAGTAAAAAGCTGGATATTTAAGGCAACAGCAGAGGCTACAGGGAGGGACATGCTGAGAGTAGTTCCTATCACAAAGGAATATTGAGAAAAGCCTGCCAGTAAATTGAAGTTACAAAGGTGCTCCTGCTTGTGCTTTAACTAGCCTCAGGATGTGACCAACTTTAGACTAAGGAGACTTTAAATATAAAAATTGCCTGTGAGATCAATGAATGGTACACTAGTACATGGGTTTGTGAGATAAAGAAGCATTTTACATTTTCTAGACTTTTCTTTGTCATTTCTTTTGAAGTTTTACCTTTTGAGACTATCTTCATGAACTACAAAAGGTATCATCTGATTTTATTTTCCTTTCATTATTATCCAGGAAAATCAGGTAGAAGAAAAGTGAAGGGGTGTCATAGAAGTCGGTTTTGGATTAGGTCTCCAAAGCTTCTCTCCTAATTATTCTCTACAACCTCCCTCCCTGCCCTTCTATTCACCACCTTGCTATATAACCACCATCAGAAAATGAAAAAGAATCCACTACCACTCATCCAGAGTTTAAGAAGATGGCGGCCAAAGTGAGCATATCAAGAAAAGGACGCCATTATTTGGGGAATAGGGGTGGGGAATAATTACCTTCTGCCACTCTAAGCTGGAATAATGAATGTGTCCCCTCAACAATTGAAACGCTTGGTGTTAGGTCCTGAAGGATTTCCAGTGCTGTGTCTTAGGTGTATTATGGCTTAAATTCTTGTATGGTCTGCCAGAATAACCTACTGTGCACACAATCTTGTGCACATGGCACCCAGAGTACCTGGAAAAGGCTTGCTGACTTGAATGATATCCAGGCTTCTTGGAAACACATCTTCTTAACAACTTGCCAAACCACATGGGTGTGGAGTAATCCAATTTTGAATGTGTTGTGAAAATCCTAGAATGAAAGTCAATCTTACATAATTAAGATTAATGCAGATGTGTCCAGGTATATTTGAAGGGCTGGCCAGACTTTCTTAAAAGCCATACACCATTGGAATTGAGGAGCCTCATTTGATGGAAATGAGGGTTAAAGAGTAAAAGTTAGTCAAGGAACAAGAATTGGCTGTGAAAAGGAAGTCTATTTGTAAAACAATCCTAAGATAGGCTTCTTGCCTAGTCTGTGTAACTCATGTTTGAGTCTTAAGGAAATGGACTGTGTTCAAAGAAAGAACACAGAATTCAACAATGATTTGTTACATTTGTTATATTGTCAACAGAATTTATAATACTACATATAACACGAATTGAGAGAAGTTTCTTTTCTAATGTACATTTCTCTGATGAGAATTAGGTTGTATATATTTAGTAAATAAAAGATTTATTTTACCTTATAATTTTCCCTATACATTAATGAATATTTTGTGCCACCAAATATTGCTGCTGAAAGCAAAACACATTACATAACCAAATGCAACAAGCTATAGAAGAAAAGAGTACACTGTGCCCATTCACCTCAATATTTTATTTTTGGCTCAGTTTGGCCACATTTTCTGAATTAAAAGTGCTTATTATATAGTTCTCCCCATTCTTAGCCCTTACTTAGACCCCTTTCTTATTAAACTATATATGTTCCCTTCACCCCTTTAAAATATCTTTTCTCTACACTGTAATTAAAAAATACATATTTATGAGGAAGTTAGAATGCCTTTTTAAAAAATATGCTAGTATTTTTGTTAGAAAATTTGCTAGAGGTTTTTGCTAATATTGCAATAATAACAATTTTTTAGTGGTTGGCATTCAACCATATTTTCCCCATAAATTTTTACTAAGACTAAAATTTTGCAGAATAAAAGGTTTGTCTGGAATTTATATGTGGTGTTATAGCACAAATATATATATCTGTGGATGTATTAAACAGAGGAGGAACAATCAGGGCAAACTGGGCTCCAGAAGGCCATCTTCAGAAGTGGTAGAAAACCCTAGCACTTAGCTATGAAACCACATAGCTCATGACAGAAGAGGAAGGAAACATCAAGGCATCATCCAAGTAGCTGTCACTGAGAGAAAGTGAAGATCTTTGTGTGTTGACCTATCTTAAGGACTATATTTAGGGTCCTGTTTGATACATGTGCAGTAGATTTGGGGAGGTAGAATTAATTTGAAGGAAAGTAGGGTTTCCACAATCCTACAGGTGGGGGTTGTGTCAAAGATAATTCAATAGTTAACTTTGTCAAGACACTCTTATACTATCCCACATTCCCATATTTCTCAGGCTACATTATAACCTTTTACCTCCTGACACTTATATGTTGTTTCATTTAAAGTGGTTGTGAGGAAGAAAATGTGGTGAATCAAAGAGGAAAGGAAACAAGTCAATTATTTCTCTTTTTACTTCTAGAAAAACCATCAATTAGCAATAAGAAATATGTTGGTAAATATAGATAGATTATACATAGATATACCTTTGTATAATAAACATACATATAGATATGCATATAGAAATACATATAGATATAGATCTTAGCACTCAAAATTCCTAAGACTTTTGTTAAAATACTCTGTGACCAAGAGAAAAAAAAAAATACATAAACAAAGTTACCAAAGGAGTAAAATAATAAAACATGCTTTTATTTTTAGGCCCTATAAAATATATTTTGAAAGAGAAAACAAATTGGGTATTTACATTTCATTTTTAAAGCAAGATACAGGAATATATTTTCTTTAGCCTTGAACACATCTAATTTTAGGGGTCCATGTATCAATCTAATAACTTAGGAATTTAGACTATGAAGTAAAAGTTGGGTACATGTTTTCATTGTTACAAAATTTGTTGAAAATTAAACTTATTTTCCTGACCCTTTTCTCTACTAATTTTACAAAAATGCAACATGCATCTATTTTATTGGTTACAATATGCAATTAATATTTAATATCTATAACATCACCATACTCATTTTTAATTTTTTCATACCTCAAAGTCCTTCTCTTACTTTTAGGGGCTTGATCATTCATAAAATTGATTTCTTAAATAACATTGCTTCATAAATCTTAATTCCTCTGGTCATCAAACTTTAGAATCTAATTTTTAAACAATTTTGTATAAATAGTAGACCTCATCAATGTGGTAATAAACCAATAATTAATTCTCACTCTTCTACACTTCTCATTTTACAGATTGCCTGTCATTTAGCTTTCATGATTAATACCAGATTTTTTTTATTATTTTTTTTTTATTTTAAAAGATGTGCAGGAAAGATTTTAGCATAGCATTTCCAGGTCTTTAAAAGATCCTGCTTACAGTCTGGCTATTGGCTGGTATCTGGGAACTTGGCTTTCAAATTTTCTTTGATGTAACTGATAAGGTTGTTTTGCTGCACCAGCATGCCTAGTAGATTGCACAATGGAATTAAGGTGAATATCTCTTTCCCATCTGCAAGTCTGGAATTTTGATAGCTGTGACTAGGCAGCTATTGCCTCATCTCCTCAAATCCCTTAGACTCTGAGTCACAAATGGGTCTTTCTAGAGAGAAGCTTTACATTCATGTTACTGCATTTCTTTTCTGGGAAGGGTGCACATTATGGGCAGCCCTTTCGGGAAAAGTATGTGAAACCTGAACATATTATCCTCCAGACTTCATGTGATGTGCTTTTTTCCCTCTCAGATTCAACTGTGGATCTTTATTGTGTCACTCTAATAAATCTTAGCAGTAACTACAACCATATGCTGAGTCTTATGAGTCTTTCTAGTGAAGCATCAGATCTGGGGGTGAATCTGCTGACACAAATAGTGTCAGAAGTACTGGCACACAAGACCCACCTCTGCTCTGGGTCCAGTTCCCCTATCTTTAATGGCCTGCCAGACATTTCTTCTTATATGTATTGCCATAACCTCATATCTAATGTGGTAAAAGAAAATTTACTTTAAACACAAATACTTCACTATTTTACAAAAGACATTAACATACTTTAGTCACTTTCATTCAAAATATTAGTTATCTTTGGGAGAAAGAGAGATCTATAGCTAAGAACAGAGACTTTGAAATCAAGAATATTGCCATCCCAGCTTTATATTCTAATCCCATTTCATTAGTTTAATGAACGTGAGCAAGTAGCACACAACGAACGTGGCATGGGTGTGAACTTAATACATTGTAATTATATATTAATTGATCATATTAATCATAGTATTATTCCCTCCCCTCTTTAGCATCCTGCTATCATGCACCAAATAAAATGCAATGAACAACTTGCATGTATAAAATCATTATCTTAACTTCTTTCCATTTGTCACTGGTACAACTCCAGTGTGTCAGTGTGGTCTCATCTTCTCATTTTTACACAGGTACAATATTGCTTTTGGTCTCCTAGTCCTCTCTGTCTTAACTATTTTTTAGATTAATCGTCTGAAGTATAAATTTTAACATTCAACTATAAAGACCCCTAAAATTGGGAGTGTGGAGAATAGTAGCACTCTTGTCTCACTGCAAACAGAGAAGCTCTGCTTTTATCCATGTTATAAATTGTATGTTTGACATTATGTTTGGAAAAAGGCCCTGATGGCTACATTAAGTTTGTAAAAGCCTTAGTGTTAGTTGTCAACAGGATCAAATCTGATCTTTTTAAACCCCAGTCTCTCCTTCCTGGTCCCAATGTGATCTATCACATCTCCTTTACATCTATACCTTACTCCTGTCCAAATAATTGGTTCACTGATCTCTAAACATACGAAGCACAATTTCATCTCCATGTACTCTCCCTGTGATGTGTTTTAAGAGACTGCGCAATCAGTAACTAGTTCAATTTTGCCTGGTTCACAAACTGTTTTTCAGCTATCCCCTCCCATGGCAAAATTCAATATTAGGAACACCCAACAGCACTCAGTTATTCACTTAGAAAATATTGTGATGGTTAGGTTAATATGTCAACTCGGCCAGGTAATTGTTTCCAGGTGTTTGTTCCAGCAAGCACTGGGCTAACTGTAATACAAGAGCATTTATGGACCAGTGAGTTTACTGCGTGGATGGCTGATTACATCTGCATCAATCAGGGAGATTACATCATCAATGGATGCCGCTTTTATCCAATCAGTTGAATGCCTTAAAAGGGGAAGTGATTTCAACATTCAGAGAGAATTTCCCAGTTGGACGGGCAACTTCTCCCAGAAACTCATCAAGGACCTTTCATCATACTTTCATCGGAGTCCCTGGTTTGCAGCCTGCCTGCGGACCCTGGACTTGTGCATCCCCACAGTAGCGTGAGAGACTCTTTTAAAATCTCATATTATTGACAGATATCTCCTGTTGATTCTGTTTCCTGAGAGAACCCTGACTAATACAAATATACTTTTTTTTTTCGGTTATTTGAAAATAAAAGCCTGACTTTCCATCTAATTTTGTGTCCTTAAATATAAGGCTAAATTGGAATATTATTGTGGCCACTGTCGTAAACATAGAATATCTGTATTAGGATGGAGTGTATAAATTGGTATTGAGAACCCTCAAAGATAAAGGTTACATGAAGATAAGCTAATAGCTGGTAGCAAGAAGGGTAGAGAAAATCCTTACTAATGTAATAAAAAATCTATTTCAATTCTCTTGATATGAATTGTGACAGGGAATGACTGTGCCTTTCTGTTTCTTGTTTGTGCATGAATTTAAATGCCTAATATTTTGGTGATACTCACCTTGCTTTGTTTGTGGATTATTTTTTGCCCTACTGTAGTAAAAGGACTTAATTAGAGTTGACAGAATTTACAAAGTCCATGCCCACTAATATTATGCACAGGGAGTTCAAGACCACTTTGAGAACTCACTTTTCAGTCACTAAAATTTGCAGAGTGTCTTTGTTAAGGTATCTACTGACTTCTTTATTTCCAAATCTAATATTCTACTTTCAGTGCTGATCTTACTGGCTGCCTGTAAAGCAACTGACATGGTTGACCACCCTCTAGTCCTCAAATATTTTTTTTCCTTCAGCTTTTGTTTTCTACTTTCTTACTTCTCAAACCCTCCCTGTTGCTTATTTTTTGTTTATTCCTCCTATAATATCTACCATTGAATAGCAGAATTTATCCATCTTTGTGGTTCATTCACTATCATCATGTATACCCTAGAAATCTCACCCATTCTCAAGGATTCAGTTACCAAATAAATGCTGGTGACACCCAAGTCTATACCACTGGTTCCATCCTCAGTCCAGAATTACATTTCCAACAGTTTCTTGGTCAGTACATAAGCTGGTACTTCAAAATTTCTGTCCAGTCAGAAGCTACATAAACTATCCTCTATACCAAGTATCATATTTCCAAACAAATAAACTGACTGATTTCTTTACTGTTTTCAAGTAGGTAAAGGAAAACATGGATAAAGAACTAAAGGAAATCAGGAAAATGATAGGTAAGCCAAAAGTGAATATAAATATAGGGGCAGAAATCATAAAAAAAGAACTAAACAGATGAAAACCATAATGAAAGAAAATATTCCACAGTGGAGTTGAATAGCAAATTGGGGTCAGTATAAGAGAATCAGTGAACTTGAAGATAAGGCAATTCAAATTATTCAGTCTGAGGAGAAGAAAGAAAATAATGAAGAAAAGTGAGGTGAGCTGAAGAGACCAGTGGGACACCATCAAGCATGCAATTTCTGCATAATAGAGATAACAGAAGAAGAAATAAAGGGTTGGAAAGCATATTTGAAGAAATAAGTGAGGAAAATTGCTCAAATTTAATGAAAAACATAAATATACAAATCCAAAAAACACAAATACAAACAGAATAAACCCAAATTTAACAATTCCAAAACAAAAACTGTTGAATGCCAAACACAAAGAGAAAATCCCAAAAGACTCAAGAGAAAAGCAGTTTATATACAAGGGAACCTCAATAAGATTAAATGGAATGACAAATTCAAACTGTTTAAAGAAAATAAGAATCCTATACCCAGCAAAACTTTCTTTTGCTCTGTTATCTCCTGGCATTCAAGGAAACAGCTGTCAAAACACTAGAAACAAGACAAGGATACCTTTTTTCACTGCTGATATTCAATGTGTTAGTAAGCATTCTAGACAGAGCAATAAGGCAAGAAAAATAAATTTTCAAAATATAGATTGGAAAGGAAGATGCAAAACTATCCCTATTCAGAGATGACATGATCCTATATATTAAAAATACTAAAGAATCTACAAGAAAGGTACTGAGTCTAATAAATCAATCCATAAAAGTGGTAGGATAAATGATCAATATAGAAAATTCAATGGTGTTTTATATACCAGCAATGAACAATCCAAAAAGGGAATCAAGAAAACAATTCCATTTACAATAGCAACTAAAAGAATAAAATATCTAAGAGTAAATTTCTGTCTTTAAAATGTGTTAAAACCAAGGATGTAAAGGACTTATGAAAACTACAAATCATTACGGGAAAAAATTAGAGAAATCCTAAATGAATAGAAAAAATTCCATGCTCATGACTTGAAGTCTATATTATTAAGATATCAATGCTACCCAAGGGAACCTACAAATTCAATGCAATCTCAATAAAAAATTACAAAAGCCTTATTTACAGAAACAGCAAAACTAACCATCTCATTCATATGGAAGGGCAAGGAACCCAAAATAGCCAAAACCATCTTGGAAAACAAGGACAAAGCTGGAGATATCACAATTCCTGATTTCAAAATGTATTACAAAGCTATAGTAATCAAAACATTGTGCACTGGTACAAGAGGAGTCATAGAGACCAATGGATCAGAATAGAGCATTCACAAGTAAATACATGTATCTACTGCCAACTGATTTTTAAATATAAATGACATTTTAAATGAAAAATAACTATATCTTACAAAGCAAAAGAATTTTGTGAAAAGCATAGCATCGATTTACATCTTAGCAAATATCTTTCCTGGCTGGCTTATGAGAAGACAGCTGATTTTTGACAAGTGTGCCAAGCCAATTCAATGGGGGAAAAAATAGTCTCTTCTAAAAATGTAACAGGAAAGCTGGGTCTCCATATGCAAAAGAATGAAAGTGGACTCCTACATCACACCATATACAAAAATTAACTCAGAATTGATCAACGACCTAAATACAACAGATAAAATTATAAAACTCTTAAGTGAAAACATAGGGAAATATCTTTAGGACCTTTTATCAGGCAATGTATTCTCAGACCTTATACCAAAACATGGGCAACAAAAGAAAAAAAAAATAATCTGGACTTTATCAGAATTAAAATCTTTCGAGCATCAAAGGACATTATCAAGGAAGTAAAAGGACAAGCAACAGAATGGGAGAAAATTTTGGAAATCATATATCTGATAAGGGTGTAATATCCAGGTTATATTAAGAATTCTACAACTTAACAACAAAATGACAAACTACGTTAAAAATGAACAAAGGACTTGAACAGATATTACTTCAAAAAAGTTATACAAAGGCTCATTAAGCACATAAAACAATGTTCAACATCATTAGCCATAAGGTAAATGCAAATCAAACCACAAAGAGATACTGCTTCATACCTATTAGGATGGCTATCATTAAAAACATAACAAAACAAAACAACAGAAAATAACTAGTGCTGCAGAAGATGGCGAGAGATAGGAATCCTAGTTTTCTGCTGGTGGGAATATAAAATGGTGGAGCCATTGTGGAAAACAGTTTGGTGCTTCCTCAAAAAGTTCCTCAGAAAGTTAAACATATTACTATCTGTGGCAGTTTGGCATTGTTTTTGAATTCCAAAAATAGATATTGGATTATGTTTGTAGACTGGTCTGTACCTGGGCATGATTAAATTATTAGTCGGGCTTTGGTTGGGCCATGTTAGTAGAACATCGACTCCCCACCCCCTTGGTGGGGACTCACAGCGAAAACTACATGGCAGAGAAGAGAGTTGAAGTTTTTGAGTCAGAGCCCCGGAAGTAAGTAAACAGAGGAGTTTGGTCGTGAGGAAAGAGAAAAAACCCTGGGGAGAGAAACAAGCTGTTCGCCTGTAGTCTACAGCTGGCCTTCTGGAGATAGAGAGGAGCTGAGCCCAGAAAGAAGCAAGCCCTGGGAAGAGAGGAACCTAAGTAAGCCTGAATCCTCACAGACATTGGCAGCCATTTTCCTCCAACACATGGCAATAGACTTTGATGAGGGAAGTAACTTATGCTTTATGGCCTGGTAACTGTAAGCTTCTACCCCAAATAAATACCCTTTATAAACACCTACAGATTTCTGGTATTTTGCATCAGAACCCCTTTGGCTGACTAATATACTACCATATGACTTATTAATTCTACTTCTATATATTTTGATCCAAAAAGAATCAAAAGGATAGATTCAAACAGATATTTGTACACCAATGTTCATAGCAACATTATTCACAATAGACAAAAGATGCCAGCAACCCAAGTGTCCATCAAAAGATGAATGGATAAAGAAAATGTGCTATTCATATACAATGGAATATTATTCAGACATGAAAATGAATGCATTTCTGATACAAACATGTATGTACCTAGTCATCATGTTGTAGGAAATGCCAGACACAAAAGAACAGATATTGCTTGATTCCACTTATATGAAATAGCAGGAATAAGAAAATTCATAGAGACAGAAAGTAGAGCACAGTTTATCAGGGCTGGGGTTACAGAAGGCTTGGGGTGGAATGGAACATGAATACCTAATGGATGCAAGGTTTCCTTTGGTGTGATGGGCAAGTTCTGGTGATGTATGGTCATGAAGGTAGCACAACATTATGAATATGAGTAATCCTACTGAATGGTATGCTTGAGAATGTGTTGGGAAATTTGGGGCAATATATATATATTTCCAGAATAAAAAAGAGAGAGAAAATTAAAACTAAAGAGACAATGACAATTAAATGCAATATATGATTTTGGACTGACTCTAATAATGGAATTCTAATTTCTTTAACTTGATAACTGCATTTTAATGACTTTATATAAGTGAATGTCTTTGCTCTTAGAAATATACATGGAATTATTCATTGTTCAAGGAGAATGATGTAAGCAAACCTACTCACAAATATTTAGGAAACGTTATATCTAGATGATAGGTAGATGGAAAGACAGATAGATAGATAAAGGTAGAAAAAGTGATATAACAAATGTATCAAAATGTTAAAAGTTAGTCAATCTGGATATCTGTATGGGGGTATACTGGAGTTCTCTGTAGTTTTTTTCCTATTATTTTTACATGTACTCTTTATGTTAAAATTATTTCAAGCAATGACAATAGCATTATTTGTTTATGGTTTATTTGGAAAAAAAATTTTCATTTTAATTGTAGGTTCCTTGATGTCATGGTACACCTAATATTCAATGCCTATCTGACATTACCTAACACAAGGTATAACACACAGTAGTCACTCAGATATTTGCAGAATTGAACTACATTTGGCTACAAAGATCTGTCTTCTATGTGCACAGTCAAAAATGCAAAATAGGATAAAATATTTAGTAATTATAAATAAAAGGTCATCCAGTAACCTTTACTGAATTAATAAAAATTGCACAAATATAATGTGTGAACAAGAAAAGACATAGACTGAAGACAAAACTGGAAAAAAAAAATGGAAATATAGAGCACAGACATATCACCACTTCAGTGCCAAAGAATACTCTAAGGGTAGGCAGAGGAGCTGGAAATGGAAATTTAAGCAATCTGGGAAACAAAACTCCCAGACCTCCCTTTATAAAAAAAACTGTACAAAGTAGGTCAGCACTTCTTAGAAAAGTGGAAACTGAGAGCACAGAACATTCAGAAAAGAAAGAATAGATCCCTTAAAGCTCTATAAGCTAGCATCAAATGCAAAAAAAAAAAAGAAAAAAAGGAAATATGAGGTGATAGTAATGTCAAGTAGCACAAAACAAGAATAAGAAGAATTACATTTTTGGAGGCTGGGCTGCAGAGGAAATGTCAGAATACTTGCTGTGCTGACTGGGGCGAAAAGAGAGAGTGAGAAGAAAGCAAACCTCTAAAGAAAAACAATCATTATATTTCCATTTTTGGTCATCTGGAGTGAGTATCTGGTAGTGTTCAAAAGTCAAAGCTCCGAGATGAAAGATAGCTGTGCTCATTTCCAAGTTCCCTCGCTTCCTAGCCAGATGGCCTTGCATGACTTCTTTATGTATCTGACACCTTTTCTACACAAAGGGGATAATATGAGTACTTATTTCAAAGCAATTTTGAAAGATAAAATAAAACAAAGCATTTAAACATTTAGTACAACACCTGTATTTTCAAGTGCTTGATAAGTGCTAGCTTTTAATTTCCATCTTTAAAATATGTTATGTTTCCGAGTCTCCAGGAAGGCTTTCCTGATCTCAAATGAAGGACCAACTCCAAAATACATAATTGGCAATATATATTAAACATTTTCCATTCATTTGTAACTCCATATAGAGGAGGATAGTAATTTATAGGACACATTTTTAAATAAAATTTTATTGAAGTATATAATTCATACATGAACATACATAAATAAATGTATAGTAAAATTTGTGAGTTTACAAAACAAACATGCATATCATCATACAAGGCTCCCATACATCTCCCCACCTCCAACATCTTGCGTTGTTGTGAAACATTTGATACAAACTGTGAAAGAATATCATCAAAATATTCATACTTACAGTAATAATTAACCCATATCTTATATTTGGTGTATTTTCCCCCAACCCACCCAATTATAAGCACCCTATATTAATATTATATATTTGTTACCATTCAGAATAAAATGTTCTCAAATTTGTCCTGTTAACAACAGTCCATCATCCACTTTTGGATTACCCGTGTTATGCATCACATGCTTTTTACAATCCATTCAAAATGTATACTCAGTGGCTCTCATTTTCATCACAGAGTTGAACTGTCATCACCTGAGTCAATTAAAAAATGTTATCATTACTCCAAAAGGAAAAATCCCATATGCCTTTCTAACCCCAACTGTTGTCCCTTAGTATTGAAAAATTATTTTCTTGCCATTGTTGCAAAATATTACAATATTACTGTTAACTATTATCTATAAGTTATATTAGTTGTAATTTTCCCATGTATCACCATAGCCTTAGCATTTTGTAAAAGAAAATCATTCTTATATTTACACTATTAACCACACTCTTCATCCACCACTGAAATCACTGTTATACATATCCTAGATTCTTCTCTAGTTTCCTTTCAATTGACATTTACTTCCACAGACTACTCCTTTCATCCACAATCACATTTATAACACAACAGTGTTAGTTATACTCATTATAATGTGTGTGGCAGTTTGATATTATTGATGAATTCCAAAAAGAAATACTATGTTTGTAAACTGGTCTGTTCCTCTGGGTATGATACCCTTTGATTGTATTAAATGCAGAGGTTTCACACTTGATTAAATAAGATTAGGGCTTTGATTTGGCCATGTCAGTAGGATGTTGAATTCCCACTCCTTGGAGGGTGGACACACACACAGAAAAACGACATGGCAGAGGAGAGAAATTAGTTTTGATGCTGGAGTCCCTTGGAGAGAGCCAAGCCATTCACGTGATAGCTTACAGCTGGCCTTGTGGAGACAGCAGAGCAGCTGAGCCCAGAAAGAGACAAGCCCCAGGAAGAGATGAGCCTTTTGCAAGCCTACAGCTGAGACTGGAAAAGCTGGGACCATGGAGCCTTAAGAGGAAGCGGAAACCTGAACCCTTGCAGGGACTGGCAGCCATCTTGCTCCAACACATGGCAACAGACTTTGGTGAGGGAAGTAACTTACTCTTTACGGCCTTGTGACTCTAAGCTTCTATCCCAAATAAATACCCTTTATAAAAGCCAAAAGATTTCTGGTACTTTGCATCAGCACCCCTTTGGCTGACTACCACAATGTGCTATTCTCAGCTCTATTCATCTCCACATTTTTACAGTTAACCTTTTTAATAAAGCTACATACATTAGGCATCATTTCCCATTCTCAACCCACCATGACTTCTGAATATATCCCTAGTAGAAGGATTGCCAGATCATAATGTATTTCTATATTCAGCTTCTTAAAGTACTGCCAAACTGTCTTCCACAGAGGCTGCACCATCCTACATTCCCACCAACAGTGGAGTATCCCCATTTCTACATATCCTTTCCAGCACTTGCAGTTTCCTGTTTTTTTAATAATGGCCATTTTATAAAGTATGAAATGGTATCTCATCGTAGTTGTGATATGCTTTTCCCTAATAGATAATGATGTTGAGCATTTTTTCAAGGACACATTCTTATTAACACAGTATATTTAATAACTGGATACCCGATATGTAACTCAATAGATATGTTTATTTCAGGGGAGAGAGCACATGGAGGGAGAGGGGTGTGGTGATGCTAACAACAATGGTGGGAAGTCACAGAATATGTACTACATCATAATTTTGTCAAAGCTGGCTCTAGTATGAAGTAAAGTATATATGATTATGACCTTTCATTCACATGTTTTGAGGTATATTTTTGTGTGGTTAATGGTAACATCAAAATACAGGGAGTTACAATCTGAAAATCAAAAATATGCTGAAAACTATAGACTACCTTTAAAAGTCAGAGATGGTAAGGGAAGAATTCTTCTATGTGCTCAGCTGGCATATTATCAGCTACACATTGTTCTGGTAGCCGTTCAAAGTAATTACAGTAAAAGTAGAGTGAATAAAATAGAGTAAAGAAAAATTATTGAGGACAAAATTTATCACAGAGAATGTTTTTTATTAGTGGTCAGAAGTTGAAACTCGTAATGCTTATTCCCAAGGTATTTGCTCATTTATCATCCCTTTTACCGATCACTGTATTTAAAACTTTCTGTAGACAGAATAATGGAAATTTCATGAGTTTTCTTAAACATAATGGGATTCTTGCTATAACATGTTGCTTTTACCTGACTGCATTCTAATGCTTCATTGGTCAGTATTATTGTCAGGGCTTTTCCTAGCTTCTCATCCTTTATTTTGACTCCATTTGCCTTAATTGAGTCTCTGACAGAATGTAATAAAAAGCTTTAAAAATTGTATAGTATTTAAGCGTCACTCTCTTGCAAATGGTTATCTCTTTAATTTAGCATATGTTTACCTGCTATATGAAAAACAATATGTTTAACATGGGAATGAGAGGAGATAAATTCATTAAGATGGGGAAAAATATTTTAGTAGCTAGATACAGAATTCACCTTCAGAAGATAACTACCAGTGTGGATGTAAATTTTGATAAGCTTACTAGAGGTAGAAACTAAGACTTAAGCAGATCCTTAGCACAGATAGCTGAATAACATTAGGGGAGAAAATTTTTGGTTGCTTCAGAGAGAAAATGGGGGTGGGTACATTGAGTAAGAAAAAGAATATGTTGAAACCCACATGGTGGCAGGAGATTTATAGCAGTGGGCATGCTTCTGCTCTTGTACTCTTGAAGAGATGAATATATTTTGTGAATGGGAAGTATGTGAATTACTGGGGACCAGAGGGCAGACTATGGTAGCTAGCCTCTAATGTGACCCCCAGTGATCCCTTCTTTCAGTCGGCCATGCCCTTGTATGGGCCAGATTTAGAATGTGGCAGGAGTGTTACTATATGACTTTTGAAAATATTAAAATATAAGTATATATACACTGCCTGGCTCTCTTCTGGGTCAATTACTGTTTTGGGGTAACCAGCTGCTATGTCATGAAGACAGTCAAACAGTCTGAGGAGAGACCCATTTGAGAAAGAACCGAGGGCTTCCGTCACCAACTAGCACCAATTCTCTAGCTGAACCCTACACCATGTGTCTGCAGCCTCATGAGAGACAACGAGCCAGAACCACCCACCTAAACCATTCCTGAATCCTGGCCCACAGAAATCCTGAGGATATACTTTATGGTTCTTTTAAGCCTCTAAATTTTGGGACTTTTTAAGTATAGCAATAAATATTTAATACAGTCAGTTTATTATTTGATGGTCTATCCTCAGCAAAGAAACATTAGAGAAGACAGATCACCTCTTCACTGAAGATGTTTTCTTAGTCTTAAACACAGTTCTCAACTTGCTGTCAACCACTTCCTTCACAAACTTTAGACTAATTTTCTATTTCCTGGCTAAATGATCTCAAATTGGTAAGCTTTATTTTAGTCATTATTCAAAGCTCCCAAACTCTCCAAATTAACTTTTATTTTATATAATTTTCTATCTATAAAATAATTTGTCATATTTAACAAAATATTGTTAAACTATAAGTACACATCATTTAAAAAAAAGGAATATATAGAATTGCTTTATGGGAAGTAGAAATATATGTGATCACCTCTAAGATTGCCAAGAAAATTGTTCTTCTGAGCTAATTACATATTCATCAAGAGTGGTACAAATTTACTGGAAAAGATCAAATTTTAAGATTTCAGGACATTTGTAGCAAAGAGTAGTTGGGGAAAAATATTGTAAATATTTTGATTCTGAATGAACTGCTTCACTGAATCCTCAAAACTGCATGCGGTTTGGTAGAAAATGTATTTTAAGAGGCAAGAAAATGTCTAAAGTAAGTCATATCTCCAAAAAATAGCATGCCATCTTCTGAGGAATCCACAGTATTTAGCATACATTATTTTCCATTCTCATAAATTTGCAAGATGGATAAATACAGATAAATCTACTTTTTATGTAAGACAAAAACTACAATTTAGAATACACACAGTTAATATTATTATATTAATCTTGCTTTTAATAATGCACACATTAATTTTTGAATTTCTGAATGGATGTGCCATTTTTATGAGTTTTCATTACAGAGCATTAAGTATACATGTTAAAACTAGATTCTAGACTAAGAAAGCCCATTGAAAATTCATTGACTTATTTGATATCACACAGTAGAATGGCTATACCTGGAATGCAACATTTGATTCTTGTTCAAAAGATTTGCTTATATACTTTATATAAAATAATTACAATTGTAAAATTATATCCTATTTTGTATAGCACAACCTTCTGTTGATCAAAATAGTAAAGAAAATAAACTAACGCTAGCTTAGTAGGGATGGGAAACAAAATTTTATTTGAGAATTACTTCACTAAATTCATACTGCAGCTTAGCTAATTTATATTCTTAGTGATGTAATAAAATTCACTTTCGGATTAAAAATTGCATTCATTGAGTTTTATGATTAGGCAGACACTGATCTAAGTGCCTTTCACTTATTAACTTATGATTATCGTCATTTTACCATTTGGGAAAATAAGACAAAGAGAGCTCAAGGTTCACTTATTTAGTAAGTGGGTTTCAACACAGGTACCTAGTGCATATGCTCTTAATCATACTGGTTTCCTAGTTTGGAATCCAGTTATAATTCTTACACATAATGAATGATATGCAATGAAAGCTCATAAAAAATGTAATATATATCCACAGATTCAAAAACAAATGCACCATTGAAAGCAAGACTAATCTAGTAATATTGATGTGTGCATTTTAAATTGTTCCTACCTTTAAATACAAATTAATGTGTGAGAAAACTGCAATATATATATACAATTATATATATGTTTTATTAAAGAACTTGTAGGTTCACAGAAAAATTATGCAGAAAATAGAGAATTCCTATACACCTCCCTCACACACAGTTTTCCCTATTAGTAACAATTTACATTAGTGTGGTACATATGTTACAACTGATAAAATATTATTATAATTATACTATTAACTATAGTTCAGTGTTTGCATTAATGATCACCATTTGTGTTGTATAGTCCTATGTTGTCGGTTTTATAAATTTTTATTCTAGTAACATACATACAACCTAAAGTTTACCCTTTTAATTCAAATATATCATTCAGTCCTATTAATAACACTAACAATATTATGCTACCATTACCACGATCTGTTACCAAACTTTCCCATCACCCTAAACAGAAACTCTGACCAATTAAATATTTTTTTAAAGATTTATTTAGTTATTTATCCCTCTCTTGCTGCTTGTGCTCACTGTGTCCATTTGCTTTGTGTTTTTCTGTGTCTGCTTGTGTTCTTTGTTGTGTCATCTTGCTGCACCAGCTCACCGCTCCACATGGGCCGGCTTGCCTTCACCAGGAGGCCCCAGGAATCGAACCCAGGGCCTCCCATATGGTAAACGGGAGCCCAACCAATTGAGCCACAGCCGCTTCCCCGAATTAAATGTTAACTACCCATTCCCTATCCCACCCCAGCCCCTGCTAACCTGTAGTTTAGTTTCTGACTCTGTGATTTCATTATTCTAATTATTTTGTGTCAGTGAAATGTCACGATATCAGAACTGCATTATTTTTTTAAGGCTGAATAATATTCCATTTTATGCATATACCAGATTGTGTTTCTCCATTTATTGGTTGATAGACACTAGGGTTGTTTCCATGTTTTGGCAATTGTGAATAATGCTGCTATGAACATCAGTGTGCAAATATCTGTTTGAGTCCCTGCTTTCAATTCTTTTGAGTATATACCTAGAAGTGGGATTGCCAGGTCATATGGTAATTCTATAATTAACTTTCTGAAAAACTGCCAAACTGTTTTCCACAGTGGCTGCATCATTTTACATTCCCACTAACAATGAAGGACTGTTCTTACATTCTCCACACCCTTTCCAACACCTGTTATTTTTCATTATTTTAAAGAGTAGCCACTTTATTGGGTGTGAAATATCTCATTGTGGTGACAGTATATATTTTTTTAATTTACATACCCCAACAAAACAATATCCATAATTCTATCTGAAAATATGTGCAAAATTGTCAAACCAACATGCATTTTATACAAGCTACTTGAAACTCTAGGGAGAAAATGCAACAGAGTCACAGAACAGACCATTTTAATGGGGTGCAACTCTGAGGGTTACTGTTATATTAAATAATGGATAATGGCAGTGTCCAAACCTTAAAAAAATACAAACTCAAACTTCCTATGCAAAGATGAAGGATTACTGACACTCAGGTGGGTTTAGGTGCTGATCAAATTTGAGCTGCTTTCATTTCTGCCTTTTCTATTTTAGTACTCAGGAACTTGCTACATTCCCCCTGCTATTAGGTAGGGTGAATATAAAAGGCAACGGCATTGTCTAAAAATAGACCTGGTCCACTTTGACAAAGCACTTCATCCAGCAGCACTCTGCTCCCACTCTCTCATTAAACCATTGGGGAAGTCAGCATCATCTATTTTGCTCCTACTGGAGAGCACAAGGGTTTCTTCCATTTTGACCTGTCTCCACTAGAAAAGAAGAATTTGATTTGTAAAAAGACATAGGCCTGACTTCATTAGATATTAATGAATCAGCTAAGGAAGTCTCCACATGGCCGAAGGAGCGGTCTGTCAGCATTCCCAGTATGTCTCTCTCTCTCTAATGGATTATAATATGCTCACAAAAATTCACTTCAGAGTGAAATTTGCCATGTGGTTAATACATTTCTGGAATGATCATCATTTTCTTCCCTTTCATTAGCCTAAATAAATAAATAAATAAATACATGTCTTAAACCACAAAACTGCTGTAATTTAACCAACAACAAAAATTATATAATATCATTAGCCAGTCCACCACAGGAAAAATAGAAGTAAAGAAATCCACTCTTTTATCAAGAGAAAAATGTAGAAATAAAAAAAAATACCCACTTAAAAATGTATGTTTCTTTTCCCACATACATTCTATCCTGCAAAACAATATCTAGAGAATTGGCAAGGGAGGGTTTAGATCACATTTTAAAAACTGTTTTAAGACAAATAGTCAGTGATTAACATTTTAGCTCCCAGAGGAATTCTTTTAGGACCACCTCAGTTTCTTGTTGAAATAAAATTTCATGTGGATTAAATATACATACATGTATTTGTAAAATAATATTCTTTGTTTTTTTCATTATATACAAAATAAAATATCATCATAGTAGTAAACCTGTAAAATACATATAAGAATAGCAAAATAAGAGTTATTCAGAATCCTATTCATATAATTATTATTTTGATTATATTCCTCTAAAATTATATATTTGCATATATGTGTGTATAAATATATGATACAGATATAAATGCAATTGATGTTCCAAACTCTAAATATCAAATATATAATTTTTGCTTTGATTAGAAAATAAAATTATATAGAGGCAATATTTTTGGTGTATGAAAATACCATTTCACCTCCTTCTTATATCATGTTCTCTTAAAGTTTCCATTTAGTCCAAGGTTGAAACATTAATTAATGAATTATGAATTCATCCATTCATATATACATTAGGTCATACATATTACTTACATGCATATAATCATCCATCTGTACATACATACAAATATTCAATGAACATTTAATGATACTCTATGCAGAAAATACTGTCTGAAGGCATAGGGATAAAATGGTTAATCAAACCAATAAAATCGTTGTCATTTAATTTACAGTTTGTAGGGGAGAGACAAGATTTCATATATAAACAAATAAGTACGTAAAATTATTTCAGATGATGATACTTTCTCTGAAGGTGCACAGCAAGGGACCTTTCAAGGGAGAGACTGGCATTATGACTTCAGGGAAGAAGGCAGGTCTTGCTCAGAAGTTAAAGACCATATTTAAGTTTTGTACCCATATTAAATAAACAGTCTTGAAAGCTTGATATGTTGGAGAAACAAGAAGTATTTTCTGAAGCCCATCAGATTATTATATTTAGAGTCAAAACCCTTTGGCCCTGTTCACTTGGATAGAGAAAAGTCTGGATAAGTAGTTGAGTACTTGAAATCCTACTCTTCCTAGCCTTGGTGGCTTGTGGGAAGAAGAGCTATGGAGGTATAGTATAATGGTTAACAACATAGTGAGGATTTGAGGTACTAAAGCCATAGCTACCCAAACACCCCACCTTGGGGTAGTGCCTTGAGAGGGCCAGGAAGGCTTTACAAGGATCCAGAGCATTTGGGGAAGGATCAGAAGCTTTGGGTCTGGGGGTACTGCTGACAGAGCCAGTTAATGAGAAGAGACCTGGGTCCAGAGACAGAGATGGTGATATTGGGTTTGAAAGCAGTTGACTGGGACCACTGCCAATGAAATATTCTACCCAGTGCCAAAATGGCCAGATGGGACCATTAACATCACCACAGTCACTATTAGAGGTGCAAAGCAGATCTGCCACTTACAGCAGATACCAGGAATGATCCCAAGGATTCCACATGGAGTGAACTCTTTAATATCCCTCTGCTATGACATTTAGGCAGTTAAAAGAACTCTGCCTGTACATTGAGATTCCACGTTAAGAAGGAACATGAGAGGAGTGAACAATCTAAAAAACACTGAACATTTAATTCTGAGAGCTTGATTTGCATAAAGAAATGCTTCCGTTTCTAAAATAAGACAGTTTTCTTCTATTAGGGTAAGTTTAATTTTTCTCAGTCAGAAGAAAAGTTTGGGATGAAGATGAGAGTTATAGATGTTGCTGAAGAAAACACCTGGATAATCAGCCGGAGGCATTCAAAGACCAATCTCAAGACACCAGGATTTCAAAGAAAAGAGTCTTTATTGCATTGTGCAAGGCAGGAGAGCAGGAGATTAAAATCTCAAATCTATTCTCCCCAATTGGAGAAACATTGAGTTTTTATGAAAATCAAACAAAGGAGGGTAGGGATAGTGATATTTGAATGTTAGGGGATATCGGCTGATTTGTTTAATTGAAAGTGTGTAAGTGAAGTCCCCAGAGGCCAGATGGGGTAAGCATCACGTTACAGGTTACAACCCCATTCATAAATTGCTTAACATCCATTGGGAACTGACAAAGTCCATCTAAATAATACATAAAGTGGTAAATAGTTCAATGAACATAAGATAATGCTAAACTAGACAAAGTTGTAAATCACCTAATTAACATGACTAAGCTAAACAAAGCAGGCCTGCATGGGGCTATTAAGGATTGACAAAATCTATGCATGGTAAGACAAGGGAATACAAATGGGGGCTAGCTATGAGTTGAAGATTAGCACTTACAAAACATAATATTAGAATCAAAGAAAAATGTTTCAGATATTTGTCTCTAGCTACATTAAAGTGAACATACATCAAGGCCATGATTACAGTGAGTGAGTTATCCTACATTCTACTACAAGTAAGAAAGCATTTAAATAATAATTCAGTGACTCTGGTTATTTGTTAATTCTCAATACTTGGGTTCAATAGAGATATGAAAAGCTACATATATTTACTTTGCATATCTGAGGGTAGTATTAGTAAATCCAGATCCTATTATAAATACTAAAGTATATGGTCAAAGGTTGTGACCCAAACTTTTATATTGCAGAGGACCCCAAAATTAAGAGACAGGAGTTTCTAGCATACAAGTTATCTAGCCCCCCTCCCACTACCCTTTTTATTTTCAACTATGAAAAAGGAATATGCATGTAGATAAGACAACTGTACAATGTAGCAAACAAGTCAAAGAAGCAGATGGTGTTTCTTGTGATCCTGGTCCTGTCCTCTTAGTTCTGGATGACTTGTAGAGAAAGAATATCACATTCACAGGTTGTATCTCTCTAGTCTAAATTTAGTTTTTTGTTTGTTTTTTCTTATGTATGAGAAATAGATCCATTCATTTATTCAGCAAATAATTTTCACAGCATAGAATATATGCCTGAAATGATGTTAAGTGTTGGGATAGAGAGACACAGTTCCTTCCCTCAAGGAGATTATAGTCTAGAAAATAAATCAGATGAGGGGAATAGATAAACCTTTACCTTTTCTATCTGAATAGGTAGTTTTCTGAAGTAATAAATAATGGCATCACATGTACCACTGTAGGTTAAAGGAAAAAGAAAATAACACAGAGTATTGATTAGACAGAGAGATCAAAATGCTGTTATAAATAATAATTACAAAATATAATAGCAATACGCACTATTTATTGAACTATTATTGCACATCAGTTAATGTGTTGTGAAAAATACATTAGACGAATAGTTCTCAACTTTGCCTGCACTCTAGAATTGCCTGGGGAGCTTTTAACAACTCTAATGCCCAAACCCCACTCAGGCCAATTAAATCACAACCTCTGGGGTAAGAACCAGGCATAAGTATATTTTTAAATCCCCAAGGTTTTTAAATTGTGCAGCCAAGTTTGAGCACCACTACATTAAACAATGTTCAAGTATGCATTCTTTATTGAATATAGACTTGTGGATATCAAGACTATATTTAGCTCCTCTCTATACCATCAAAACAGAATAGTAAGAGAGACTGTGGTTTAAGAGGGCGGAAATGTGGTTTCAAAATAAATTAATGGAATTTCAGCAAGCTTCCTGCAGCTGTCTCAGAAAAGCTTTTTTCATTCATAGTAGAAAGGAATTAGAACATGTGAGGCACATTTGAATTCTCTGAGATAAATCTTCAGAGCTACCCTCATGTTATAACCACGTAGCAGTTATAAGTAAGGGGAAATATTCATATTATTATTTGGGAACACCAAAATGGGAGTAGTAGATATTAATACATTGATATGACACTATATTTCCAAGAGAAGTCATGCTGAAACACAAGCTCTATTTGCAAATTTTTTTCCTAGTATTTTTATTAAAACTCAACAAAAACAACTCAAGATAGTAAACTGAGCTAGAGATATCATATACTTATAGATTTTGGACTAGATTTGACTTTTGTTACAGAGTTTTAAAAAGTAGAGTTAACTTTTAAAACAGCAATTTGTAGCTTCCAGCTTTTTCTAGACTTGTCTTTATTCTTTTTTTTTTTTTTTTTTTCCTAAGGATTTTATTTATTCATTTATCCCCCCTTGCTGCTTGTGCTCGCTGGGTCAGCCAACCACGCCGTGCGGGCGGGCTTGCCTTCACCAGGAGGCCCCAGGAACCGAACCCGGGGCCTCCCATATGGTAAACGGGAGCCCTACTGATTGAGCCACAGCCGCTTCCCAAGACTTGTCTTTATTCTTACATGGCAACTATTTGCTTTAGGTGAATAGCAGATGACAACTTTAGGCAAGGCAGGTGACCTCCAGTTTACCTTTGTCCTTCCCCTTGTGTGCCATGCTTACCCACATGCCTTGACTGGCTTCCTTGGTTGTCTGAATTGAAGACCTCTGGTATATTGATTATAGACTTAGGCACTAGGACCAGACTAAATGAATTGTAGTCCTAGCTCACGATTTACTATCTGCATAATCATGGGCATTTTAAATGAAAACATGTTTATAAATAGTTTGTACAATATCTGGCACATGATCTAGGCCATTATTCTTTTTTTTTTTTTCTTGATGTACTGGGGAATTGGACTCAGGACCTTGTACATGGGAAGCAGGCACTCAACCACTTGAGCCGCATCCGCTCCCCATCCAGGTTTCTTATAATTGAAACTTAACAGAAAAAAAATCCACTTTATAAACTCTGACTCTCATTTTGAATTCTAGAAAGCTAGCCTCTAGAAATATTCAGAGATATTTATGTTCAGAGAAATTGTCAAAGAATTAATTATAATAGTGACAAACTGATAAATAACTTAAATGTTTACCAAAAGAAAATGGGAAAATAGATCCTAATAAATCAATATGATGGAATGTAATATGTTCATTAGAAAACATGTCTTGGGTTTCATCAGAACATTTACTGTGGGTGGTGGGATAAATTGTTTCAAAGAAAAGTCAGTCCACAGATTGACAGAGTTAAGTAAATATTTTCTTGTATTCATAAATGTTCTTGAAAAGTTTTAAATTTGCTTTTGAACAAAGGGAATATTCAGATTAAAAGCTTAATCATAATGCCACTCATCTATTAAAATAGCATCATATGAAGTGTGCTATAGGTGTAAAATGAGTGTAATATTTGTGCATGTGTTTATACTTTCTAGGATTTTTGCCAACTTTCCCTTTTCTTCCCCCTTTTCAATTTCAGCTTTAATTTACATAGAGAAAAACATAACTTTTAGTATAAAGTACTACAATTCTTGGTAAATGCATATAGCTATTTAACCAACACCACAATCAAAATACAAAACTTTGCCAACATATCAAAATTGCCCCTGAAGCTATTTATAGTCAACCACTCTCCTCACCCCAAGCTGCAGGCGATCACTAATTGGTTGTCTGTCACAATGATTTTGCCTTGTCCAGAACTGCATAGCCTTTTTGGACTTAGTATAGTACATTTGAGATTCATCCATGTTGTCTGTATCAGTAGTTTGTTCTTTATTGTTATGTATTGTTCTATTTTATAGATGTGCCACAGTATATTTGTACAATTACTAGCTCAAGGATGTTAAGGTTATTTTCTCTTTGGGGGAAATTACAAATAAAATTGCTACAAATATTTGCATACAAATTTTGTGAATAAGTTTCCATTAAACTTGGATGACTCCCTAGGAGTAGGATTACTGGATGGTATGGTAAATTTATGTTCAACTTTGTAAGAAACTGAGAAGTTTTTCCAAAGTGGCTGAATATGGGATAATAGCAATTTTCTAAAAAATAGCCATTCTAATAATTGTTTATACATTTTCATTGTGGTTTTAATTTGTATTTGCCTAATGACAAATGATTTTGAGCATCTTTCTTCTTTTATGTTCATATATGTCATCTGTTTATCTCTAGTGTCCATTCAAATGTTTGCCAAGTTTTTAATTGTTATTTTTTTATTATTGAGTTCTGAGATTTCTTAATGTATTTTGGTTGCAAATCATTTATCAAATATGTGATTTTTCAAATATTTTCCTCTAGTTTCTTCTTTTAATTCTCTTAACAGTGACTTTCAATCAGCAGAAGTTCTTTATTTTGTTGGTGTCAAATTTATTATTTTTCCTTTTGCTCATTATGCCTTTGGTGTTGTAGCTAAGAAATCTTCACCTAATTCAAGGATACAAATATTTTCTCCTATGTTCCCTTCCAGAAGTTTTTAAATTTTAAGATTTTACATTTAGTCTATGATCCATTGTGAGTTGATTTGATATAAGTTATGAGGTATGAATAGTGGTGACTTGTTTTTCTGATGTTGTTGCTTATTTTTTGCATATGGATATCCTATTGTGAGCAACAATTGTTGAAATGACCAACATTTCTCCATTGAATTGCTTTCTTGCCCGTGTCAAAAATTAATTGGTCATATATATGCAAGTCTATTTCTGGATGCCCCATTTTGTTCAATTTTTGTATATGACTCTTTTTTGACAATGCTACACCAACTTAACTAGTGTTGCTTTATATTGAGTCTTGAAAACGGATTTTATGATTCCTCCAACTTTGTTCTTTGTTCCCAAAATTGTTAATTATATTCTAATTCCTGTGAATTTCAATATAAATCCTAGGATCTATTTGTTAGTTTCTTCAAAAAAAAAAAAAAAATCCTGCTAGGATTTTGACTGGGCATACATTGAATCAGTTTAGGGAGAAGTGACATCTGAACTATACTAATGCTTCCAGTCCATTTACACAATGCATGTCTCAATTAATTTAGCTCTATCTTGAGTTCAAGATAAAACTTTGGTATCCTGATCTTACACATAACTTAAAATTTAAAAAAACTGCACTTCATAGAGTATGCTAGAAGTGTTGGCTCAGAAATGGTATTATTTCTTCCTTAAATATTTGGTAAAATTCACCAGTGAAGCCATTTTGGCCTGGAGTTTTCTTTAATAGTTGTAAGGCTATTTAGGCTACCAATTTATTCTTTTATTTTTCATGTTTCTTTTTCTTTATAAGAGAAATTGTGGGTTTAAAGAACAATCTTGCATAAAATATAGGATTCCCATAAACAATCCCACCAACAGCAACTTGCATTGTTGTGGAACATTTGTTACGACTGATGATAACACATTTTTATAATTGTTCTATTAGTTAAAGTCCATGGTTTAACTTAGGGTTCATTTTTGTATAGTGCAATTCATGGATTTTTTAAAAATTTTTATTTGGTTACCATATATACAATCTTACATTTCTCCTTTTAATCATATTCAGATATATTTCAGTGCTGTTAATTGTGTTACCATTATCACCATCCATTACCAAAACATTTTCATCATTCCAAATAAGAATCCTGACATTTTAAGCCTCAACTTCTCATTCCTTATCCTCTCCCCAACCCCTGTAACCTATTTTCTAGATTCTTACTCTATGAGTTTGTTTATTCTAACTATTTCAAATCAGTGAGTTCATACAATATTTGTCCTTTAGTGTCTGGCTTACTTCATTCAACATGAAGTCTTCAAGGTGCATCCAAGTTACCACATGTAACAGGACTTTATTCCTTTTTATGGCCAAATAATATTCCATTGTATGTATATATTACATTCTATTGATCCATCCATCAGTTGATGGACACTTGGATTGCTTCCATCTTTTGGCAATTCTGAATAATGCTACTATAAACTTTGGTATGTAAACACCTATTTGTGTCCCTGATTTCAATTCTTTTGGGTATATACCTAGTAGAGGGATTGCTGGGTCATGTGGTTGTTCTATACTTAGCAACAGGAATTGCCAAACTGTCTTCCACAGTCGTTGTACCATTTTACATTGACATGAGCAATGAACAAGTATTCTTATTTCTCTGTATCCCATCCAATGCTTGTTATTTTCAATTTTTTTTAGCAGCAGCTATTCTAATGGTTATTAAACAGTATTTCATTGTGGTTTTGACTTGCAGTTCCCTGATGGCTAATGAGGTTGAGTCTCTTTTCATGTGCTTTCTGGCCATTTTTATATCCACTTTGGAGAGCTGTCTGTTCAAGTCTTTTGCCCATTTTTAAATTGGGTTGTTTATATAATTTTGCTGTTACATTGAACAATTTCTTTTTATATTCTGGATATTAATTCATTATCAGAGATGTGGTTTCCAAATATATTCTCCCTTTGTATAGGTTATCATTTTAATTTCATGGTAACGTTGTTCTCTTTTCTCTCTCTCTCTCTCTCTCTTTTTTTCAATCTCCCAGGGCTGGGGATTGAACCCAGGACTTCATATGTGGTATGCCAGCACTCAACCACTTGAGCTACAACACCTCCTATGATAAAGTCCTTTGAGGAACAAAGCTTTTTAATTTTGATGAGGTCCCATTTATCTATTTTTTCTTTTGTCATTGTGTTTTGGATGTATGGTCTAAGAAACCATTGCCTAATACAAGATGCTGAAGATACTTCCCTATGTTTTCTTCTAGGATTTTTCTATTTCTAGCTCTTATTTTAAGGTCTTTCATCCATTTTAAGTTGAGTTTTATATATGGTGTGAGGTAGGGACACTTTCTTTTTGGGTCAGACGGAGATCCACTTTTCCCAGCATCATTTGTTGAAGACACTATTCCTTTCCAATTGAGTGATCTTTTCAACCTTTTTAAAAATCAGTAGGCCATAAAGGTAAGGGCTGATTTCTGAGCTATCAACTCTATTCCATTGGTCTAGATGTCTGTTCTCATGTGACTACCATATTGCTTTGATTACAGTGACTTTCTAATAAATTTTAAATTTGGGAAGTGTGTGAGTCCTCTAATTTCATTCTTCTTTTAAAAGATGGCTTTAGCTATTTGGGGCCCCTTACCCTTCCATATAAATTTTATGATTGGCTTTTCCATTTCTTTAAAGACGGTTGTGGGAATTTTGATTGGGATTGCATTGAATCTATAAATTGCCTTGGGTAGTATTGACAGCTTAATTATATTGAGTCTTCCAATCCATGAGCATGGAATGTTCATCCATTAATTTAATTAATTTCTTTTAGCAATGTTTTTTGTTTTTTTTTTGTGTGTGTGTGCAATTCCTTTACATACTTGGTTAGATTTCTTTCTAGATAAATGATTCTTTTAGTTCCTATTGTGAATGGAAATATTTTCTTGATTTCATCTTCTGATTGTTCATTGTTTGTGTACAGAAACCCTCCTGATATTTGGATGTTGATCTTGTACCCTGCCAATTTATTTATTAGCTCTAGGAGCACTGTTGTGGATTTTTCAGGATTTTCTGTATATAGAATCATATCATCAGCGAATAGGGAAATTTTCCTTCTTCTTTCCAATTTGGATGCCTTTTATTTCTTTTTCTTGCCTAATTGCCCTGGGAAGAACTTCCAATGCAATGTTGAATAACAGTGGTGACAGTGGGAATCCGTGTCTTGTTGTTGATCTTAGAGGGAAAGCTTTCAGTATTTCACCAGTAAGTAGGATGTTATTTGCGAGATTTTCATATATGACCTTTATCACATTGAGATTGTTTACTTTTAAGTGTTTTTATCGAGATTGGGGGTTGTATTCTGTGAAATGCCTTTTCTACATCAATTGAGGTAATCATATGATATTTTTTCCTTTATTCTATTAACATGGTGGATTATTTTAAATGATTTTCTTATATTGAACCAATCTTGCATACCATGGTGTGATGGTTAGGTTAATGAGTCAACTCAGCCAGGTAATTGTGCCCAGTTGTTTGGTCAAGCAAGCACCGGGCTAATTGTAATACAAGGACATTTATGAACTTTAGTCAGCAATGAGAGTTTATGGCATAGATTGCTGATTACATCTACAATCAATCAAGGAGATTGCCATCAGCAATGAGTGACATTTTATCCAATCACCTGAATGCCTTAAAAGGGGATGTGATTTCAGTATTCAGAGAGAATTTTTCAGCTTGACTTCAGACAGCCAGTGTCTCCTGGGAACTTATCAAGGACCTTCATTGAGCCCCTGGATTGCAGCCTGCCTGCAGAATTTGGAATTGTGCATCCCACAGTCATGTGAGAGAATTTTATAAAATCTTATACTATTTACTGATATCTCCTGTTGATTGTTTCCCTAGAGAACACTGACTAATACATAATTTTGTACCAAGAAGTGGGGCTGTGCTTTTGCAATTACTGAAATGCTAGAACAGTTTTATAAATGAGTAAGGGTTATTTTTTGAAGAAATTGTAAGATGCTTGGTAGAAAAGGCCTAGATTGCTTTGAAGAGCTGTTGGTAAGAATACATATAATAAAGAGACTTTTGATGAGGTTTAGAAGGAAATGATGAAACTATTAATGTCATGGAGGAAAGGTGATCTGTGTTTTAAAGTTGCAGAGAACTTAGCAAGATTGACACCTGATGTTATATGGAAGGCAGAATTTGAAAACTACTAGCATGGACATTTAGTCAAGGAGATTTCCAAACTAAATGTGGAAAATGCAGCTGGGCTTCTCCTTGCAGCTTATAACAAAATGTTAGAGGACAGAGATTAGCTGATAACTGAATTGTCGGGCACAAAGAAAACAGAAACTGATTCCAGAAATTCCAAACCTCTGGAAATCAAGCCCCCAGATGATAGTGCCCCATTTGAGGAATCAACTAAACTTGGAACTTGTAAGTCAGGATTGAAAATGCAGCTATCCAGGAAAGACATGTGGAAAGTTTTACTGTCTGATGGCTTGGGCTCCTGCTTCCTGCATGCTAAACCTAAACACTTTTTGAGAGAGCTGTATGAACAAAACCACTGTTAGCCTGGACTGAAAGGGACATTGGGGTGGGGGGAGACATGAAAGAGTAAACAGCTTTAAGAGGAAAACCATGAAAGCTGAGATCTTCAATTAAGTCATCTCCTTGGGCCAAGAAAGAAACCCCACCTATGTGTATGGAGAGGATGAGCTTGTCCTGGTATTTGAAGAGGGTGGATGTTCCAGCCTGCTATTCAGGAGGAATTTTGTTGCCCCAGGCCACAGAGAGGGTGGAGCACATTCCTCAGAGATTGGAGAAAGTGTGGCCATCACCCCAATGTTCTTGGAGGGTAAGGTCTGGAGCTTGGGCACCACCCAGATGCTTGATGAGGGTGGAACCAACAAAATAGCCATTGAGCAAGGCTGTGGAAAGGGTGAGGCCCCAAGGATGAGAAGTAACCATCATCCTAAGAATGACTCTCAGACTTTGAAATCTAGTAGAGTATGCCCTGTAGTACTGTAGGGAGCCTGTGGCTCATGTTTCCCTCCCAATTTCTCCTTACTGTAATGCAAAGGTTTATCCTTTGTCTGTTCCTTTGTATATTGCAAGCAGAAAAATTGTTTTGTAAGGTTCACAGGTCTACAGACAGAGGGGACTTTGCCCCAAGACAAATTGTATTTCTATAAACTGATTGTGATGTGATTTTGTAAGTAACATTGTTACTGATTTAAGGTTTTTTTAAAATATTGTAATGTCTTTTAGGAATTCAGAAGGTGGAGTGTGGCAGTTTGAGATTCTTCATGAATTCCAAAAAGAGATATTGATTATGCTTGTAAACTGGTCTGTTCCTCTGAGTATGATAACCTTTGATAAATTTAAAGGCTTTAAGTTTACCTTGTGAAGAGAACAGAGCAGCTGAGATGGCCTGGAAAGAAATGAGCCCTCCAGCCTACAGCTGAGATTGGAAGAAGCTGGGCCATTGGAGCCTTAAGAGTAAGAGGAAGGCTGAACCCTGCAGAGGTCGCCTGAGATCTTGCTTCAACGCGTGGCAACAGAGTTTGGGTGTGGAAGTAACCTTGAGTTTGACTCTTTGGGACCTTGTAACTGCAAGTTTCTACCCCAAATAAATACCCTTTATAAAATCCAACAGATTTCTGGTACTTTGTATCAGCACCCCTTTTGCTGAGTAATACACATAGATAAATCCCACTTGCTCATGGTGTTTACTTCTTTTAGTATGCTGCTGGATGTGGTTTGATAGTATTTTTTTGAGGATTTTCACATCTATATTCATAAGAGATATTGGTCTGTAGTTTTCTTTTCTTGTGGTATCTTTATCTGGCTTTGATATGAGGGTGATTTTGGTCTTGTAGAATGAATGTTCCCACCTCTTCAATTTTATGGAATATTTTTGAGCTGAATTGGAGTTAAATCTTCTTGGATTTTTTTTTTACTTGTAAATTTTATATTTATTATAACAAAAATTATGACATATTCATTTGTGCATTCTACTTTAATATAACTCTTGGTATATAAATGCTCTATTTGAACTCTAAACACTCATGCTAATTGTGACAGAAGTAGGGAACACAATTAAAAAGTGTCAAGAGGCAGGGGCAGGAAGAGGAAGAAAAGGATTAGAGGCTCCTTGGTACAGGTGTTTTTCCAATGGCCTAGGACCCACCTTATTAGAACAGAAATGTTCGAGCTGTTCAGTCTCATCACCCAATGAACTAAAGGTGGGTTACGAGGTGGGGGTTGGTCGGAAAGGTTCATCAGAGGAGGAAGAGGAGAAAAGACAGATTTTAGGCTGTGTTCTTATGCAAAGACTACAAAACAGTTTAAACATCACTATATAACACTGAGCTGTTTGCAATAGAAATTTCTCAATCAACATTTCTCACAAGAGAAAATTAGTGAATCACAGTGACTTAAGTTACCTGGCAGAATAAAGCAATTCCTAGGAATTAGTCTCCATATTCTACAAATGTCTATCATTTTCAAGAAAAAAAATCTTCTCCCCCTCCCCGAAAGAATACAAAATTATAGTATTAATAAATCATTTAGTTCTGGGAACCTGCCCTGATTTCCAGTCTTGCTCAAGCTCTTCCAAAAAACTGAAGAGGAAAGAAGGCTACCAAACTCATTCCTGAACAGAAATGCTCTAGCTGTTCAGTCTCATCACCGAATGAGACTCATTCTTGAAGCCAGCATTACCCTAATACCAAAACCAGATAAAGATAGTACAAAAAAAAAAAAGAAAAGTACAGATATCTCCAATGACTATAGATGCAAACATCCTCAGCAAAATACTTGCAGACAGAATCCAAAAGCACATTTTAAAAATTGTACACCATGATCAAGTGTGTTTTATCCCAGGTATGCAATGGTGGTGGTTCAACACAAGAAAATCAATTAGTGTAATAAACCACATTGATAAATTGAAGAAAACTCATATGATCCTATCAATTGATGCAGAAAAGGCATTTGACAAAATATAGCACCTGTTCTTGAAAAAAAAAAGCACTCTAAAAGATAGAAATAGAAAGAAACTTTCTCAATATGGTGAAGTGCATATATGAAAAACCTACAGCTAGCATAGTACTCAAAGGTGAAAGCCTGGAAGCTTTCCCCCTGAGATCAAGAATGAGATAAGGATGCCCACTGTCACCACTGCTATACAATATTGTGCTAGAAGTTCTAGCTAGAGCAATTAGGCTAGATAAAGAAATAAAAGGCGCCCAAATAGGAAATGAAGAAGTAAAACTTTCACTATTCGCTGATATGGTCTTCTATCTAGAATCTCCTAAAAAATCTCCAACAAAGCTACTAGAACTAATAGATGAGTTCAGCAAAGTGATGGGATTCAAGATTAATATGCAAAAATCAATAGTGTTTCCATATACTACTGATGTGCAATCTGAGGAGGAAATCAGAAAAAAACAAATTCCATTTATAATAGAGACTAAAACAATCCAATATTTAGAAATAAACAACCAACAACATAAAGGACCTGTATTCAGAAAACTATGAAACATTGTTAAAAGAAACCAAAGAAGACTTAAATAAACGGAAGGACATTCTGTGTTCATGGATTGGAAGATTAAATATCATTAAGATGTCAATTGTACCCAAACTGGTTTACAGATTCAATGCAATACCAATAAAAATCCCAACAGCCTTTTTTGCAGAAGTGGAAAAACCAATTATCAAATTTATTTGGAAGGGTAAGGGTCCCCAAATAGCCAAAAATGAGTTAAAACTGAAGAACAAACTTGGAGGGCTCTCACTTTTGGACTTTAAAGCATATTACTTAGCTACAGTGGTAAAATCAGCATGGTACTGGCATAAAGACAGGCACATTGACCAATGGAACTGAATTGAGAACTCAGAAACAGATCCTCACATGTACAGTCAAGTGATTTTTGACAAGGCTGCCAAGCTGTCTCAGCTAGGCCACAATAGTCTATTCAACAAATGGTGCTGGGAGAACCAGATAGCCATATCCAAAAGAAAGAAAGAAAATCCATATTTCACACCTTATACAAAAATTAATTCAAAATGGATCAAGGACCTAAATATAAAAGCAACAACCATAAAACTCCTAACAGAAAATGTAGGAAAACATCTTCATGATCTTGTGGTAGCTGGTAGTTTCTTAAACCTTACACCCAAAGTATGAGCAACAAAAGAAAAAATAGAAAAACGGACCTTCTCAAAATTCAACACTTTTGCACCTAAAAGAACTTTGTCAAAAGTGTGAAAATGTAGCCAACTCATTGGGAGAAAATATTTGGCAATCACATATCTGAAAATGGTTTAATATCCATGATACTCAAAGAGATAATACAACTCAACAATAAAAAGACAAACTACCTGATTAAAAAAAATGGGCAAAAGGATTGAAAAGACAATTGCCCAATGAAGAAATACAAATGGCAAAGAAACACATGAAAAAATGTTCAACATCACTAGCGATTAGGGAAATGCCAATCAAAATTACAATGAGGTATCATTTCACACCTATTAGACTGGTTGCTATTAAAAAGTCAGAAAACTGTAAATGTTGGAAAGGATGTGGAGAGATAGTAACACTTATTCACTGTTGGTGGGAATGTAGAACAGTGCAGCCATTGTGAAGGACTGTTTGGCAGTTCCTAAGGAAGTTGAATATAGACTTGCCATGTGACCCAGCAATATCATTACTAGGTATATACATCTGCACACTGACGTTCATAGAGACATTATTCACAATTTCCAAATGATGGAAACAATCCAGATGTCCAATAACTGATGAATTGTGGTGTACACAAATGATAGAATATTATGCAGTGGTAAGAAGAAATGAAGTCATGAAGCATATCACAACATGTATGAACCTGGAGAACATTATATTGAGTGAAGCAAGTGAGACACAAAAGAACAAATACTGTATGACTGCTCTATTATGAACTAAATATATTGTTTAAACTTATGGGTTTAATAGTTAGAATATAGGTCACCAGAAAATAGAAGGAGGGTAGAGATTAGAAAGCTACAGGTTAATTTGTGCAGAAATGGTAAAAAGGTTGTTTATAAATCTTTGGAAATGAATAGAAATGGTTAAATCATATCATGGTGTTTTTTACTAGCAATACTACTGAATAGGTATGACTGGTTGAAAGGGAAAAATCTAAGGTCATGTATATTACTAGAAGGAAAGCTAAAATGTATAACATGGGACTTTATAAGATAGTAAAACCTCATGTAAAACACAAATATGGATGATATTGCATAGAGAAGACGGTTTTTACAAAATATAAATGCAAATATACTAGAAAGAAGGAAAAAGAATAGCCGCTATGTAAGATAGAGGAAGCATAGAGAGAGAAGTGTTGAGTTTTGTTTGCTTATTTTTTGTATATTAGTGTTATTGGAATAATGAAAGTGCTCTAGAATGATTGAAGTGGTGAATGCACAAATATGTGCTTACACTGAATACAAATGATTGTACATTTGGATGGATTTATGCTTTATTAATATGCATCAATAAAATTGATTTGTTCAAAAATATTACATTATCATTAACCATTTCTCTGCAATATATCAAACCTTTTGTTCTTTGTCTTTACACATCTGATATGTTAGGGGAGTGGTTAACAAATTGAAATCACATTGATAAAACACCATTAGAAGAGAAGTGGTAATTATTTAAAAATTATTAAAAAATGAGACCTACCGATTAGCTGCATAGATAGGTTAAAGAAGGTGTGTGGGAGAAGTACGAGGAGTAAAACCCCTGGTTTATTGTGAGCCTAGGAGACCCTTGCAACTCAGTTCTTGATTAGTTTCCTATGTAAATAGTTCTCAGACAGGTTCACAGTGGTGGATCATAGTAGTCTGGCCACTGGTCCATCTGATACTAGGGCTGCAGCTGCTGTTTTGTAGCTATGCTTTTTGCTTCTGCTGCTGCTGCTGCTGTTGTTACTGTTGCTCCTCGTGAAGATTCATGACTTCTTTGACTTCCTCTTCCAGCTCAGGAGGTATGATAAACTGATCATCAGGACTGGGCTGAGCAGGGGCAGCAAAATAGCCTCCAGACTTTCAGAGACATGCATATGTCACTACCTCTATCACATTATAGCTCCTTTGCTGGGGTGCTACAGTTCCTTTAGCCTTTCTGTGCCCAATGGTCCCCACTGCAGAAAAGTCCATTTTCCTGGGGAGACCCAGCTCATCCTTATTTTACTACTGAGAGGTTTTTGATGACTATCAATCTCTTTACTAATAATTGGTTTGTTAAGATCTTCAATTTCTTCCAGAGTCAGTGTAGGTAGCTTGTGTGTTGCTAAGATTTTTTTCCATTTAATCTAGGTTATCTTGTTTATTGGCATACAGTTATTCATAGCATCCTCTCATAGTCCTTTTTATTTCAGCAGGTCCAGGGGTAGTGTCTCCCTTTTCATTTCTGATTTTTGTTATTTGTATGCTCTCTTTTTTTTCTTTATCAGTTTAGCTAAGAGTTTGTCAATTTTATTGATCTTTTCAAAGATCCAGAATTTGGTTTTGTGGATTATCTCTATTGTCTTTTTGTTTTCTATTTCATTTAGATTCACTAGAATCATTATTTCCTTCTTTTTGCTTGCTTTGGATTTAGTTTGCTCTTCTTTTCCTGGTTCTCCCAGTTTTGAGGTTAGGTCTCTGATTTGAAATCTTTCTTCTTTTTTACTGTAAGCAATTAGAGCTATAAATTTACCTCTCACCACTGTCTTTGCTGCATCCCATAAGTTTTGGTATGTTGTATTTTCATTTTCATTAACCTCAAGATATTTCCTAGTTTTGCTTCTGATTTCCTCTTTAAAGCATATGTTGTTTAATTTCCACACATTTGTGAATTTTCCCTTGCCCCTTCTGTTATTGATCTCTAACTTCATAACCCAGTGGCTGGAGATTATGTATTGTGTGATTTCAATATTCTTGAATTGAGACTTGTTTTGTGACCCAGCATATAGTCTGTACTGGAGAATGAGCCATGTGCACTTGAGAATAATGTATATTCTATTTTTGTTGAATGCAGTGTTCTTTTTATGTCTGTTACATTTAGTTGGTTTATTCTATCATTCAAGTCCTGAACTTACTTATTGATCTTCTGACTAGATATTCTATCCATTATTAGAAGTGGTGTGTTAAAATCTACTATTAATGTAGATCTGTCAATTTCTTTCCTCAAATATCTTAGTATTTGCTTCATATTTTGGGGAGCTCTGATGTTAAATGCATATATATTTACAATTGTTACACTTTCCTGTGATATAGGCCCCTTTATCAGTATATAATGATCATCTTCATCCCTTGTAACTGATTTTAACTTAAAGTCTATTTTATCTAATATTAGTACAGCCAAGCCAGCTCTCTTGATTTCTATTTTCATGGTATATATATTTTTCTATTTTTTCACCATCAACCTACTTCTGTCTTTGACTTTAAAGTAGGTCTCCTGCAGACAACATATAGTAGAGTCATGCTTTTTTATCCATTCTGCCAATCTCTGCCTTTTGACTGGAGAGTTTAATCTATTTACATTTAAAGTGACTACTGATAATACAGGGCTTTTTTTCTGCCATTTTGTTATTTAGCCTTTGTAATTCTTATAGCTTTTTTGTCCCTCTTTCCATTGATGCCCACCTTTATATTTATTTGTTTTGTCCCTCTTTCCATTGATGCCCACCTTTATAGTTATTTGTTTTTTTGTGTGTTGTACCATGACGAGTGGCTTCTCATTTTATCTGGAAATATTTTTCATCTATTTTTCCTTTTCATTACCATGGGGTTAAAATTTAACATCCTAAATGTACAGCAATCATGTTTAGTTTGATGCCAACTTAACTTCAATAGCATGCACATATACTTTTCCTATAACCCTCTGTCCCCCCACCTTATTTTTGTACTTGTTATCACTTATATTTTTGTACATTGTATATCCAAAAACCTAGATTTATTGTTATTTTCTATGCATTTGCATTTTAGTGCCTTTAGGAAGTAAGAAGTGATACCACATACCAAGCAATGATACAAAACAATAATAATGTCATTTATAATTACCCAAATGGTTACTTTTACTACAGGTTTTTATTTCTTTATGCTGCTTTGAACCACCATCTAGTTTTCTTTCCTTTCCGTTGAAGAACTCCTTTTAGCATTCCTTTTAGGGCATGTCTAGTGTTGATGAACTCCCTCAGCTTTTGTTTATCTGAGACTGTCTTAATCTCTCCCTCATTTTTGAAAGAGAGTCTTGCTGGATATAAAATTTTTGGCTAGATATTTGTATTCCTATAGCACTTTCAGTTTATCTACCCCCTGCCTTCTTGTGTCCATGGTTTCTGATGAGAAATAGGCACTCAATCTAACTGGGATGCCCATGTACATAGCGTTACTTTTTTTCTTGCAGCTTTCAGAACTCTCTTCTTGTACTTTACATTTGATAGTGTAATTCATATAATAATAGGTTGAATTTTTCTTCATCTTTATCCTGTTTGGTGTTCTGTGAGCTTCTTGGATGTGACTATTCATGTCTTTTCTAAGTTTGGGGAATTTTCTGCCATTATGTCTTTCACTATCCCTTCTGCACCTTTCTCTTTCTTCTCCCTCTGGAATTCCCATAATGCATATATTGGTGCACTTGATGGTATCTCATCACTGTCTTAGGCTAGTTTTGCTTTTCATATTTAGTTTTTTCTTTCTGCCCCTCAGCCTGACTCATTTCAAGTGTCTTGCCTTCAAGTTCACTGATTCTTTCTGCTGCCAGCTCCAATCTGCTCTTGAAATGCCCCCTGCACATTTTTCATTTCAGTTATTGTTATCTTCAACTCCAGTAGTTCTGTTTGATTCCTTTTTGAAATTTCTATTTCTTTACTTAGAAAAGAAATAGAGTTTCTCATTCATTGTTTTCTTGATAGCCTTTATTTCTTTCTCTGTACTGTTCTTCACCTCTTTAAGCATTTTTAAGATTTTTTTTTTTAAAGGCTTTGTTTGGTATGGCCACATTCTGGTCTTCTTCATTGGAGTTTGCTGTATTTGATCCTCTTCCTTTGGATTGGCCATCATTTCCTGTTTCTTTGTTTGTCTTGTATTCTTTCTTTCTTTTCTTTTCTTTTTTCTTTTTTTTTTTTTTTTTTTTTTTGTTAGACCAGTCATTTATTAAGGAATGGAGAGAAGAGAAATGGGAGAAAACAACAGATTATGGGTCCCAGATAGAGAAAGGGGCTGAAAAGAGATAGAGGGCTGATTTACAGACTACAATTCCCCATTACAGATTACAAAATGCCCAGGTTTACTTGTGTGCTGTTGCAGGCAAGGGAAAAAGGCAAGAACAGGGTGTCTTCTACTTACTCTTTTGTTGCATGCTGTACACGTTTATGTTTTAAAATGTTACTTCTGGGATTTAATCCTTGAGATGTCTGTTTTTTTGTTGGTTTGATTTTTTGTTTTGTTTGTCACCAGGTAAGGATGAGACAGAGATTTTCTTGTGCTGCAGCCCTCCGATCTGGAAGGGCTGCCCAAAGTAAATGTAGTGTGCAGTGTTTTCCCTCTTTCTGGGCCTCTCTCTTGTCTTGAGCTTTTGCTTGTTAGTTGTTTTGGAGTTGCTCTATTCATAGGTATTTGGTTGTCCCCTTTGTTTTCCAGGAGACAGATCTCCCTCTCCTAGGTGTTTGAAGCTGGCAGGCCTTTGTCCCGGATCATCTGCCTCTACAGTTTTTTACACTCCTTTTATTGTCTTAAGCTGCTTTTGCTGAGAGGGCAAATTCTGGGAGGAGAGTCACCCCAGTTAGAACTTTCCCAAGTCCATTATTCCCAGCCAAAACAGAGGCAAGAACTCATGGAGGGGGTGCACACCAGCTCCAAAATGCCCAGATGAAGCCCTTCAGCTAACTGTGCCCTACAGCTTTGAGGAAGTGTTGTATCTTTAAATCTCCACTGCCTCCAACCCTGTCCAGGGAGGGTTGAAACAATAGCTGCCAAATTCTTTGTCCAGGTAGGGTTGAAACAATAACTGCCACCAACATTTTCCAGCATGGTTTGAAACAATGGTGTACTCGTCAGCCAAAGGGGTGCTGATGCAAAATACCAGAAATCTGTTGGTCTTTATAAAGGGTATTTATTTGGGGTAGAAGCTTACAGGTACCCATCTGTAAAGCATAAGTTTCTTCCTTAACCAAAATCTGTTGCCACGTGTTAGAGCATGACAGCTGCCGAAGTTTGCCAGGGTTCAGGCTTCTTGGGTTCCTCTCTTCCTCGGGCTTGCCTCTCTCTGGGCTCAGGCTTGCTTTTTGCCACAAGGCCAGCTGTAGACTATCAGGCAAATGGCTTGATTCTCTTCTCAGGGCCTTCTCTCTTTCCTTATGACCAAGCTTCTCTGTACACTACTTCCCGGGGCGCCAGCTCAAGACTCCGCATCACAACTCCAACTCAAAACTGCTCCCTCTGTCCTTTGCCATGCCATTTATATTTGATTCCCCCACCCACCAAAGGGTGGGGCTCAACGCCCTACTGACATGGCCCAGTCAATGCCCTAATCATAACTTAATCATGCCTAGATTAACAGACCAGTTTACAAGCATAATCCAATATCTATTTTTGGAATTCATAACTATATCAAACTGCCAAACTGCTACAAATGGCTATCCTCAGAGCCAGGCCTCCAGCAATCGTAATTCACTAATCAAAAGCTGTGATCAGTGATTGGCCATGCCCACCCCTGTTTTTGGGCAAAAGGACTTTTTATATCCCTTTCTGTCACCAGTGAGCTAGCCCGGGAACAAACTCCAAGGAAGCCTGCCATGAGAGTGAGGAATGGGCACTGGTAGCTGCTGCAGAGACAGCAATTTACTGCCTTTATCATAGTTTATTAGCCTCTTCCTCCTACTCTTCCCTAGATGTTGTACAATGTTGTTCTGGCCTCCATATTTTCACAATAGTTGTTTCAGACTGTTTCCGCCTATTTAATAGTTGTTTTGTTGGGAGATCTGAATCAAGGAGCTCCCTACTCTGCCATCTTCCTCAGAAGTCTCCAATTTTTTCTTGGATGAGCTTTGGGTACTTTGTATCTTTCAAAGAATTTGAAAAATTCAATAAGTTGTGGAATTTATTGGCTTAAAATTTGCTCATAAAGCCCTCTTATTATCCTTTAAATTTCTGCAGGATCTGCAGTGATGTCCTTCATCCCTGATGTTGGTAGGTAGCTTGTTTCTCAGTTTTCCTCTGGATATTCTGTCTGAAGTTTATCCATTTCATTGAAATTCTCCTTCATTGCTTTGTATTCATCCGTTCATTCTTCTTTCTATCCATCAAGTCATTCAAGCATTTATTGACTATTTTCTCTGTGTCTAACATTTGATTAGATGCTTTTGATACAACGCAGAAAAGATATAATATCAGGACTAGTAATTAAAAGTCTAATGAGAGATAAAGAGAATTGTACAAATGATAGAAGATATTGGGCTCTCTCTTTTGCCCAGTGATCAGTTTAAACAAGAGTTCAGATTTTCCCAGAGTGGTATTTAGATTCTCATCATTTATTAAACAGCTCCCAAGATAAATAGAGAAAGAAGGAATAAAGCAAGAGATATCAATTGCAAAGCTTCACCTAAGAAGATGTGAAAAGACAGTCTCTTCCCTATTAGAAACATGGAATCTTTATATATTTAGTAAAGGCAATGCCAAATTCATGGTGTTCCTTTGCCCACAAATAAAACCTGTATAGGCAGTCAAATTTTATTTGGTCCATTCTCTCTTCATTTTTGAGATTATTAACTAATTACCACAGTAAATATAAAATAATTGAGGCCTCACTATAGATATAAATCATTTATTTAAAATTCCAATTCAACATATCACAATTCAAGTCACAACTTGGATAGTGAAATGATTTTGATATTACTGAATAACTTTATTAATCAAAACTTTTCAGCAATCCAAAATACAACATAAATAAAAACTTATCAAATCCATATTTATAAGTACCTTGATTATTAAAATTTGCATATTTTGTATAATAAGCATTCACTATTACCCATCTATCTTATGCAAATAAACCTGAATCAACTCATTTCTCTTAGCTAGCCAAATAAGGGGTAAGCGATTGAAAGAAAAAGATATTTTGCTTCTTATTGATTTGCTTTCCTGCTGCTCAAAAATTTCTGAATGCTTTGGCAGTCCTTGTATGAGCCTTATAAACCTTCCATCTTTATTCTGATTGACAGGCCTTAAGAGACCATTCCACTACTAGGTTATTAGATAAATTTCTGCTTATAATCCAAGAACTAGCATTACCACTTCAAATTCCTATATGTTAGCACTCTTGATCCCATTTTCTCTGTCTACTGAAAATGCTATTTTGAATATTTTCCTTTCCATATCTGTCACTCTTGACTGAACTGTCCTCTGAACTTTTCCATCTTTTGTTAAGAAGATATCATTCCACTCATCTGCCCCTTTCACCTCCTATTCAGTCTTATTTTTATTTTTTTAACTTCCAGAAATAGCTCTCAACCCAGCAATGTTTTATGGGCAGTTTCTAATCTTTTTATTCAAAATAATAATGAGGAGAAACAAAATAAGAATAATAAAGGGGAAGATAAAGAAATAAGCCAAATTATAATTTGAGTATGAAATATGCACCAGTTATTTACCTATCATTACTAATTTCTGCAGCACTCCTGAAATGGGCATTTGTCTCATTTAAAATAAAGATACTGAGGCTCAGAAGACAAAGTAATTTCCCCCAGATTACTGAATGCATGTTCAGTATTTAAAGTCATATCTATTTAACAATAACTAACACTGCACATATCCTATGTGTCAAGCCAATACATGCATATTCTCATTGAATACTAGCAAAGAAAGCTGAGGAAGGTGCTATAAAAATAATCATATGCTTATCTCTAAATGGAAGCATCAGGAAACATAGGCTTAGACTGTATAAGATTTGCTTGAGGTCACATTTTCAATGAGTGGAGATGTTGTTATTCAAATCAAGCAGTTTGGCTGTGGAATCTTGATCCTTAATCTCACCTAAAACTGCATATCTTTACTCTACTATATATACAAAATACTTTTAGTTGTTTGGTTTTTTAAAAAAATGTTTGTATTCTTCTTTTCTTAATTAGCCATTACTACAGGGGACAAAATGTAAGCAAGATATATTATTTAAGGTAAAAAATAAGGTTGGCTATAAAGCGAATACATAATTCAAATGTCTATTTATCCAACTATCTATCATCTATTTATCAATATACACAGTAGGAAGAAAATTAATTTTATTTTCTTATGTTTATAAATTATTATTCTATTGAATTCTTTTTTTTTTTTAAGCCTGCTTTTTCCAATTTAAAAAATGATTTAGATTCTATTTCTCTCTAACTCTAACTTAACTATATATAAATCTCTCACCCAGGCCAGTTTTTACTCTTGCCATCTTCTTTCCTGGAGACCAAATCTACCCTTTATTTCAACTTGATTTGAAACACAAATTTTGATCACCTACTATTTATTACTTAGAAAACACTTTGTGATCTTTGTGGTAATTACAAACCAGAGACATCCTTTAACTGTGATAGAATTTAAAAAATATTTGCATTAGAATTTATTTTTATATGAATATATCCACTTTTATAAAGTGAATTTCTAAGCTGACTAGAATAAATATGGTTCAATCAGTCACAATTCCATTAAAATTGCTGTTATTTTTATACAATAAAAACATATTTTTCATTTCATATTCCATTTACAAATTGAAAGTATATAGTTTGTTTCTCATACAGAGAGTAAAAGACAAGATTGAAAATCAACTCAGTATGTTTGAAATGGTGGGCAAGTCAGAACAATTTTTCTTCAGCGGACCAAGGTCAACATCTCAAAGCACAATATATTAAAATATTTTTTTCAATCAGAATATTCTTCAAGGCAATCCTCTTCAAACACATATCTACAATCAAGTGTGTCCGGATATTATTCTGCTGTGGGCTAATACCAAAATATCCAAGTCATCAGCAAGCTCAACCATAAGGCATGAACAATCTATTGACATTCTTTCTTGATGGTTCATTTAGAGTATTGTCATTTTTGTAAAAGGAATAGTCCTTTATTGTTTCATATTTTTTGCAGTTTCTTTTCATAGTATGATTCCTAAGAAAATATACTATTTTGAACTATTTTGAACACACAAACACACAGAATTAAAAAAGATGAGTTGTCTAAAGCACAGGATGGAAGAATTGTATCACTATCCTTTCAAGTGGGAAATACAGTTTCAGTACTTTAAAAACAATGATCAACTGATAAGGGATTTCAGTGCATAAAATGACTGGACTATTATTTTAAGTATTTAAAGTGTTATAAAACACAGAACTGTTATAATCATATGTTTATATTTTCATTTCTATAAAATATACATATTTTATATGTATATTTCTATAAAATATACATACTTTAGTACTTCTACTCAGTGAATAGTTGTAAGAACACTTTCAAAAGGGAAATGACCACAAATTTATTGAATGAGCTAATTATTTAGTTATTATTTCCTTAAATGAACTGACTGATTGCTTCCAGATTGGTAGCTTTGTCTTCCATTATACTAAGTTTGCTATCAATGCATTACTTTTAATGTATTTCCATTGAGCTTGCTTGATGATATCTGAAAACCATCATTTTACATGGGACAATTATGGGAAATCTATTTTAGTGTGTTCCAGGACCACAATATATATCTGACTTCATATTACAATTTTGAGTTTCTTTATGTGATTTGTGTAATATACAAAGGAAATTGCTATAACTGATTTGTACTACACATGCAAATGTAGAAATAATTGTGAATTAAGTGGGTGGTTCTCAGGTAAATCACAGATTTACTTGAAAGTCGATATTCAAATAGGAGTACACAAAGTGATACCTTTTATTCCCATGCAACCACAGAGGTTTGCTATTTTTAAAAAAAATATTAAAAAATACATATTAAATCTAAAATATATATATGTATATATATATTTCAAACTAGCCTTTATGAGCAGCAGCTAATCAAGCAAACCTAGAGCATATATGTAAATGTTTAAAGGTTTGGGAATTAAAAGAGATGACAGAGGGAGTGAGTGTAGCTCAGTGGTTGAGTGCCTGCTTCACATGTATGAGGTCCCAGGTTCAATCCCCAGTACCTCCTTAAAAGAGAGAGAGAGAGAGAGAGAGAGAGAGAGAGAGAGAGAGAGAGAGAGAACAGAAAACGTGGTAAAATACACAGAGCTTGGAAGGAACCATGGAATTTGGTTCAATAGGAAATGATAATTACTTACCAACATGCATATGAATTATGAACTTGGACTTCTGGATCTGCAGTTTAACCAGAACTAGACAAAATTGACTAAATAATGAAAAAAGACAGAACAAAAGCCTTTGAAGTTCTGAAACTCAGATACAGCTAGCAGTCACAGGAAATATCATTGAGCTAAAGGAATTGGGGCTGGTGGCCTACAGAAACAGAAACTTAGCTCAGGCATCTCAATGGAGCAGCCTACAGTCATGATCTATAGCCTTTATTTACACATTTTACAGATTAGCACCATGTGACTGGGTCATTATGATTTGTATTTGCTTTAAAGTAACAATGAGCTAATACTTTCACATTTAAGATTCATTGTTTATTTGCCAAGGGTGATTTCTAAGGTTTCACTCAAGTTTTGTCCCACCAGTGAGGTCTGATGTCATAGATTTTAGTAAATATGAAACCACAACCAAGAATCAAATACTGGGGAAAATTATTAAACTGTCATATATAGAAAATATTTTTGTTGAGTGTAGAAAGTAAATAAGTATGCTTATTTTATATAATTCCCTCTTCTTATATATGGAAGTGTGGCTAGTAAAATGTTTTGCCTTGATAAAAATCGAAAGATTCAATTATTTTAAAGTAATAACAGATCATGGCCAAATTTAGCATCACAGTAATAAAGATCTAGGATAATTAATGAATTCCTTGAATAAACAGAAGATAAATTGAAATGTTTATTATGGAGACATTATTTTCTGCAAGGTTTGATAAACTTATGGAAATATTTTGTCTAAAACAACTTAAAACATATCCCAAATAATTGCATTTATAAGAATATACTATCATGCTTACCTAATTGTAGAAATCTGAAACTTTTAAAGGGATGATCTCTGCAAATAATAAAGAACATTATGTCTGTGTGTATACACAGAGCTCAGTTTTTCATTTTAATTATTTTGTTGGAGTTATTTAGTAGTTAAGCCCTTTAAAAAGGGAAAAAAAATAAAACACGCCGTGAGAAAAAAAAATTGTTTGAAAACTAGCATCTGTCTCTCACATCATATTGGTCTGCATATTAATTGAACACAGCATTTTCTCTTTTTTGATGTCAATGCTTTTTTTTGTTTACTTAAAAACATTTTCATAGAAATTCTTAAGCTTTGTTGTCTAATTCATTAATGGTTTTATTAATTCAGCTAGTCATCAGGTGCAATTCATCAACTGCACAATCCTTTGTGTTCTATTTTTGCTAAATGGCTCTTCTCTAGAATTTAAATTATGAAGAAAAACTGGCTGACTAATCTGAATTTCTCAATTTATTCATGTTCAATAAAAAGCTATTCATCAGCGTAAACTGCTGTGAGTTCAAATCAAATTTAAGTCACCTGGGAGTAAACAAAATTGTTCTTCTTCCTTAGCAACTGGAAGAAGATAAAAATAACACATTTTCAAGAAACTCAGGATACTAATATGTTTAACTGAAATAAAATAGAAATGGCAAGGCATTAAACATATCCATTAGATGCTTTGTCCATGCACTACCCTCTTTTGAAATAGTTTTTGGTAAGTTTTATTTCCAGTGAATAAAGCTGATTTCTTTTATACATTGCAGAGCAAAAAATAACCAGTTATGCCCAATGCTCCCAAAATATGATTAAAAATTACAAAAGTGTTATTCTAGCCCCTTTCTTAAAATTATTTGAAGTATAAATGGAATTGATGGTTTAAAAAATCATTCACTTTCAGAATTTTCATCAAGCACTCAAATCCCACAGGCCTTTACATCTAAAAAAATATTATTAACTTGCTTGAATTCACGGATGCTTAATCTTATAAAACGAGTCATACAGGGCTAACAGTGGCCAATGGAGTAAAACGGAGGAAGATGTGAATTCGAGGGAGGATCCTAGAGACAATTTCCTCTAGAAACTGTTCCCTACTAATTTTGAAATTAAATCTCACTTTTTTTTTTTTGAGCCCCCATAGGAATAGAAAATTACACATGGTGCATGAGAATTTGGGGCTTATGCATACTTACCTAAATAAGCTGTCAATTAAAAACAAAGGAACATTTTGAATTGGTAAAGTGCATGTTCCTTTTCACTGATCCTAATTGAGGATTTGAGGATATTTGGATTTAGTCTATTAAAATCCACATGTCGATTATATATCGAAGGTGGACCTCAATTGCTAAACATCCTGAATTTACATAACTTCATGTACAAATGAATTAACTAATCGACACATGAGCTATTATTACAGTATGATACTGCCTACCAGATTGCAGTAACACAGTGGCTGAGTACTAACTTGCTTAAACAGTAGCAGTTGAAATTTTCTTGAATATTTTGTGGCCAATACCTTTTATGTTTTCATATGAAAGGTGCAAATGCCAATTCAAAATTATTGTATTAGTGCTCCAAAGTAGAAGAATCATAAAAATAAAAGACATGATAGAAAGATAGATCTTTTGTCATCTTGAAAACAGCAGATCTTTAACTTGAACTGGAGAGACGTAAACTGTGTGTGCATGTAAGAAGGAAGAGAACGCTATCCAAAGACATGCAAACATTTTGGAAATATATTGTTAAAGATACTACCTGCAAGATGGGATATGATAAAGGCTTTTATTGCCTGTTTAGCTAGTAGGGAATGGAATCTACTTTCATTAACTGTAACTCTTTTATTTGAATTTTTAGGGATATGCATGCAAGTAAGGGATATCTTACAGTTAAAAGTGGATGTATTGAGTTTTAATAGGGTTGAGTTATGAATTTTGTTATTCAGTACTTATCATCTGTCTATCTCCAAGACCTCTGAGTCTACCACTTTTGCTTCAGGCAAATCTTAAGTCCAAACTCACCTCCTCTCAATGCAGCAGTGAGGGTTGCTGTTATGTCAGACATGGAGGAAACCAAAAGGCTCATGCAATGAGCTTGAGCAGCCTGCAAGAAAGCATTGTGACTTGAACACTGATCTGATCTGAATGAAGAAGCTCACTGTACTAAGTAGCCATTATCCCTGGGAGTGAGAGTGGGGAGCTAAAGAGGGAAATACAATTTTTTTCTTCTTTGAAACTATATCTTAAAACATTTGCCGGATACTTTGAAGTTCTAAGAAATATTTGTGTTTGTATGAGAGGCTATTCAATAAAAAATTTTCATGAAATACATGAAAAAGAACTGCCACCAAAAATTAAGAATCTTATATCATAATGAAATGATATCTGTATTTGCAATTATATTTTACTCAATCATTTAAGACACATTGACATATTTGCTAGATCATGAGGTTTAAAATATTTTTATTGCACATTGTTGTTTTTTGAAAACCCAATGTTCATTATAACAGATATTACTATTTAAAATTCATGTGTAAGGACCTACACTATTATCTGCAACTGAAATGATGCTTCCACAGCTGCTGTATGCCTGGTATCAGCCATGTCCTTTATGATACCTTGCCTCTGCATGGGCTCTTATTCCTAACATTTGCCTTTTAAAATCTCTATAGAGATCTAACAGAAAAATCACAAGAATGGTATCTTTTGTCCTTCTCTTTCTCTGGAAATACCAAAGCAGCAGTGTATCTTCCAATATTTAAAAAAGAAAGAAAGAAAAAGTGTTTTAATCTTTCATTTTCCAATATAAACTTTTTAGCCAAAAGGGTATTTATTAAGAGAAAATAAATCTGTCACTCACTAATTCAATGACTAACTACAGAAGTTTAAAACTTACTTTTTCTATAATTATCAGGTAAAAGTACAACAAACTGGAGATTTCAGCTCTATTTCAGAGCTATCACACTGGCCTAGAAGCTGAATCTTAAAAAGCTCACTTTATCTAGACTTAAGGGGAGGTAGTTGTGAAAGTAGGGTGGGGTTGCTAAAGTTAGATCCTTAGCTTATCTCCCTTTATTTGCTATGTCCAATAGGCTGGAAAAGCCAACCAATTTATCAGGAGTTTATTGCAGAAAAACAATGATGACTTCAGGGAAATAACTAATCATAAAAACAGTGGGAGCCAGCCTGGTTCAAATATATGAACCTTCAGAATAAAGGGACAAATATGAATACAGCAAAGTTACTAGTAGTTGACTTTACCCCTATCCAGTTTCCTGAACTCCTTACCCACTGCCAACTCACCCCACTCCCATCTATTAGAACTCAAGTATGAGTCCTAATAGAGAAATAGAGACATACCGATGACAAAAAATGAATGAGCAGGAAAATTTCTTGTAAAGGCAAAGGAGAGAGATGGTTGTCCACACTCTTCCACAAATGACAATTATTAGCTGTATAAATTTTTAAAAAAATAAGCCATTTATTTAAAGTCATGGGAAAATGTCCAAAAGGAGACAGAATCTAGAGGAAATTCTCATTGCAAAAAACTGGAACTGGAAGGGTGTATGAATTGATTATTTGTGACTTTCTGGCTCAAGGGCATTGCCCAACCTCCAAGGCTATTGCTGTGGAACATTCCAGAACAAAACTCTGCAGCCTTGCCAGGGATCAGAGACTGGGGCTGGAAATCTCCACAACATATTATCTACAATGGCCAATTTTCCATCAAAACTAGGAGACATGTAAAGAAATAAGAAAGTATGACCCATACTTAGAATAAAATGGCATGAATAGAAACTGGTTCTGAATGGGGCCAGAAATTTGATTTAGCAAACTGACTTCAAAGCAGCTATTCATATATATTCAAATAAGTAAAGAAAGTTATGTTCAAAGGTTTACAGAAAAGTATGTCATTAATGTGGTACTCATCACAAAATGAAAGGGAGATAGTCTTTAAATTTGGTACCCAACACAGAACTCAGAAGGGACTAAGGTGTATCAAGAATTCCAGTGAATGTGGAAGCGGCTGTGGCTCAATCAGTAGGGCTCCCGTTTACCATATGGGAGGCCCCGGGTTCGGTTCCTGAGGCCTCCTGGTGAAGGCAAGCCTGCCCGCACGGCATGGTTAGCTGACCCAGCGAGCACAAGCAGCAAGGGGTGATAAATGAATAAATAAATAAAATCTTTAAAATAAATAAATAAATAAAAAGAATTCCAGTGAACGATAGGGAAAATTTGGAGCGTAAAATGTGCCAATTCATCCATTGTATGTGGGCAGCAGTGGATGCAGGTCCTGGCAGCAAGGGTAGTGATGGTACCAGATGGTGACTCTTAGCTGCTTTTGGAAACATCAGGAACACAGATACATGGCAACTTTGGCACAGATATCTTTCTTCTCAAAGTGGCCACTGAAAACTGTGGAGGTGGTGAGGTGCTTTCAAATGGGCATACGTTACTATGAAAGCTATTATAGATACTGTGGAGGACTCTCATCTAAAACTAAATTATTCTTTGAGAGAAGAAATAAAATCATGGGGAAATTGTGGAAATCATGTTTTTTCAATGTAGCTAGAGTCACACATTATTCCAAACAGCAACACTATCATTTTTGACCCCATGTTATCTTCTAGTTTCTTTTCTATGTTTGTTTTCTATTATCAATAGTTTATCAGCATACTAATGGAAAAGATGTCTGGGGGGTTATTCACTATAATAACCTTTTGAATACTGGATACTAATTCAAGAAACCTTTCCCCTAGTACAACTCCCATCAAGCTCACTCCCTTAATTTCCCTGTGATGCAGTCAGACCTGTGCAGTGTTGTATCATTACATCTCAGTGCTTGTCCCTAGGTAGAACTCTATAAATATTCACTGAGTTAATACATTGGTCAATTGCCTCATATAGCAATAGTACATAAACTCATTTGCTGCAGAAGTTAATGATTCCTTAGAGAGTTATATCTATACCCAAGAAATGTACTTACTTACTTGTTAAACATGCATTTTAGCCACCATGTTGTCCTTCCAACCCTGTAATCCTAGACAGTAGAAAGGGAAGGGGGATTCTTTTATTTAGGTGTTACACAGACATAGTGTTATAGTTCCCTTGGACAATATTTCAAGAGGACAAATACTAACACTCCAATCTTAGGAGAGTCTACTCAAGTTCCAAAGATTGACTAGAAAATTTATTTCAACACAGGAGTGATAAAAGCAACTGTTTATCTTGGTTACCAAATATATATATAATGGCCCTCTTAAGGAGTCACAGTCTAGAGGATGACATTTTAAAAAAATTTATTGGTTCTGATGGCAGAAATTTTTTAATATGTGGTGGCATAAATTATCACCTAGCTTTTGTTAGACTGACAATGCTCATAAAGCTAACCTCAAGGACAAGTCTAAATCTCTTCCAGCATAAATGTTCATTTATTTATATTACCACAGAATTCAACTTAGAGATGCTCTAGGAATAAGATAGCATTTAAGTATTCTTAAAAGAGTATTAAAATAAAAATATTACTAATAAGTTGTTAATGCAAATTTATACAAAAATACTAATCAAGCAGTTTAAATTTTACCTTCTGGGTTACTTGAAACTAAACTTTTCTTTCATTAGGTATAAAAGCCTTTAAGATATTTAGAAAATAATTTAGAAAAAAAGTATAAAATATTACAAATTAAATTTTACAAAAAACTTACATAATAGACAATGCTATTGTTTTTACCATTGTAATGATCAAGGAACTGGATTGAGGAAAGTTTAAGTGACTTGTCTATGTTCATTCTCAGCTAGTGAGTTGTAGAGTCAGGACACCCATCCAGGTTATCACATACTTTTATGATCCTATAAAAAATAAAGTCTTTCATACTTCAGAAGGATAACGTCCCCACATTTTCAGATTCCTAAATTCACAAGTGTTGTCAATTATGTAGGAACGTCCTACTTTCTCTTAACATTCCCAAATAACAATTTTCTTAAAAATTTACTAGGACCTATCTTTTTCATAATAAATAGAAGATTTTTTTTTATTTCACAGGAGAATATCTCACATCCAAGGACAAATGGAAAACCACAAAACTCAGTTAAATGGCTGACTTGTGTCTACCACTCTTATCAGTGGACTAGATGGAAAGACGAGTCTCAGAACAATTGCAAATAATAACATGTCCTGAGCCTTGTGGTCTCATATGAACAGTTAAACTGTGAATGTTAAACCCAAGATTGTCAAGGTTTGACTTGGTACTATAATAGCACTGACAGTATTTACTCTACTCAATTTCGGGGAAAAACCTTTCCTGCCACTAGCAAAAATAACTGCCAGGCAAATGTGCGTGCATTCAAAATTAAGCACTCTACTTAGATCTATATGCCTTAGCAGTAAATTGTTTTTTTGTGTGTGTGCATCATTTACTAAATAAAGACAATTTTCCTAATATGTAGGGCATTGAGGTTGAAATAAATTTCACTCATAAAATGACTTTGAACTTTTGGCATTCATACATCAACAAAACATATTTTTTTTTCCTTCCAAATTTCTTTCCTAAGGAATTTATATAACCAGGTGGATTATTTTTTAAAAAATAAAATTAAAAACAACAATTTTAACTATCTTTATTCCCAAAAAGAATTAGAAGCAACTAATCTTACATGCATATTTATATAGGGACTCATGATAAATTTAACAAATGTTGACAGAAAGATCATTAATTGGGATATAATTTATCAAGAATCAGCAACAAAATAATTGAAAATCACATTTACCTCTAAACTGTAATGATAAATTTATGTTCTCTTTTTTTTTTATTCAGAAACTAATTAATGTTATAGCTCTTCTCAAATATGGGAAGGCTTAGTGATGACCAATAAAATTATTTGGATCAGTAAAAATGAATCTTTGAAATTATTTGGGAACATAGCTACTTTGAGACTATTTATCTTGAATATTATTAAATGTGTTTCTTAAAATAACTAGATCAGGGTAGTAATAAAGATGAGTTTCCTTTGCTTTATTGTCTGACGGGTGACGAGCTTGTTCTATTGCCAATAAAGCCTTGATTATTTTCCACAATCAAGCAGCTAATGACAACTTGATGGAAGAAGGTGAATCATTCTAACAATTATTTGTGTTGTCCTTACCACACCAAATCTATTTATTAGCTATGTGAGCCTGATATGGTCATTAATCTCACCAAAACTTCAATCTCTTCCTTTGTAAGACTAATATGCAGCTAATATTGGGATGATAATGTGTGGTTTAGAAATCAGGTTTAGAAAAAGCTTCTGGCACATCCTTGGCACTCAATGAAAGGTAGCTCTTATGACTTGAGACTACATCCTATCAGAGAACAAAGCAATTATTTATCTAAATTTTAAAAACCCAAGGAAAAAGTGAAACATATATAATCTACCATTAAGTACAGTTATCTACCATTAAGTACAATTATCTTAAACTATAACAATTTAGAATACCAAATCATTTTCTACAATATGTACCTGAACATAAGAAGGGCTGGCTTAATCTTTCCATGTCTTGTCTTTGAATGTAGTGGAAAAACCTTGCAATTCCTTGATATTCAGGACAAAATCTGGTAAGAAACTAATGTTAGAAGAGGGAACAAAGCCTATATATTTAAATTACTTTTCATTGATAGCATCGCTAATGTGTGCAAAAGTTTCCTTAAGAGAAATCTATATTAAATTAGTTAAATTATGGGGCAGAGTATGATGAAGTATGGTTTTGATATAATGTTGTTTTTATGAATAGTGTTACACTTAATACATTAACACAGCTTCATCTAGAATTAGAAGAAAAAAAAACAGAACTAATGATAAAGTAGAGAAAATTTTAAAAATCTCAGCATGAATGATGTAAAATATAAAGGGGAGGTTATTTTTAATAGAATTTTATAATGTCTTTTTATGCTTTGGCTGCAAAGTAGAGTAACAATACCCATAAAACTAAACTTCAAATGGCTTGTTATTGTTCCAACTTTAAATTGCAGTGTATTACAAACAATATTTGTTAGGGATATTTTCTTTTATTTGGTAGAAAATGGCCATAAAAGCAAAGGTTTTTCCTTTGAGAAGCATGAATTGCTGTATTACTTTAAATACTTCTTACTCAAGATTGTACAATGGTTTGTATTAATCTTTGAATAATACACATAAATCCAGTGTTTTATTTAGTTATTTGTTCAAACGAGTAGTTATTTCTATATAAAATTTTCTTCAACCCAAAGTGAAAAGATGTTTTAATGAATTTTTTTCTGCTGCCGCCAATTTAGTGGAAGTCTAAATTATAGTCTAAGAATCAAAAAGCCCAGGCATTTTAAAACAGAAAAATCTAGGCAGAATACCTTTCGAAATCTCCAAACAATTGATGAAGGTTACCCATCAAACTGTCCAGAACCAAGGGAAAAACAAAGGCAAGACTTTGACCTATATATAAAAAATCAAATCAACTCTCAGACCTGTAAATGAACTAAAGGAGAATCTGTGGAGGCAGAGAAAGACCCCAAATCTCAAAGTACTGTGATAGTTACATAATAAAGGCTGTTAGAGAAGGTTATCTTGAACAAAGTTTCTTTGCAAGCACATAAATCATACAAATAATTATCTCTGTGTTGTGACAGGGGCTTAGAAGGGAACTACTTTAGGATGAGCCTCCAGAGATTCTCAGCACATTTATGAGCTGTGGCATCATCTATATAAAAGACAAGCTCCAGTTGGGTAAACCATGTAAGTGCTGTATTTGAAAGAAGGACTAAACTGTGACTAGAAAAGATAATATGATGCACTATTGATAAGAACTGAATAATTAATGTCTAGGTTCTATAAAGAAATAGCTTGGGATGAGTTTTTCTTATTTATTCACTGAAGTACATTCTTATAAAGACAAATAAGGAAGGTAAGCATCGCATGTTTATGGGAGGGTAACATTCTTCTGCAGTTTGTTGTTTTATTTTTTTCACTCATTCTTCCATTCATTGCATGTACATAGACAAATTATATAAACTAGCAGTCATGTGACAGCCACCATGGTGGGTTGCTAGGAGCTTGGGTTATAATGAGAGAGAGTCTCTGCCTTCATAGATCTTATACTCTAAAGGGATCAATGAAAGATAAACAATTCCAGAGTGACAAAGGTGAAGGGGTTAAAAATAGGTAGGAGAGGTGAAAAACAGATGGGCTATAACAAGTGGCATCATAAGCTAAACTATTGAGTTTCTGCTTTAGGACAAGGGAAAGCTATTAAAAGGTTTTACAAAAGAGAGTGATATGATTAAACTTGCATATTAAAAAGACACAGTGGTGGCAGTGCATATATCAAATGGGAAGGGAAAGGGGACAGCAATGTGAGGAAAAAGATGAGTTGGGAGACTGTGTCATATTCTGTGTAAAATCTGATAATGAACTAAGTTAGGCTAGTGTCAATGGGAAAGAAAATATGTGAATGGATTGGAGATGTGCTTTAAAGGGTAAAATTGACAGGCCTTGATAACTGATTAACTTTTTTTTTTTTTTTTAATGGTGTGTGACTTTGCTGACCACTTATCTTTCTTCCATTAGCTCTGCAGGTTGTACAAGATGTCTAATTTAAATGCTGGTTCATCTCTAAATTTCAAGCCAGTAGATCTCTCTGTTGCAATTTTTGAAAGTAATTGTTATCTCCTATCCAGTTCCTTTTATGCTGAAGAAAATGATTATTTCTATAGTGCTTAGGGTAACAGATAAGATGCCAAATTGCAAACCAAAGAGGGAGAAGATCAGAGCAAGATGGATAGGATGAGTTGAACTGGAAAAGGGCTTTCCAGTTGTGATATTTTCCTTTGTCCACTGGATTGACCGTTATTCACCTTATTACTGTCAGGGTCTGTGTAACCCCTAAGTGTTTCCTCCTTGTAATTGCCTTATTTCTCCCCCTGAATTCATGAGTGAGCAATTATAATAAAGACTGGCTGACCAACAGATTAGAAGAATGCCTGTCGTGAGATATTGTGAGGTGCTAAGGTTTAAGAGACACTTGACTTAGAGTGGGGTGGGGCTCAAAGGATCGCTCCAACAAAGGAAAATTAGAGTGTCCACAAACCTCAACTTGGTGGACTGAAAACTAGGGCCCAGGATTTTCTCCCTCCCCAACTTTCCCTATTCAGATACTATTAAGCTAGGCATCTGGCATTTTTATGGAAATAAAAGATGGTATCCAGGGAAGAACTATGACATATCTGAGGGGTGTGAGTGCTTTAGGGGGAAAAAAGAAGGAAAACTGTACACTAGAGAATAAGGCAGAAGAAAACATTTAAAGGCATAATAAATGCCTTTAGAGAGAGAAAAGAAAGAAAACTGGATGTGAAAAAATATAATAGATGAAATAAAGATTTCAACAGGTGTATCAATTAGCAGATGTATATAGTTGAAGAACTAACTATTAATCTGGAAGATCAAATTGCAAATGCTTTATAGAATGGGTTGAAAAGATGGGAAAAATAAGTGAAAAGTTAAGGCATATTAGGGTTTTCCAACTTTTGCATTATGATCATTTTGGGCTAGATAAGTATTTGTTATGAGGGGCTGTTGTGTGGATAGTAGGATGTTTAGCAACATCCTTAGCCTCTATCCACTTTATGCCACTAGCATTCCCAAGTTTTGATAACCAAATATCTTCAGTCATTGTCAAATGTCCCCTGGCCAGCAAAATGATAATATATAGATGAGAGAAATACAAATGTAAATAACTGTTTTTTATGAATCCCAAAAGGAGCAATAAAGGTGAGGAAATAAAGAACTAAGTCCCAAGAATTTTCCAGAATTGAAGGAAGGTATCAAATAAAAGGGAATTAAAAAAAAAAAAAAATCTGTACTTAAGTATTATGCTTAAAACTTAAATATCAATTCAAAATTTAAATTTTAATAGCTTCCAGAAGTAAAAGCAGATTACCTAAAAAAGAGTAAGAGCTAGGCATCATCCATTTGAACAATAATGGTAGATCCAAGAAGACAATAAAATAATATTTTTAATCTTGAAGGAAAATAACTTTGACCCAGGAATTTTATTTTCAGCTTAACTAAAACAATCAAATTTGAGATAAAAACAGATGCACTAGGGTATAAAAGTTCATTGAAAGCATGCACAACAAAGTTCCTTTTTGTAAGAATTCTTAGATATTGCCATTGTCAAAAGTAATAAAACAATAAGTAGCAATGAGATGTGAGAAGTAAGGTGAATAAAACACTTAAGTAAATTTATTATTGTCTAAAGGAACAAAGCATAACAATAAAGCATATCCCTAAAAATCCAGAATTAAAATTTCGGGTTGTACCAACATGGTATGTGTGTGTTGGGTGGGGAAAGAGATAGTTTGAGAAAGAATAATTAGACAAGGAAATGAGAGTGTATTAAGACTCTTACTGAAGCAGGTCAGTAAAGGGAAAAGGAAGACTTGGGTCACAGCTGAAGACTTGGCAGACAACATGGCTGACAGACAACATGGCCGGCAGGCCATAGGCCTATGAGACCCTGCCTGGAAACCTCCTGAGGTATCTTGGGAGACCCTGGAAAGAGAATCTCATTTGGAACGAGAATCACATTTGGAATAAGAACACCATTCCGGGTCAAGAGAAAGCCCCAGATAGCCTCAAAAGGCCTCACCATTGGTCCCCTGAGAAATGACAGGTGGGGCAATCAATCAGAACAGTAAGCAGACTTTAAAAAGTCCTGACCTGGGGTCTCAGGAACAGAACTCACCCTGCAGTATGCCCATGGCCCATTCCTCAGAATGCACTGTGTACTTTTCTTGTTTTCTTGTTTCTTAATAAACTCTTTACTCCCTTGCCTACTCTATGGCATGTCCTTAAATTCTTTTATGCAACATAAGCCAAGAACCTAGAAGCCAAGAAACTAGAGCCATCCGGTAACATTACTTTGTTTGGAACAGAATAATAATAAATCACACTTTTTTTTTTTTTAACTGCATACAAAGTGCTTTTAAAAATATATTAAAAATATTAAATAATTTAATCCTCACTAAAATATAATAATAACTTCTATTATTATTCCTTGTTTATAAATGAGGATACTGTGGCAGAGAGAGGCTGATTAATTTGCTCAAAGTCACAGGGTTAGTAGTGACATAGCTAAAATTCAAATTTAGAAGTTTGTCTGCAAAGCCCACATTTTTTTTAGCAATTACACATACAGATGACTAGAAGATTTTATTATTAATGTGGTTTAGATAATGATTGGTAATTTAATAAGCATAGGTTTTAGTCCAAGCCTGCAAAATTAAATTTGATAATGTAGGATATATAATTGAAAGGAAAATTATTTTAAAAAAGGAAGTTTTGTAAATAGAAACTATTAAGTATAATGTCATAAATAAGTTCACATATGATAGCAATTAGAATAAATTTAATAGATTGAATTCAATAATTAGAAGACAGAGACTTTCCAATTAACTTTTAAAATCAAACTAACCACACCATAGTTCAATAACACTGTCTATAATATACACATTTAGTTCAAAAAAGATGGAGCATATTTGAAAATAAGAAAGATATTTTTAAAAACATACCAGAAAATATTTGAATGAAATTAAATTTAGGTACATATTTTATTTCAGGTAATTGGAAATTTAAGGCAAAAAAAAAAAAAGATCTAAGGAGGATATTATATATTGGTAAAAAATACATATTAAGAGGATAAAAGCCAAAGTTCCTAAAATATTCAAAAAAGCCCACATGATCTGTCAGGTCCACCTCTCTTTCCTCTTTGATCCCCTTTTCCAACTACTATTCATTCTCTTTATTCAGTCTGCTTGAGCCATACCAGCTCAAGTTAATGTGAAAACATAGATAAAATGGAAAAATTTCTGGTCATAAGCTCTTACAGATAAAGTCCAGCAAACTCATTATATGTTCACAGAAATTATTCCAAAAGAAAGAATAAAATCACGTTTGTTTTTTTTTTAATGAGACTAGTATAACCTTGACCAAAACCAAATGATGAAAGTACATAAATAAATAAATTATAGTCCAATTTCATTTGTGAACAGAGATGTAAAATGAAAGATTGGCGAAATGAACGTAACAGTGTATTTTTAAAATTTTATCCCAGAAATGCAAAGATGATCTGATCTTAGATTATCTATAAATGAAAATATTTACATTAATGAATCAAATGATATAAATCACATGATCATTTCAAATGTGCAGATACAAAGGTTTGTTGAAGTTAAAATATATTCATGGTTTAAAAGACAATTAAAAAACTGAGAACTTCCATAGGTGGATAAAGATTATTACTGAAAAACCTAAGTAATTAACACACTGAATGGATGAACTTTAGAGTCTATTTAAGATCAACAACATAAGTATTTCCTTCTATCATCACTACTGTTTAGCCAAGAACTGGATCCTAAATAATTCAATAAGTCAAGAAAAAGAAATGCATAAATATGGGTTGGGGAGTAAGACATAAAATTGTAATATTTTAAAATTAATGTGATCATTTATATAGATAACTGAAGATAATCACCTAACTATTAGAGTGGAATAGAGAGGTTTATCTTAATATCATTCTTCATACAAACAACAACCAGAAAATATAAGATATCATTTAAACCAGCCATAGAAATTATAATTAATCTTTTTTAAGATATTACCTAATAAAGAAAATCCATAGCATTCATGGAAGTTTAAAACTCTATTAAGGGGAGCAGATGTAGCTCAGGTGGTTGAGTACCTGCTTCCATGTATCAGATCCTGGGTTTAATACCTGGTATCGCCTAAAAACAAAACAAAAAAAAATACTCAACTTGTGGGAGCCAGTGCAGCTCAGTGGTTGAGTGCCAGTTTCCCACATATGAGGTCCTGGGTTCAGTTCCAGGGACCTGGTACCTTACAAACAAAACAAAATAAAACACAAAAACCTAAAGAATCACTTGAAAATTTTAGAGAAATTCTGTGTTCAAAGATGAGACAACACAAAATTGTAAAGATCTAAAATCTCCCTGACTTTTCTATAAATCCAATGAAATTATAATCTAAATCTAATTGCCTATTTTTTAAAAGAACCTTCTAAGCACCTCTTAAAATATATGTATATATATATAAAAATAACATTTTTGTAAGCAAATACACATATATGCATACATATTTATATATCATTTTGCAAATGTTTGTATGTATTGTGAGAATTTTGATTTTTACCCATAATAATAATAAAAAAAAAGACACTAAAAAAAAATAAATAAATAAAATAAAGAACCTTCACAAATATTATCAATTACAAAACATTTTTTTTTTTTTTTTTTTTGGAGGTACTGGGGATTGAACCCAGGACCTTGTATATGGGAAGCAGGCTTTCAACCACTGAGCTACATCTGCTCCCCAATTAGAGTTGGTTTTTTCATTTGTTTGTTTGTTTTGTTTTTAGGAGATACTGGAGAGCAAACCCAGGACCTCATACATGGGAAAAAGGTGATCAAATACTTGAGCTACATCTGCTCCCCTAAAAAATGTTTATAGACCATGAATAGGTAAAATGGTTTTGATATCAAAGAGCAAAAACGGGGGACTGACCTTGTCAGATACTGAGGCATATTAAAAAGCCATAGTAACTTAGATAACATTGTACTTTAGCAATCACTGTAAAATAGAATAGAGTGAAATAATAGATGGTCTAGAAATACAGTCTATATATGGGGAAAATGATGCTGGAACAATTGGCTCATTCATGGAAAAAAATAATCTCCATCTCATGTCACATGTAAAAAATAACTTCCAATGGATGAAATATAATAAATGTGAAAGAAAAACCTACTTTAAATAAAAACAATGATTTTTGGAACTATGAAATAGGAAGGCTTTCTTAAATATGACTATATGTCATAAATGTTTTAGAAATTAATATGTAATACATCAAAATTAGCTTTTTTAACAAAGAGAATCATAGAAGGAAATAAAAGGATGGATGAATGACTAGGAGAATATATTTGGAATATCTAAAATGACAAGGGGTTGGTGACTTTTCCAAATTCTCTGGAAAACACACTAAATCATATGGAATAAATGATAAATATAATAATAACAGAGGCAAAAAAACTTAATATTTATTGGTAAGCCCTCTAAATATTTTATATCTATATACTTATTTAAGAATATTAATAGAAAATTCACAGGAGGGAAAGCCAAAATGATGAATATGTATTTTGAACAGAAACTCAGACACATTAGACTTTATGTAAATGCAAATTAAAACTATTATGTTACATTTTACACACATCAGTTTTCCAAAAATGCACAAAGTGGGAAAATATTAAGTTCTGGATATGGAGGTATAGAGCATTTATGTACTACAAGAGGAGGTAAATTAGTGCATCCTTTCTAGAAACAATCTGTCAATACTTCATCTCAGTAGGTATGTATGCATGTCACCCAATAATTCTATTCTTGAGCAATTACACAGCAAAATATGAGGTGAGTACTTAGTTCACATAATTGGCTAAAATCACAGGCTTTTGACCAAACTATCTGGGTTTGCTCACTGTATTTTACACATATTAGTTTTTGACCTTGTCCAAGTTATTTACTATTTTGATGTCTATACCAAACAATGGTAAAGGGAGATAGGGAAATCATGATTATAATAATAACAATAATTACTATTATTATTGTTGTTATAGTTACCTCCCAGAGTTTACAAAGTTTTACAATAACAACTTCACAGGTCAGATCCTAGCACATAGTAAGTATTCAATTTATGCTAGCCATTTTATATTAAAATGATACTCATTTTATTATCCGTGAGCAGGGACAGTTGGCAAATACAGAAGAATGGGTGCTTATGTAAAAGAGGGGCTGGGATTGGGAATAGGGAAAGGGAAAAACAAACGAAAATATTAAAATTGTATTGCATGGAAGGATGGTGGCAATGTTTCATGAACTAGGAATATGATCAATTTATATTTTGTGCAACAGAAGTACTTAGGTGAAAAAAACAAAAAGGAAAGAAGAAAATAAAGAGTGCATCTCTCTGATCAAGGTATTGAATAACTGCAGAAACAATTTTTTTTTAGGATGTGTCATTCTGTACAGTGTTCAAGATAAAATAACTAAATCAGCATTAAGAATTACGTAAAAGAGAGATAATATGAGCAGAAGAGGTGTTGTTGCAACTGTTTTGGTTTATTTGTTTGTTTCTATACCTTTGCTCAAGGACTTGGAGCTAGCCAGCCCCTAGAGCTAGTAAGAAAGGACAAAAGGAAAAGAAGAGTGATGAAAAATGAAATGAAAATGTATATGAAGAGAACAAAAAGAGGACCCACAAAATAAATGTTAAGTTATTTGTTTTAAAAGGGAAGAAAATGCCAATGTAAAAGCTCCAAGAAATGCAAGGCTTGTTTTACTATAAATAAACCAGTAAGCCAACAGTAAAATGCAGAATCATATTTTAAAAATATATAAATTGCAAACAGCAAAGGAGAGATAATTATTAGAATTGTGCTCTTATTAAGTGTTTATAAGGAAAAAGAATCTCTTTTTTTTTCAATTGAATGCAATAATGCTGAGTATTTTCAGGTGTTTTTGATTCACATTTTAACAATTCACACTTGAACAACATCTGGACACATTCATGTGTATCTTTCTCTCAAACCTTTAGTACTATTAAAAATGTAGTTCTATTATCAAAGAAAAGAATCATAAGGTAGGATAGGAATGATCCTGAAACTTTTATAATAATGAGATGATTCACTGGCTTAAATGAAAACAAAAGGAAAAAAAAAAAAAAAAGCTTAGAATCCACTAACCTAGATCCTAAAACTCTTAAGACAAAAATAAAGATGCATTGTATGTAAATCCACAGCAACTAGAACAGGATTTAGAACATAGCGTATGCTTTATAAATGTTTGCTAAAACTTTGATAGTAACTCAGCACTAAAATAAAAGGTATTGGGCCTTAGAGAGGAACTATGTCCATTCTTTTCCTTCATGGATACTCCCAGTTTCTCTTGCAGTTCTTGTTCCTTTTACTGCTCTTCTTGTACTTTCTAAAGGAATTGTTTGAGGGCAAGGCCAGGATTATTTCTTTATTCAATCAAAGTGATAAATGAGAGGTTTTCTGAGGACCAAGTAAGAGAAACTATATAAGACCCCTGGTATCTTGTTTGACATAGAGTTGATAATTGCAATTTGGAGTATCTCTTTTCATTCTTTTCTCACAGAAGGACTGTGAGATTTTAAGTTCATGGTACAGAGGTCTATAACCAAAGCAGTAATTGTGAAATTGGTTGCCTTATTCATAACCTTTTAGATTGTGGGGGGAAAGCAGGTGCCATCATTTCTAGGACAAGGAGATTAATGCTCTACAAACAGATTGAAGGTGTTAAAATATTATTATTATTATTTTTTTAATCTCTGCTCACTCTTTCATAACACTATTTCCAGAACAGCATTAAAGATGATCTCACCGTTGAGCTTTAAAGAATTTGAAAATGTTTCCTATATGAGGTCTGTGAAAATGGAATGGTAAATGCCTTTACTAGCCACCTCGATTTGCTTGAGCTTCCATTTTATCCAGGGGAACTATGAAGAAAAAAAGGAGGCCAACTGAGCTAAGCTGACATACCAATGATCCTTCGCAGTAGCATCAAAGACCAATGCCCCTGTGAAGAAAAATAACAGTAGCAAACAAGGCTGGCAACAGAGTCTGCTGACAGTCACCAATGCCCCTCATCTTGCATAAACATCCTACCCCTAAAGTTTGCTGATTAACCCATGTACTCCCTCACTCCTCACCACTCCCTTCCTGAACAGCCATATAAGCTGCTTCTACAGCTTAACCCTTTGAGCACCAGAAATCCCTGTTTGGTGTTGCTCCACGTGCAAGCTGCTGTTGCTCAATAAAACTCCCTTCTTTCTTTATAGAGGGTCTCCCAGTTATTTCTTTTGTTGACAGGTCCTAGCTGTTTGTGAATGCTGACTTACTACATTTAATGAAAGTACACAAGGTGGTTTTCAATTTTCAGCAAACACTTGAGACAAAAAGAAGAAAACAATAGCCACCCAACAAATGAAACAATATTTGCAATATTTTCTAGTTTGGAATAATGCATAATCTTCCAGAACAATTGTAAATTCACAATGGGAAGAAGGAGAGAGAAAAGAGAATTGTTTCCTACTTTGTTTTAAGCTGTATGCTAGGCACCTTATATATATATATTCATTATCTCAGTTTTTACTCGTGATCAGTCTTATGGAATGGGTATTATTTCCATTCTACAAACACCTCAGGGAGATGTGACAACTTGCCAAAGGTTATATGGTCAATATGTGCAAGACAATGGTTAGAACATGGCTAATCTGACTCAAAAAGCTGACTAAAACTTAAATGTGGGTTATCATCTTTTCATATCTGCATTGCAGATTATAATGTTTTAATATGAATTCACAGAACTGGAAGTTTTCTTTTCCTATTGTTGCTGCTTGTGGAATCAATATATGTGACCTAACTCATGGCGCTTTTGCCTTGCAAAGCATCATAACATTCTATTAGAATTCCATGCCCAAGTATATAATAAAAACTGCCATGCCTTTTCTCTGTAAGGAGGGCAAGTGTTTAATTAAACGGCCTCAGCACAAAGGCTGAGAGTTTCCAGAGATTTTGACCAGAGCCTTTTGTTTGTCACCATCTGAGCACTAGTTCCCCAAAATGATGGCTCAGCTTTGTGAAGCAGTAATAACCATTTCATTTGTATACCATAAAATATACTATGGTAGGAGACAGTTGTGCTGGAAGTAAAGAATAGCTCTTGCTAGTGATGGAGGTGTGGATGAGAGGGATAAAACCAAAACCAGCTTTTCAATACAATCCAGACTATCAGAAAAAGCTAAAGATAATTAAATTCAGCCTGAGGGTCAACTGTTCTCTCACAGTTGACCCATATGCAATATAGCATTAGGATACTCTGCCTAATTTGGGACTTCAAATATACGTGATCAATCCGTTAGCTTTTAATTTATTGGGATATAGATTAAACATTTCACTATTCTATTTACTTGGGTCCAATTTTCTAATTCGATTTCAATTTTTAAATGACTAAAAGAAAAAGTAAGCAGAAAGCATTTTATCACATTAATGCAACACTTGCAATTTGATTTAGCAATATGATAGATGAAAGGATGAGTTTATTATATCACAATGCATTTATCATTTTTTACAAATGCTTGCTTGAAACAAAATTAACACTGAGCCATTTCCAGTGAGGTTTCTAAAATGACTAGCCTTGCCAAGATAGGTTTTTGGTTCATAAATAAAATTGCTGGGAAAAATAAAATCACTAAATGCTATAAAAACAAAGTACTGGGAATCACTGAAATGTGGAACATTAAGTACACTACATAAAATGCATCTGCAAATGTCCAGATGTTTTCATTTGTTTCTGACAGTATCCAGTCTACTGTCACAAGATACAGGCAATTGACTTTTCAGATTATTTTGATATCTGAGGAAAGCCACTGTCAAGAAACCTCTCAGATACTAAAATCCATGTTAAACAGTTCTATAATTAGCAAACAAATGAACTTTTTTACTCTGTTTAAAAACCTCCATTATCAATGGTCTGATAGTCCTAACAGTTCCATTCCAGGCCGGGAGGGAAAAGCATTCTTCTTTTGTAGTGATCAATAACAGGATAATTCAAACATGTTTGATTCAATTTGTATAACCTTCTTCTTGCTAATAACCCATAAATGCTCACTTAAAAATTGGTCTGAATTTGGTTGTCTGATTTTTTTTCTCTGTATCATAGTTGAAAATAGTGTATTTTTCTACATCATGCTCTCTCCCATAGCATCTAGCAAGTACCATGTGCGGAAAAGAAGTTATATACACTTGTTGAATAGATGAGTCAGTTTTATCACCCTTCTTTTATTCTAGCAATATAGTGCAGCTTTTGGTTTCTATGTAGTTTATCAAGGATTCGGATTTAACCAATATTATTTAACTCCCTGCTCACTTGCTTTAGGATCCTGACTTGTATCCTATTGGGAACTTGTAAAATATAATCAAATGGGTATTTGCACAAAGACATCTTAACAAAAAGTAAATTGATGATCTTGGGGTTGATTACATAAATCACTCCCAGTTCTAATTTGCTGTGAGTCTTGGATTCTGTATGGTTGCTAACATCCAATTTCCAAATAGACACAGTAAAGGTATTGATTACCCTTCTCTCCAATACTGTTTCTCCGCTTCTGCCTGTCATGAAGGCAAATCCTTTCTGGAGGGTGAGGGTATTGGTCCAGGTGTTTTAGAAAGATACTCTTCGGCTCTCATGGGTTATTCTGTCAAACCTGTGGAAACAACTATTTGTAGTTGTATCCAAGACTTTTTTGTCTCTTACTAGGATTATGGCAAAACTCTCTCATCTGGTCTTTTCTGTATCTCCTATTCATGCTTCATAATATGGCTAGAATTATCTTCCTAAAATGTATGTTGGCACATTTTACTCCTTTTTTCCAAAATCAGCAAAGGCTCTCCTGTCTTTATGGAATCCATATTAAAAATCCTTACTTTGCCATTGAGAGATCTCCACAGTGGAGCACTTATACATTTTTCTGGCAACACTTCACTATTCTATTTCTGCTTACCTTCTATGTTCTATTTTTCCAACATTATTTACCATTATTTGAGAAGCCTGTGCATTTTGAGCTAAAATTTCGTCGTTTGTCCCAATCTGGATGTCCCCATCTGGATGGCTGTTCAACTTTTTCTTCCTTGTTCTTGCTACTTATATTCATTCATTTTGTAAATATGTATTCAGTCAAATCTCAGATGACGTGATTGGGATTATAATTGATTATTTGAAAATATGAAATATTTTAAAAGGAGAATTCATAGAAGCCTGACACTGGCATGATTTAAACATTCCACTTAGTGTTAAAGTATATAAAGCTATATTCATTTGAGAATCTTTTGATGAAAGAACAAGACCTTTTTTTTTCCCAGCATAGCTTCTGAGTCATCCTGCTTGCATTAACAACACCCAAAATGCATATTCTAAGATTTCCTATTTAAAGAGGAGTGAGAATTTACTTATACAGCATTCTCTACAGAGAATCTCTCAAATTTTTTGTGATTTCTTCCCAATATTTTATGGTTGCCATGCCTGCACCTAATTTATAGCATTTTATAAAAAACAAATCCTTTCTTTTTGCCATTGCAAATCAATCAACTTAGTTTTCTTATAAATAATTAGCACTTTAGCACATATGTTTTTCCATTTATATGTTATTTAGAGAAATTATATCATTTTCACAAATAAAACTGTAATATACAAGTTCAAGAATAACAGTTGATTTTGGAAATCATATACCTCAATAAAGGATAGTAGAAGTTCACAGGATGTTTTATTCCATGAATGAAGATAAAATTTCATCAGAAGTAAAGAGAAAGTTGATTAAAGTAATTTTTATACTGTATGTGTCAGGAAATCATGACAGACACTGTGAATACAACAATCGTATTAGCTCCCTAATACCGAACAACAAACGATCCCACAACTTTAAAGAACAAAGATTCTACTTAGGACTCGGTGGGTCAGCCATGTGAATCGTCTTGCCTGGGGTCACTCTGGCAGCTGCAATTACCTGGCCTCTAGACTGGGGCTGGATACTTCTAGGTGTTCTCATTCACACCTGTGGAGCAGAGGCTGGTGTGTGTGTGTGTCTCTCTCTCTGTCTCTCTTCCTCGAGGGGCTTTTCACCTTTAAGGAGGCTATCCCTGGCTTCTCTATATGCAGTTTGTCCCAATCACTCAGGGCAGCAAGTCAGGACAGAAGCTGTAAAACCACTTGAGACCTAGGTCTATAACTTTTCCATCATTCTATTAATTAAATCAAATCACAAGTCAGCCCAGAATCAAAGGAGTGGATTAACAGATTTCACCTCTTAAAGGGAGGAGAGACAATGTCACTTGGAAAAAGGTATGTGTGGGGGAGGTATTTTTGCCATGTTCTACTATATTCCTCAGAAACAACAGGATACACAGGAATCCTGCCCTCACAGAAAGCAAGGGGCGGGGGGAAGTTGGGGAGGGAGGCAAATAAATAAAGGGGGAACTACAACCAAAAAAAAATTTTTTTTTAAAGAAATTACAGATAGTATGAGAACATATAGCAAGGGTATCTCCCTAGACCAGTGGGAAATTAGAAAATTATTTCTAGAAAAGTAAAATGTAAATTGAGACTCCAATACTGAGTTAAGAGTTCATTAGGCAAAGGATGAGGGAGTATGAGAGAGATTGTTAATGGAAAAGGAAAGAACAGGGCATACACAAAGCCTGTAAGTAAAAGGAAGCACAGAAGAGATATGATGACAATATTCACTGTGAAGAGGATCCAAAAATGGAGGTAAGGAAAATATAGGGGGGCCAGGGTCTGAAGAACCATTACACTAAGGAAGTTAATTCTGAGTATAATGAGAAGTTAAGAACACATTAGAAAAATCAAAGGATACTCAGATTAGCATTTTAGAAAAACCACTCAGGATGGAGTACGGAGCAGGGTGGAGATTCATGAGTCTAGAAGCAAAGTAAGGAGACTGCTGAAGTAAAGCAGAGCGTGGGGGTTTACGGGTGCCTAGGAGCCTGCCTGTCCCAGAGCAGGCACTGAGTAAATTACCATTGGAAGTAGGAAAAGGCAATAACATAGAAGCAGATCCCTTTATTTAGTCAACAAAGGGCAAATTGAGTGAAGATATGTGTTAGAGAAGTTTATCAAAGGAGATTGGACCATTTTAGTAATGATGGGCCTTTCATTTTTTGGGTGCTAGCAATTTGTATGACTATTCAAGACTCAGACTAGGAATAGCATCAGATTGACAACTTATGTGAATAATTACTTTTCACAAATTGTGATAATTTGGAGGGGAAGGTAAGGATGTTATACTCATTTGGGAGAACTGACGCAAAAAGAGAAGCCAGGGGTTAATTAAAATGTGATTTGTATCTGATAACATCAGGTCCATGTTATCATGTTCCTGATAACATGGACCTGACATAAATCTCTTAATATCAGAAAACCTGCATTCTTAAAAACAAAGAAAAACACATATTTCTTCCTTATAAAAACAATTTTATATGACTTTGATACTAACAATAGAGGTTATCTTAGCCTACTATAGCTACTACTACTAATAGTGAAGTTAAATGGTAACCAGAGAGGCAAAAGCTATTTTATACATTTAACAATTGAAAAAAGGAATCATGAATGTAATTGAGCTCAGTGAAGCAAACAAAAAAAATTCTGCAACTTCTAATCCTCCATAAGCTCCTGTCACTCATTCTAACAAGTCATTGAAAATAATTCCCCACACTGCCTTGGCTTTCTCATATCCCTATACTTTGCCCATGCCTCTGCCTTCCCTTGAAATGCCCATCAGGACACACTTGATCAGATGGAGGCTTAGTCATCCTTCCAGTTCCACCTCCAATTCAAAGGCACTTTCTCTGGGAAATTTTCTGTGACCTAATTTTTTATACACATCTATGGTAGGTTTTATCACATTGTTTTACAACCATTTGCTTATTTTTTTTCCTATATGTGGGCGCTCTTAACAAATATTTAAATTATTTTTCCCCTAACTCATTTCTAGAAGAAATATCAAAGTGTAAGTGAATCAAAATACTCTGCATTGTATTAGTTACAGAAGGTGGTGACTAGAACAGAGCAGGTTATTTTTGAATTGTTATGAATTATTTCTGGGCTCACAAAATAAGTACTAGGAGTAAGACTGATAAAATGACTTAGGCTGTTACCTTACCTTTGTGAGATCTGTGGAATCTATTTCATTATAACTGAAAATTTACAGGTTTGGGAATAAAGTTGCTTGTCTAAAACAGGTTTTGTGGAAATTAAGTACAAAGGGGAATGAGGACCCTTAGGTTGAGTAAGCCATTGCTTAGTTTATTTGTTTGCTTTTTAACAGGCATATAGATTCCCTAAAAGGAAATAAAGGTTTGTGGAATGTCTCTTTTAGTAAATACAATTCATTTAATTAATTGAATGTGATGTTGCTGGATATTTTTAAAATATAAAATGTTGGTATTAGTTTCTGATGGATGCTGTAACAAATTGTCACACACTGGATGACTTAAAACAACAAAAGTGTATTCTCTCTCACAGTCTAGAGGCCACAAGTTCTAAATCAGTAACACGGGGCCAAAATCAAGGTATTGGCAAGGTCATGTTTTAGGGGGGTGGGAATAAATTCTATCACATTTAAGTAATACAGTTCCTAATGAAATAATGCTTTATGGCTACAGACCAACAACTTAATGGTTTGAATAAGAATAAAATCACAATGCTTAGAGCAAAATGTTTTCTGTACCATTTAAATGATATGTGCTCTCAAAGTTGGTAAGATTTATTTAGGAAGACATAAAACACTGAGCCTGGTTTTCTGTATCCTTCACCAGCTTCCAAATGCTAACTTTGCTCTCAGATCATGCAAACACATGCTTGGGAAGGAATAGCTCAGCTACAGTACACTTTCTATAGATCCCAGTAGAGAGTAATAAGCTCAGCCTGAAAGCAATGTTAATGAAGATTTTAGAAGCACAAGAGCAAAATGGAACACTAGGGATCTGTATGTCTACCCTTATGATTATAGGACGAAAAGAGTCTAAAACCTTCCTTAGCAGAAAGATATCTACCTTATTTTTCAATAATTCCAAGGAATTGGATTCCAAATACATCATGAAAACCTTTTTTCCAGTATTAAAGTACTTTTCCTTTTCCTTAAATAAGATCTAAAACCCTCATTTTACAATATAGGTCAATTTTTGTTTCTTATTCAGCAGTTATGTTCAACCAAAATAGCTTTGGCTATTTTCAGAGATATTCTTCAATCTCTCACCCTCACGTATGTCATTCCCATTCCTTTCAAACGATTTCTGTCCTTCAGAGACTCATTTTTGTGCTTTTTCTGGAAATAATTTGCATAGTTATTTTCTGAAAATGTTTACTTTATTTATGCATTTTAAAAATTGACCTGGGGGAAAAATTGACTTGGACATCCCACCTAGATTGTGTTTAAAGTCTAAGGATTATGTGTGTACTGGGGCTCAAAGAAGGATATAAAATAAAATTTGTTTATGAAAGTCATCCTTGTAGAAATATCTGGGAGAGGCAAAAATTTAAGCAAAGTGCTACTAAGGGGATATAGTAATTGTCATAAGGAAAACAAATGTAACAGCAGGAAAAAAAAATTGACATTTGAGTATTGCCAGTATTTTTGCAAAAGGATATCAGAATGGGATTTTTCCGAGCTTTAAAATATCAAGATACAGTGTTTTGGAATACATTTTTTAAAAAGTCTTTCAGGATGTCAATCTCATACAAAATTTCTTTTTTAAGATTATATTGGTATTTCTTCTTGTAGCAGAGAGTTTCCTATTTTGGGTAATATGCAGGGAATCTGGAAGGAAGTTTAGAAAATAATTTAATTAATTTAATTGTTTTAGACATTTAAAAAAACCGTATTTTCCCACTGCTTTTAAATAATCAATGACTTGGCAATGTTATGGACACTAAATTAGAAAAGCAAACCAAATTTTAAAAAATATATTTTTAAAATTAAGAAGTACTAGAATCACATGCTTAATCAGATACTCCAGAACATGTTCCATGGAATTATTAAAGTCATCAAACCATTGCTGGTCTTGAACGTAGAACTAAGGCAGACAAGCTGAAATTTCTCTTATTCACCTATATTTATTTTCTCCAAACTATCTCTAAAACAAACGACAACATGCCAATATGTGCTCAGTAACAAAGCAAAAGTTGACCCAATATATATAATTTGGAGAGATAAAAACAGTTACTTTTATTACCATTGTTGACTTTAACCCCAGTACTTCCCAATTTGTCCTCTTTGTTCTAAACTATCACCTAACAAAATATGCCCTAACTATCTATTGTTTTACAAAGTATCAAGTAAATCAATCCATAGCATCAAGAGTGTTACGTATGGAGAGCCTATTGTGCATGTCTATTTATATATATCAAATATATCAATATACATACTATATATTATATATTATATGATGCATGGTTTATATGATATAATCCCTAATAGAAGCCCTGAAAAATCAGAATTGTTTATTGATCAGGAAAGTGAGGCTGAGAGATGTGAAATTCCTTGACAAGATCATACAGCTGGTATAGGCTTGACCTAGCTTACTATTAGTCAATCTGTTAACACATGAACTCACCTCATACCCACTTCAGCCACAACACATATACTAATAAAAGCACTGTAAATTATTTCTCCTATGTAAAGCTAAGTCTTTAAAAATACCCCCACACCTTACATTGGTTATAGTGTACAATACATTTGAACAGTAAAGAGTACTACATTAAAGTTCTCTTGTATATTTTAATAATGTTCCAGTTCCATTGGTAACAACAGCTAACATTAAGGGCTGTGTCAACCAGTTCTCTAAATGCTTTATATAGATAATCTCAATCCTCAAAACTGCAATTAAGTAGCATATTAGTTAGAATTAGGTTCAGCTGTGAGTGACAGAAAGAAGAAAAATACAAGAGGCTTATACTGACTGGAATGTATTTCTCTTTTAAGTAAATGCCTGGGCAGGTGGTCTAGGAATGGTACAATATTGAAGACCTAGGTGCCATGAGGCTGACACATGACACTTACCATATTGCATTGGGCAGAAAAAAAAACTGACATGCACAAATCTAGTAGGATAGGAGGCTGTGAAATGCAGACTGCATTATAGGCAGTCATTTAACCAATTGAAATTGGGCATGCTATCAAAATGGCAGAATGGGACAAAGGATTTGAGAAAAACTAATAGTCTCTACATAGGTAGACATAATTATTACTCTCCTTTTCCAAATGAGGAAGGAAAGTGAGGCAAAGAGGTGTTAAATAACATATCTAAAGTCACACAATAACTTATTTCCTTCAGTTTTATTTCATTTTGTGGCAAATGGTTATTACATGGTCACCTCTACTATGAGGTCCAGTTTATTCCTCTGTAATCCAACCATCCTTCCCTTCCCAATATTCAAAGCAATTTGCAAAGTTAGATATAGTACAGAAAGATGAGACATAATGCAGTGAAATAGCCAAGGGGAAGGATAAATAAAAGGAGAGAAAAAAATCAAAACGTGAAGCCAGAAATACATTTAGTTATCAAAATATAAGCTAGATTCCATACAATAGAATGTTGTTCAGACATAAACAGAGACAAACTACTGATATTTGTAACAGCATGGATAGATCTCAAAAGCAGTAGGTTAAATGAAAATAGCTGGGCACAGAAACTATATGCAGCATGATTCCAGTTTTTTTTACTTTGTTTTGTTTTTTACTTTCTAGAAAAGGAAAACCAGTGAAAGAAATCAGATCAGTGGTTGCCAAGGGATTCCTGTGGAGTAGGGGGATTAAATTTAAAAAGGCAAGAAAAGTCTAGGGAGATGAAAGGATTTTATATCCTGTTTGTGGTTGGTTTTACATGACTGTATACATTGATCAAAACTCACCAAATTGTATCCATAAAAAGATGAGATTTATTGTATGTAAATACTCCAATAACTCTGACATAAAAATATATAAACTATATCCTGTGGCCTTAGCTAGCTGAGCATCACAATTTGTCTCTGAGTTTTGGACACCCAATGCAATGATCAAAATATAATCAGTCACAAGATCTACCATGTTTTTGAAGATACTATGAAGAGAAATAATCTGGGCAGGAATGAAGCGGGGTGACAGGAAAAAACACTTTAAAAAATATATATATAGTTCATATCCGTATATCATGTTGTTCTGCAATTAAATAAATGTTTTACAACACCAGTTCTGTAGATGTCAGGGTTGAGGTTCAATATTCAAGTAGGATTAACCTGAGTCTGGATGGTCCACTCATTAATATTAAGAGTCTAAAAGTATATATTTGGATGTGCCCAACACTCTAGAAAGCTACATCCTTTGCTTGAGCCCCTGAAAAAATATATTTACACAAATCTATTCAAGGACCTTTTATAGTTCTTAGTGCAAATGAGGACTTGCCTACATGAATTTTATCAGGTGTCATTTTGTAACTTCATTCTAGTTTTTGCATACTTTTTTTTCTTTTTTTGTCAAACTGATCACACACTGTTAGTTTCCTTTGTAGGGAATTTATGCTATTCATGGTTTATACTGACATTTTAGAAAAAATGAATTTCCCACTTTTTAAAGGCACATTATTTCGTGCAAGATTCTGGCAAACATTCATTACAGAAACATTTATTCACTCTGGCTCCCTCATTTATTAGCTAGAACCTTGAACAAGACATTTAACCCTTCTGTGCCTCAATTTCCTCATTGGTAAAATGGAACGAATAAGAGCATCTCACTCATAACTATTATGAGGATTAAATTAGTCAATACATATAAAATGCTTAGAGCAAGCCTGGCACAGAGTAAGCAAAGTAAAAGTGTTCTACTATCACTCTCAAATGTATTCTTAGGTGACCTGAACATTCCTCAAAAAAGCTTCTGGGTGCCTTTTTAATGTCTTACCCCCTCCAAATAAGATTGGAAAATGTTAAGCCATGGTAGTAAGATGATAAAATAATATTAAATCCATACTCCATGGAAAATAAATACCTTCAAAGGAAAAGTGTATATGAGAAAAAAATGAGAATTAAAACTGACAACCCAACAATATGTATATAACATTAAGTTAGACATGGTTACCTTATACTTATATTACATTGTGGTTAAAAGGTAAGTATAAAAAGTAGCCCATTCACAATCACATACATAGGAACAGAAATAAAACTTGCAATGTATTGCCAAATAGCCAAGAGTTTAAGGTTAAGACTACCAACACACTGCAACCCTTTAGCCACGGCCACCGTTTGTCTTTAGCCTACCTCTTTTTTGATGCATTCCATCTAGGATAATTTTACTTTGGATAAGATGCAGAACCTAATTACAAATCTAGTCATTGAGAAAGCTGGGTGAGAATTAAATCGTGTTTAAGATATGACAGGATATGAATGGATTCTGACAGGATAGAAATGTGAGATTATTCCCTTTTCTAGAATTACATCCCTTTCTCTCACAGAACATTGAAAACTTTTCTTGAGAAATTCTCCAGGAGGCATTACCATTTCCATAATTCTATCATAGTGTCTTTTGACAAATTCACACTTCACTCCTTACAGGGAAATACATTTCTATAAGAAATAAGAGATGTAATAGATTATTTTTACACTACAGAAATAGACCCTTGGAAAGGGTCAATGATCTCCCTGTCTGATATGAGACAGGGAGAAATACAGTCACCTAAGAATGTCTATCACCGGAAGGAAATCTTTGGGACGAGTAGAAGCCTGAATGATTATCAGGTAGATTGAGTGGTACATGAGATATATAGAGAAGTAGTTTTCATCATAGGCCTAGAGGGCCACGATGGGAAAAGGTCTGTAAAGCAGCCATAGAGGGGGAAAGTGGACAGGCAAGGGGTAACTGGAGAGAAGAAAAAGCACACAGAGACACAAAGACCAAAAAATAACATACTGATAAGTATTAATATTTCAGAAAGGAGAAGCAAATTTCAATAAAATTAAATTAAAGTTTCTATGAACATCAGCTATGCTTCCTGTAGTGGATTGAACTGTGTATCCCAGTTGGGACACGTTATCTTTGGTCTTGGTCTACATTCTGGTGGGTATGGACACATTGTAAAAAAAGGACATATTGTAAAAAGATCTCCCCAAGAGGTTACTTCAGTGAAGGCATGGCTCAGCTGAATAAGCCTGGGATTTAATAGGGATTACTGGAGTCATTTATGAGCAGAGTGAAAATCAGATGGAGAGAAAAGCCATGGGGAGCAGATAGATTCTGGAAGTCAAGGAAACCAGAAGGAAAAAGGCGAAGACATCACCACACGCATTGCCATGTGACAGAAAAGTCAGGGAACACTAAATTAGCCAGCCAGCCAGAACATACCAACCCTAGGAGGAAGCAAGCCTTCACGCCTCTGAAACTCTGAGCTAATAAATTCCTCTTGTTATGCCAAACCATTGTATGGGATTTGTTTAAGCTTCTAGGAAACTACAATACTTACTAACTTTCCCAAAATTTGAACATTGGAATTACTTTCCCCCATTGTGAAGTAAAAGAAAATGGCCACCTGCATAGGGTGTTGCCAGAAGGAACTCCTTTCTGAGAGAGGGTTTTCCAGAAGACAAAAATAATTGACCTGCAGCAGCTTTCAGAAAAAAATGGAACAATGAAATGCATCCTACAGAACTGCAGATGAGCAACACCTAGTGATAAACCGCTGTCAGTCCAGGAGAGATCATTTATCAGATTGGACACACCTTACTCACCAATATCTACCTCCTTCCCACTCAGTAGGACCACCCCTATGTAAAATGGAAAGTTAAGGTCACCCAATCAGAAAATTTCCTCCCTTCCTTCTGCTTCATCCAATATAAGCTTCCCCTTTCCACTCCCTCAGCAAATCTCCCTTCTATATTCTGAACAGGATGCTGTCCAAATGATCAATCACTCAATAAAGCTGTGTGTTCCTAAATTGCAAGAAAAGTTTTTCTTTTAACACCACCTGCAGATGATTCAATCTTTTAAAATGATTTGCCTCTTCTATCCAAACATTTTAAAGCTTTTACTCAATTTACCAGTAGAAGTGATCTAGATTTTTATGCATATCTTTTGTTAAAATTATCACTCACTCTCAAAATTTATTGATATATATATACATTTTTCATAAAGAGGAAAACATTTGGAAGAATTAACCTCATAAAAGTGAAACCTATATAGAAAAAAAACCGCCTCTCCCAGGAATGCGTTACTGTGTAGTAGAGAAAGAATAGGTATGGTGTGATAATTTCAAGCAGAGTAATACTGGCTGGTCAGATTAGATCCTGTGAACAAAAGGAATAAGTGGTTAGGCTTGAATGATGATTCCTGAAAGGAAGACAGAGCTTAAGAAGAACCTAGAACCGATGGGCAAGTATGAGCAGCTCTAACAAATGGAGTACAGTAATAGAAGCTGAAAGTTGTAATGATTGCCTGAAGAGGTGGGTCAAAAAAGATTCACAGGACATTTGGGGCTTAAAGGCATTAGCAATATAGGCATAATTGGAAAAGAATGAGCGGCAGGAGCCATTACAGGACTGTTAGAGGCAAGGACAAAGGTAACATTCGGAGGATAAAATGAAATTTCATTTTCACTGATGGTAGCTAATCAAAACTTTGGAATCAGATAAACAACTGAGGAGACGTATTATTTAACAATACATCTGTTCTCTAGTAGATTAATAAAACTTAGTTCTCCAAGGTAGAAAAATGAATCTTGAAATAGTAAAAGTAAATTATATTCGTTATGTCCAATGGCAATTTATTTTATCCTATGACTATATGCTTCTTTCTGAAATTGGTTTTGAAGTTGTAATTACATTGTGAATGTAATATGCAATATGAAGTTTATGTTTGATTATTGTATACAAGTTGGAAATAAAAAGACACATGTAAAGAAGCTTAAGAGTCATTTACCCTTCACAATTATCACTTTAAAATTTTGAATGGCTCAAAATGTAGCTAAATGATGTTCACAGAAATAAGAGAGGATAATCCATTATGTTGAATAAGACTTTTCATGGACTGAGTGGTAATCTCTAAATCTCAAATGAAGCAATTTTGCTGCCCAGTAACATTTGGCAATATCTAGAGACAAATTTTTTATTATAACAACTCTGGGGGATGCCAGTGATATCTAGTGGGTAGAGAGGCTAAGGATGCTGCTGCTAAACATGCTACAACGCCAACAACACAGTATGACCTGACCCAAAACTTCAATAGTCCAACTATTGAAAAAAACAGCTCTAGGGAGTCACATCATTTAGGAAGAAGACAATGTGGCTACCTTTCATTCACATATAGTTACATTACGACAAGTGAAACAGATTAGCAGAAGTTATCAAAAAGGCAGAGGGGACTCAAAAATGAAGAGGTAAAGCCAAGGAAGGAAAAGTGGGTGAGTAAAAATTTGCTGACTCTTGCAGCCAAGATGTATTTATATGATGTATTTATTGATGGATGTTGGCCTTGAGAAAAAAGCAAATATAAATTACTGCTAATTGCAAACATCTAGCAAATTTGCAGAGGGTTGCAAAGTGCTAGGAAGCACCAGGAAATTAAAGAGTCTTCCTTTAATCTTCTTTCTTAACTGCTATTTGAACTGTGGTAAATAAGAACAACAAATATTATTTATTAAATTTCAGTCTTTGGCACCTAGAAATAAAAGATGAACAACACAGCTTACACCCTCAAAAAGCTAATTGGATAGAACAGGGCAAATTACAATTATTCTTTACTATGATGAATTCAAAATTATTCACACTATGATAATTTATGCTCTGAGGCTCATGGGAGCTAAGCAGGGTATCTTTCCGGAGGGTAATACTTTACTTGAGACCGAATAGAAAACATATTTAGGAGACAGAGGCTAGACTATGTGCATGGAAGAGAGCTGAGAAATAGCATGGCATATTTAGGAAACTAAACTCAGTAGCACAGCTTGAACATCTCAAAACATGCTTAAGATTAACTAGCTTCCCTGGCTTCACAAGTAAATGAATGGGGCATCAGCTCTTACAGGTATTTTACACTGAGGTTATCAACTCTGGCTACACACCAGGACCCTTTGTGGAGGTTTTGGTAAAATATCAATGATGAAAAGATCCACATACATTCTGAAGCAGAAGTTTCAAATTAGAGGTTAAGGTATCTATATTTTACAAAGCTTTATCAGTAAGTCTGATATTACTGTGGCTTGAGAACCACTTTTATAGATAGTCATTTGCACATAGAGAAGTTTGAATAAGGTCGATAGATCCAGAACTCTATCATTTGTTCCAACACGCTAAGAAACATATATCCTAATTGGGAAAGAATCTGCTTCTCATTTGCAACCATTATCTTTAGTGTGTGCACACACCTGAAATGAAAAATTTGCTTCTGTGTTTGTCTATATAGATACAGAACCATTCTGTTCTACAAATATCTCAGTGTAGTTGCCAATAACACTTAAAATAGATGAGCCCAATGTAAGTCATAAGATTGGCTCATCATTTGCTAAACAATGCATTTACAAAGGTTGAACAAGACAAATTTATAGGGTCAAAGTTGAAGATAATCCTGTCATTTCTATCTATCCCTGCCTTAGTTGAGTGTAGGACTTGATGGCACAACCTGGAAACCCAGATGCACCATCTTCCGGCCCCAGGCTCCAGTGAAATAGTGAAGAGAGAAACAGCTTTTAGTTTGGGGGCACCATGCATCCAATTTCCCAGTGTGAACCACTGATGCTGAATCTCTGGCTCTCTAGGGCTTCTGATGAACTTTCCATATTTAGTTTTCGGGACCTGACCTCAATGAGATTTGAATGTCCTTTCCTGCTTTTCCTAATCTTCCCTTCTTTCTCACTCTTCCGAGTTGCCAAATTCCCCTTCTACATGAACATATATTTAGGTTTGTCACTTGGCCTATTTTATATGTTCAACAGAACCAACTCAGTTTTGGTCAACACAAACTCAGAGTATCCATAGCACATCATGACACTTTAAAGATACTAGAAAACAGCATTGTTAATTTTGTAAAATCCTCTAAACACATCAAAAGCCAGATTCCTTCAAACTATGTTTTATCACACCCATCCAAGAGGGCAAGTACATCATTTATTGCAGAGTTCTCAGTGGCCCAGATGGAGCCTGTTATCTAGTAGGCTAGCATTAAATATCTGTTGAATAAGCAGATAAATCCAGATAATAGTTTTGGGACAATAAATATAGAGAACATATCATTTGTGCTGGTTCATAAATTCAGACTCAAAATTTTTCAAGCCAAATATTATTGTGCATGACTATGACAAATGCAAGATTGATGATATCCTAAAAAATGACTGCTCAGGACTGTCTTACTTGGAGGAAGAAGTGGTTGCAAAAATTTCTGTAACTTAACAAGAATGAATTGTATATTCAGCAAAATGAACAGCTATTATATTTAATTTTATCAAGAAATCCATTGTTAAATTACAGCAAACTCTGTTGATGTCAAATGAACTATTTTTACCCCCTAAAGCAGTAAATGTATATAGTTACTATTGCTTTGTTTGAAGTCTAAGTCCTGGAGATGTCTTCAAAATTATGTGTTATTAAAGCTAGAATATATTATAGATGGTAAAGTATCATCTATAATATAATTCCTTGACAAGACAGTCTTTATAATAATGAACAGTTAGGTATAAAATTTGAACACTACAATTATATTTTTCTTCTAACAAGTTCTACAACAGTATTCTTTGCATTATTTTTGTATTTGTTTTAGAGAGCCCATTTACCATTTGCTTTCTTCTCTCCCTTTCTTTCGTTTCCTCTCTTTCTCTCTACTCCTTTCCTCCCTCCCTCTCTCCCTCCCTCCCTCTCTCCCTCCCTCCCTCTCTCCCTCTCTCCCTCCCTTCCTTTCTCCCTTCTATGTACTTTCTTTATAAATTCTCTGCAGAGGTAACTACATGCTTTATCAAGATTATAACATTTTACTATGGAATTGTCCTCATCTATGTCCTAGAATTATCTTTAAAACTTTTTTCGAAAATTGCAAAATATATTAGTAAGCACTTTAAACTTTAATGTAAATGAACACTGAAAATTTACAGAAGTCAGTAATTTTAAAACAGCATATTACTTGGAGCAATATTCCTTTTTGTTCCCATATTTTTGCTTTATTTGTAAAAGTGAAACAAAATTCATGCATCAGCACAAATTACTGATACATAGCCATCAGTATTCAGTTTGAGTCAGACTATATCTAGATTTTAAACAAACTAATTTAAAATAATTCAAGATGAAATATGATTATGTAGCTTATAAAGTAGAAATAACGGCATTATTTTTGTACTGTTCAATAATTTATTTATTCAACAGAAGTTGATTGAATGGCATGTGCATTTCCTGCCCTAAACACTGGGAAAACAAAGATGAATCAGATGCAGCCCTGCCCACAATGTGCTTCTAATCTAGTAGAAAAGTCAGATATATAAGTCAGTGCTTCCACTACCAGCCTTTTAAAAATGAGTATTAGTGTCACAGAGAGGACATCACAGAAGATATGATATTTTGTGTATTAAGGGACAACAGGAGTTTTCCAAGTAAACATGAGGAAAGCAGCAGTCTGGGGAGGAGGAATAGAATACATGAATTCAAAGAGAAATGAAATATCATAGCATATTTGGGAAACTGAAAGAGTTTGTGTTTTCTGAAGTATACGCTTCATGGAGGCCAAGTAGTAGAAAAGGCTACTGGAGATAAAAGTAGCTGTCAGATCATAAATGTCTCACATGCCACACTAAGGCATGGGTTTTTTTTTCTGAAGGCCCTGGGGAATCTTCTGGAATCTTTAAGCAGGGCCTCACAGTAGACTTACCTTTTAGAAAACCAAGCTATGAGCATTATTTAGACCAGATTAGAGTGAAGTAGGACTAGATCTAGGTCTAAGACCATTGAAACAGTCCTCATGAGAGTTGAAAGAGGAAGAAATGAATGAAGAAGGTAGTTTTTAGAATTGAAAATTAATAGCCCTTGGAAGATCTTTGGATATATCAGGAAGGAAAGTATGGCTACAGGAATAGCTCTAAATTTCTTACTGGGAAAATTATAAAGCCAATAAATAATGCATAGACAAAGATAATGACCTATGTTAAAGGCATACAGTTTGAAGTCTATCTGTGATATACAGGTAGTATTACTCACTAGGCAGTTTTGTGTTTAAAGGTCCTGATCTCAGCTAAGAGTTCCAGGTTGGAAATATAGATTAGAAAGTCATTGGTTGATGTATAGACTTTTAATGAGGCAATAGGAATAGAAAAAATAGGTGAGAACTAGAGTATTCATAGGTTAGAAACTCAAGAACATCCTTAAGCACAGACTGGGCCATGTCATTGCATTTGAAGAATCTAAAATTTTATTAAATTTTATCAAATTGTTCGGTTATAAACAGTATCATAGAAGTTCATTTTGTAACTAAAATAATAATGGCATTCTAATTTTAAAAATTATCTTAATTAAAAAATGAATTTACATTATGTTTGTAATAGTTTTTAGATACCATTTTACAAATTTAATTTTCAATATTTAAGGAGCAACTGACTTGTCATTTATATCTTGTTCTCTTTTACTGTGTCACAACAATAATCTATACTTAATTTACTGACTGGCAATTTGAATCCATTGTATGAGAGTGGGAACAGCATTAAAAAAAACCCAAAAGTAGGAAACATTAATACAAAGGGCTTATGCCATCTGGCATAGAGACAAAAAAAAACTTATTTTTTTTTTTTGAAGAAAAAAAATAATTTACCTATGTGACTACAATCAACAGTAAATCAACTCCCATGTACTTGGAATTGTTTCCTTGGAGAAGTTATGTATTATTAACATTTTCCCATTGTACCTTCATATACACAACATAAATAGAGCACCAAAAGTTGCCAATCATTAGCTTAAATATAGCTCCAGGCTGTCAAGTCCCTGGTTCACAGGAGTAATAACAACAAAAACCAATTTAATGGGAGCCTTTGCTATTAAAGCTTTCTCTAGGAAACAATTTTATTTTCTGATTTATCACAAACTCTATTTTTGGATATACTGCATCTGGTCGTGTACTGAAAAACCAAATCCACTTGAACAGGAACAGAAATTAAGAACAGCTAAATCAACCAAATTGACTGGTGATTCATGTAGAAGTTATTATTTCATCATTTAATTTCTAGAACTCTAATCTCTTTAGTATTGTGTTTCCCCATTTTGGTTTAACAGACATGCCCTGAATTTTTTTCCATTTTAGATATCTGGAAAGGAAGAGAAAAGAGAAAATGTTTGTTTCTTGCCAGAAATAAGTGGAAAATAAAGAATACAAAATTAAGTCACTATCTTGAGTAAATATATAAAATGAAACAGATGCTTATTAATTAAGTGTGGGCAGGTGATGACAAGGCACCAAGGCACATTGCACCAGCTGTGAAGAATGTAGACAGTTTTTATTCTAGCAGACCATTTACTTATGCAACAGACACCTCCTGCACTAAGAAATGTGTCAAAACAAAATGAAATGGAGAGCGAAGATTTCGTTTTTGAAGACTACTCAGTTTTACCTGTTTTTCTAAAGAATAATCTGACTTTCATGTTAAAAGTTTTATGGATACTCCTGTCCATTATTTTCCTGCTAGTGACTGACTAAAATATTATTTCTGAAGTTCTGTTGCATACAATATGACAAGAATATAGACAGTACTGCTCTAAATTTGGAGGCTACATTTATAAAGAGTCCACAATAAAAGTAAGTATTCAGGATAAAAGATTTAGAGTAAGACTATGAAGACCTATATGTTCCAAACAATGCTTTATACTGCATTGATATAATGAATGTTTAAAAATGAAAAATAAAATTTAAAAGCCTTTTCAATCCATTCCATTCTCAATTTCTACTTCTGTTCAGAGCAGTGGCAATCAACTTTCTTCATTTAAGCCATTTGGTAATGGGCTGTTAGATTAGTCCAATCAATTCACACTTTAATTGTTCTTGTGCATCTGTACTCTCACATAAGACTGGATTCAATAATATTTATTGTCAGTTAATTCTTATATTCAGAGTTATTTTTTAAAGTTGTTATAACTATTCTAATTGACCTTACTTTTTGCATTGTGTGATTTTATTTGGATTTAATTTTGGAGTAGTATACAGAGCATATCATCTCATATCTTTCAAAAGATAAAATTATAGAACAAGATAAAAATCCTTCAAAGAAAATGAACAAAGAGATCCAGAAATGGAATTAGGAACTAAATGAGGAACATGTCAATCCACACCGGTGATCAAATATGAAAATGAAAGAAATGATCTATAAGCTTACTCATTCCAAATTAGACAACATTAAAGGCCAGAAACATTGATATTTGTAAATCTGGCACACTTTTGCATTGATTATAATAAATAAATACAGTTTTCCTATAAAGCAATGCTACCCTAAGTATCAAGAATCAGCATAACATTCAAATCTTCAGTCAAAGATAATCCCTTTCAGAAAATTCATACTAAAGAAAATAATAAAATCTGAAAACATTTATCAGCTCAAAGTTGGAATATCAATGGTTAAAAATGTAAATAAATTTAAATGAATTACCAATTCAAATGATCTTTATGTCAGCTATTATGATATAAACATGAAGACTTCCCGTCGACCCAAGATGGAAGCATAAAAAGCTCCAGGGTGCTGTCCTCCCACAGAATCTTTGAACAATTAGCAAAATTGGCAAATCCATCTTCCCAAAAGCTAAGGAAAAAAGTTCAAAGATTGCAATAACTGGGCAAGTGCCAAATCAAGAAAACACAGCTTTAAAATGGTAGAAGTCTGAGGTATCCTTGCAGGCCTTACCACTCCTCCCTCCCCAGTGAAGCATGAAGATAGGCTATGCTCCCATTGTGGATTCCTGGTGGAGGAAGTAGTCTGACCTTCATGTGCATACTGGGGTATCTGTGTGTCCATGCAAATCTATTGGGGGGCAGCTTGAAATCTGAGTCATAAAACTTCTCTTTGGCTGGCCCTACCAGAACTTGCACTGTAGGCAGAATCAGCTTGTAGACAGCAAAGCAGTGTATGGAAACAATAAAGTCAAAGTGGCCTGGGGCAAAAGATTACTGGCTTTAAGACATGCAATAAAAATACCAGAAGGAAGTGCAGGTCTATTTCATATGGAATAGAGAGTGCATTTGCATTTCTGTAAAAAGGATTATTTAAGCCTCCTAGATGCCAAAACAAATACCATGCAATGGGTTCCCTTAAACAATGGGAATTTACTTGCTCACAGTTTTGAGGCTAGAAGAAGTCCAAATCAAGGCATCATCAAAGTGATGCTTTCTCCCAATAGACTGTGGCATTCTGGTCCTAGCTAGAGGCTATCCTTGGTCCTACGCTTTTCTGTCACATGGCAATGCACATGGTAGACCCTTCTGTCTATTTACTTCTCTTCTGGTTTCCACTGACTTTCATCTTTTGGCTGCTCCCTCTGGCTTTTTCTCTCTAACCATCCCTAAAAGGTCTTCAGTAACATGATTAAGAACCATCCTGATTCAGCTGGGCCATACCTTAACTGAACTAACCTCATCAAAAGGTCCTATTTACAAAAGCTCACAGTCACAGAAATGTATTAGATTTTAAAGTATGTTTTTCTAGAGTATGTAGCTCAAAACCAGCACAAGGGGGATTGTAAGGCCATGAGCATGCACAAACCCAGTACAAAAGGCAGGTTCAAAAAGATGGTGAGGATCTTGTACTTTGCATTAGCTAAACTCTGAAGAAGAGTATCAGTCAATGCAGAGCCAGTTTGCAAAGACTGTGAAATGTGTTTTGGGGGTTTGTTTGTTTCTTTTAGCTAGCTCCTTGTACTTAAGGAAATCTCTGCCATATCACTAGCTGGATACAAATTTAAGGAACAGAAAGCTCAGAGACAAAATACCAGAATTAACACATTAATATATGAAAAGGTACACTGTGCGACAAAATATTACAAGAAAAACAAAGAAACAGGAAATCATAGCCCATCCTAAGGAACAAGGAAAAATTCAGAAACTATTAATGAAGAAAACCAAAGCCTGGACATACAGGATGAAGAATTTTTTAAAATATGAAGTCCAAATGCTCAAAGAGAAAAAGACAGAGAAATAACTAAAAGACGTCAGGAAAATGATAAATGAACATATGAAATTCTCAAAAAAGAGAAAGAAATTTTACAAAGAAATCATACAGAAATGATGGAGAAAAAGACCACAAAAATTGTAATGAAAATTTTTCTAGAGGGTTTTGATAGAAGGTCTGAGCTGGCAGAAGAAATAATCAGTGAACTTGAAGGCAAGACTATTGAAATGATTCAGGCTGAAGAGCAGAAAGTAAAAAGTATGAAAAAAGTGAACAGAGCCTAAGCACCTATGAGACACCCTGGTGATTTGAAGCTGGATGGGCCCCAGAAAATCATGTTCTTAAAGCTAATCCATTCCTGTGAGTGTAATCCTATTATAAGTAGGTTTTCATGAGCTTGCTTCAGTTAAGGCATGGCCCAGGGTGGGTCTTAATCATCTAACTGGAATCCTTTATAAAAGAATGAAATTCAATCAAAGAGAGAAGTCCATGGAAGCAAGAAGCTGAAAGCAACTAAACAGAGAAGAGAAGAGAGAGATCACCAAATGCTGCCATGTACCTTGGCATGTGACAGGGGAGTCCAGGATTTCTGGCAGCCAGCCTTCAGGAAGAAAGCGTCATCTTGATTATGCCTTAATTTGGACATTTTCACAGGGTCAAAACTAAGCTTGTAAGCAAATAAATCCCCATTGTTGATAGGCAACCCACTTAATGGTATATTGCTTTCAGCAGTCTAGCAAACTAAAATAGATATGATCAAGCATACCAATATAAGCATTATGTGAGCCCTAGAAAGAGAAGAAAGGAAGAAAGAGACAGAAGGAGTATTCAAAGAATAAATAGCAGAAAAATTCCCCAATTTAACGAAAGATATGAATATACATATTCAGAAATCCCAACAAACCCCAAAAAGGATAAACTCAAAGAGGAACACACCCAGACAAATATTGTTCAAACAGTTGGATGCCATGGAGAAGGAGACAGTTATGAAAGCTTTAAGAGAAAAGCAATGAGTTATGTATAAAAGAGCCCACAAATGATGAAGTGCTGATTTCTCAACAGAAACAATGGAGGCAAAAAGGTAGTGGGACAAAATATTTAAAGTGCTGAAAGAAAATAACTGCTAACTAAGAATTTTATATTTCGTAAAAGAGATTTTAAAAAAACAAGGGTGAGTTAAGGCATTCCCAGACAAAGATGGGAAGTTCATCAACACTAGATCTAATCTACAAGCAATGATAAAGTGAATTATTTAAATTGAAATGAACGGGAACTAGACAGTGAATCAAAGAGGCATAAGGTATTAAAAATCTGTAATAGCAGTAATCATATGAGTAATTATAAGTGCCAATATTACAGTATTATTGTATTTTATTTTGTGGTATATAACTCCACTTTTTACTTTTTACAGGTGTAAAATGAAAATACATAAATAGTAATGATAAATCTATGGTTTTAGTCAGACAATATATAAAGACTTAATTTGTAACAAGTGTAACAAATAGTTGGGGAGATGGAAGGGCATAGGAACAGTGTATGTGTATGCTATTGAAGTTAAGTGGTATAAAATGAATCATATTTGTTATAGATTTAGGATGTTAAATTTAACTCCCAGTGTAACCACAAAGAGAATATATGGAGAATATATACAAAAGGAAATTAGAAAGGACTCAAAATTATACACTACAAAAAAATGGAAAAACAAATATGAAAGTAGTTATTAACGGGAGAATTGAGGGACAAAAATAGTATAAGACTTACAGAGACCAAATAAAAAATGACAGAAGAAAGTCCAGCATTAACAGTAATTATTTTAAATGTAAATGGATTAAACAGTCCAGTCAAATGGCAGAGAATGGCAGAATATATTAAAAATATTTGAACAAGCAATATTCTGTTTGCAAGAGACTAAATACAAAGACACTACTATGTTGAAAGTAAAAGGATAAAAAATAGTAACCAAAAGAGAACCAGGTAGCTATAATGATGTCAGACAAAATAGGTTTTAAGACAAAAACTGTTACAACAGACAAAATAGGTCACTACATAGTGAGGAATAGGTGAATACAAGAAGAAGACTGACTTACAGATATATAAGCACCTTAGGGCATAGCCCTGAAATATATGAAGCAAATATTGACAGATTTGAAGAGAGAAATAGGTTTTACATTAGTAGTAGGAGAGCTCAATACACCACTTTCAAAAATAGATAGCGCATCTAGACAGAAGATCAATAAGGAAACAGAAGATTTGAATATTATAAAACAATTAGACAAAAAAGACATATATAGAACACTTTTCCCAACAGCATCAATACATATTCTTCTTTAGTGCACCTGGCTCACTCTCCAGGATAGGATAGATCATATGTTAGGTTACAAAACAAGTCTTGATAAATTTAAAATTTGGGAAATTATACAACGAATTTTCTCAATGAAATGAAGCTAGAAACCAATTTCAGAGGGAAAACTGGAAAATCACAAATATTTGGAAATTAAACAATGTACTCTTAGGCAATGGATCAAAGAAGAAATCACAAGAGAAGTTAAAAAAATAGCTTTAGTAATACACTAGTATTCATCAATATGAAAAAGAAATCAAGAAAGAATTCCATTTGCAAAAGCAACTAAAAGAATTTAATATATAGGAAGAAATTTAACTAAAGGTATAAAGGACTTGTACATGGAAAACTGCAAATTGCTGCTAAAAATGCTCAAAAAAAGACCTAAATAAATGGAAGGAAATTCCATGTTCATGGATTGGAAGATTATATATTGTTAAGATATCATTTCTACTCAAATTAATTTACAGATTCAACAAAATCCTAATCAAAATTCCAACAGCATCATTTGTAGAAATGGAGAAGCTAATCATCAAATATATATGCAAGAGAAAAGGCTCACAAATAGCCAAAAACATCTTGAAAAAGAAGAATGATGTTGAAGTATGCACACTCCTCAATTTAAAAATTATTACAAAGCTACAGCAATCCAAACAGCATGATATTGGCAGAAGGACAAATACATAGGCCAATAAAATAGAATTCCAGGAATGGGTTGGCTTTTACAATGGGAATGTATTAGGCTAAAAGTTCTGAGGCTGTGAAAATGTCAAAATCATGGTATCTTCAGAGATACTGTCTCACTGAAGAATAGTTGCTGGCAATCCTGGACTTCTGCCACGTGGCAAGGCAGAGTGATGGCTCTGCCAGTTTCTGCCTTCTCCTCCAGGCTCACCTTCTCACTGAGCTCAGCTGCAGGAAATCAGGCATATGACTCATCCCTCTCCTCTCCTCTGGGCCTTGTTTCTTTTGGTCTCTTGAGGCAATCTTTCAGTGATTCTGTGCTCCACTGATTCCAGCCTCTGGCCTCCAGGGCCTCTCTCTCAGCTTCTTGGGGTTTCTCTGTCCCTGCCGCTTTTTCTCTCTGTGTCTCTGCATGTTTCTCCCATTTATAAGGAACTCCAGTAAGTGGACCAAGGCCCACCCTGAGTCACACCTCACTGAAGCAATCCAATCAAAGGTCCCTCCACTGAATCCAATCCAATCACAGGGTCCCACACCCACAGGAATGGATTAGCATTAAAAACATTATCATTTCTGGTATCCTCAAAAAGCTTCAGTCACACTCCATTTACATGTGTTTCTTTACAAAACCATACGGAAGAGAGAAAATAAAAAGTTGTGGATCTCAGAGAAAAGTGAGAAGAGATTGAGTGATGATATGGAAATATGGGTGATCCATTTTAATAGGGATCCACAATACTTGGAAGCAAACATCTGATTACTCAGAGATTAACAACTAAGGTAACATCTCATAGAAACTAAAAAACCCAACCCAATTAGAAAACAATACCAATAGCTTCCAGCCATTGGGGAGTTGGAAAGTATGGCAAGGATGGGGTCTTCCTGACTCTTTCTCATCCATTTCCACTACCTCATAAGGGATAAATGGAGCTGCTCATGTCACCATAAGGTGATATTTAAAGAATCTCAGTGATAATATGTAATCTGTAGTTGTAAATTATATATATATCTACACACACATACATATTTTAAACTACTAGCTCTCACCCTCAGTTGAGTGCTTGAACTATTGTCATAATATATTTTTCCAGATTTCTAAATTTAGAGTTGATGCTAAACAAAGAAGGATATTCCATAAAACTGACTTTTATTCCTATAGAAAATTTTTATAAATAGAGAAAAGTTTAGGCATGATGGAATTTAATGACATAATTTATTTGAAAGACAAATAATACAAATTTGTAATTACTATATGATTATAACTATCTCTATATTTTCCTAAAACCACAGAAAAGGAGAGAACAGTAAAAATGAAAAATGAAAACAACTGATGCTTTAGGGTGAATAATATCTTTATTTCCTTTATTTTTATTATAATGCCATCTGTGGAAGAAACAGAAGTTCAGAATTACTGAAATAATAGCCTTTGATTAAGTGCCTGAAGAACACTTCAAAGGCAAAAATCTAAAATTCCAAAACAAAGAAAAACAATGCACATTCAAGAAAAATGCATCTGAGACCAAATCTGTAATGGTAAAAAATGTCATGCACGATTTAAGCTAACTGGTCTTTCAAAGATGATTTTCTAAATTCAAAACTTAAATCTGTTCATCTAGAGCTGACTTAGATCATGCCGGTATTGGATGGAGGATTGTGGATACAGCAGTGTGGCCATCACATTGGCAGGTCAATATAGATGCTAAAAGGTAAATCTCCATCAGAGCTGCTCCAGCTTCCTCTCAGTAGATAGAAATGAAGCAGAACACACCAAAGCAAGTTATTAAACATGTAGCAGGCCACATTTGGCATGCACAAGTTCATTTTAGAATGAAGTTTAAGGAGTAGAAGGTGCTAAGCCAATTTAAGTATGATTTAGTAACCAGTGGAATGCCCTCCCTATTTTTTCCATTAGCCCATGTGCAATTTTTACCTGATACCATTCTCTCAATGATAAGTTCAGAGGTTTACACAAACCCAGTATTCACTCAATATGACCATAAGCCATAGATCAGGTAACCTCGATAGATTTGTATAAGCGTAGCTTCTTTGTGCAGGCAAAGGCAACAGGAGGCTGGAGAGAGGAGGCTATGGGAGAATAAAACATATGGAAATTGGTATCAGGGTATCTCAATTCATCAGCAGGTAGCAGCTGAACATAACCATTTGGCCAAGATCTTATATGAGGGGTAAATATTGACAACCAAAAAGCTGATAGGCCAAGAAAGCAGAAAACGTATATATCAAATGATCAGGTCAGTATGAAGACAATATTCAAGATAAAAGTTAAACTGATTGTGACATTTATTTTTGTAGAGAGGCCCTGATTCCACCAGGACAGTTTTACTTATGATCATATTAAAAAAGACTTGCTATCATTTAAATGTTCCAAATATTTAATCAAAAACTTATTTCTTATCTATATGAAAAATAAGTATTTGAAATCTTTGATCATTCTCTGGATATTTAACTGTATACACCTTCCTATAATACAGGTCACCATTGATATCCTGTGTTCTAAAATTTTACAATTTTTCTCTTTCCAAAGTGTGAACTTGCATGCTAGGCCTATAAGGCTTCACCAGAGGATCAACCAGCCTAATTTTGTAACCTACTCTTCCTTTCCCACATAGCTTGAGTGATTGCATGTCTGAGATTATTAACGAATGCCAGCATATGTGTATGACAGAACTATTTATCTCAGGCAGCTCTCTCAGGAAGGCAATGATGTTATTACTAGAATTTTGCATGAAGTGTAAACTCAAGAACCATTTTCTAATAGTTACCCTTTATATTGTCATTTGGCTTTTTAAAAATCTATTAAATGCATAACAAAGAATGACACGTTAAAGAAACACAAGTTTTCAAGTGATAATATAACTTTGGCACCGGAGAAAAGTAAATTCTTTATATCATAAAAATGTTCTTGTGCATTAAAAAAATAAATAAAAATATTTCTTTTTACTTGGATTCCTGTATTGCATTCATTAGATGGGCTTATCAATGTTCATCTAAATCTAGAAACTTCTCAAAGATATGTTCTGGTTTTATTTTTATGTACTTCAAAAATCACATAGCACTAAATCTGATTCTTGGAAGTAAACTTTCAAAATGCTATTGAAGCAACAAAGATGTCCCAAATTGGCTTCTGGACAGCTAGTCCACAGAGACTGAATATGGTGTTTTAAAGAGTTCTTTTTTCCACCTTCATCTTTTATAGACAATCTCCTTGACCAGTAAGAACACCATGAGAGAAGGCAGATTCAAAATAATGTTGTGATGCTAGAGGTTTCTTCCTAGTAAGTTAAGGGAGCTCTGGGAATGTGGGTCGGAAAAAAGTCACAGGGAGTCAGAGGTGTGTGCTTTATTTTATTTTATTTTATTTTATTTTATTTTTTTACCAGGAGGTCCCGGGTATCGAACCCGGGTCCCTCCATATGGGAGACGGACACCCAACCATTTGAGCCACATCCGTCCCCCATAGGTGTGTGCTTTAAAAGACAATTTTTAACATGCTCTTGAGGCTAGAATCAATTATTTTATAGATAAAACAGAGAGCTCTACCAACTTCAGATTTAGGTTCCACCACTTAATAAAACTTGAGAAGTACTTAAACTTTCTGAATTTCATTTCTTCTTTTTTACAATGTTTATAATAAGTTTTAAAACTGTCTATTTTTAAGCACGCTTGTGACGGTCAGATGAGATCATGTACATGTAAATGACCCATATCAAATATTATAAAAATAATTTAAAATATTATATATATATTTTTTTTCTGAAAGAATAGATTAAAGGTTCTTCAGTTAGTGCTGAAGCTAGAGATACCTAGATAAGAACAAAATGAATGATATGAACTAATGACCCAAAACAATGTGATAAACTAAGCAGAATTATGAACAAACTACTTTTGGAATGCTGAGAACATGTGACCTGGGAGAATCAGGAAGGCTACAGAGGAAGTGAATTTTGAGTGCCAATGAAATGTGCCCCTTCCGGGCTGAGGCTTTTACGAAGCTCTCTGCCTCCTTCATGATCTCTTTTTCCTTGTCTGTTTGGTGGATATAGAGGACCCTGAGGACATAAGAATTGGCAGAACTATGAGTGGGACGTTTGGATTACATCTGTGAGGAAAGCCTCCGGCTAACAGGAATTTTAGGAGAACAAGATATAAACTTTACGTAAAGCTCTAAAGAATTGTAGTTACTTGCAAAATCAGTTTGTATCTTTTTAAAAAAAAAAACAAAAACTTGTTTACTACTAGTTTTATTTATTTCACTTTCGAACAACACGAGTTTCTTTTCCCCCTATTTTATTTTCATTATTTGCCCAAGTGCTGCTTTGAAATTATGCATTTGGGAGCACAGTAAATATCTAAACCCTTTGGTTGTTACTAAAATACAGGTAAAGCTCTGATGTTTTTGGGTTTTCCGTGTCTCTCCATATATTTAAGAATTCCTCAAACTGTCCTCTTTATTTTCATCTCTTTTCCTTATCATATTTGGAATACTTATTGGGATTATGCAGGCTTCAAAGCATGTCTTCATTCCCTTTGTGTTTATATTTGCAATATACTACAGGGAAGGAAATTTTGTCTGTCTGTCTCTTTGGTTGGTTCAGTCTTTCTCTAGTTCAGCCACACAATTAGCTTTTACCTGTTTTACAAGTACATTCTCATCAAATCCATCAATTAAGTCCTGCATGTGGGTAAAAGGAATACATTTTGCAGGTAAATTCTTATGTTTTTAATTTATAGGATTTTTTATTAGTGCACTTTGCTTTGATTTCTATGTTAACTTATATACTCTTCATATTTAAATATGTGAATTATGTTGTTAAAGGCTAAAAAGTATGGAAGTTTCAATACATAGGTATTAACAACGTTTTGCTAACTCCATAATTTACTATAGATTCTTATTGGGAAGTTTGTTCCAATTATTGGAATTGGCTGCAGGTGTGACTTTTCATTAACACACTGATCACCTAACACAAATCATGCCTATATAAAATCATACATTCCTACTGCAACAAAGCAACTTTTACAAAGAAACACAAATCAGATGAAGCTTCTGGAATGCAAGAATTTTGTACTACTCTCTACAGTCAAGAACTCCTCCATCATCCTCCTCTCATTGGTTCTTTCCCAACTTGTAGCTAATATGTTAAACTGAATCTTTTACTGCTAGGTTACAAGATTAGAGTGGGTGCTCCTATGTTGTACAGGAAAGGGCCCTGATCAGCTGCCTCCCTCAAAGGGGACTCGCACCTTGATTATTCAGCCCCAGGAATGTCTATATGCATTTGAGAGTTGGGCTACTCTGGGGAAATGAGCAAGTGCTGGAAAAAATATTTTGGATAGGCAGGTGGAATCTTAGTTTGTACAATGTAGGTAGAAGCTGTTTCCATATTCTAGTCTTAAAGCATATCCTGCCTGCTCTCTTGCCCCAAAATTCCCATGTCTCTAAGCATAACAACCTTTTATTTCTCAAAATTCCAATTTAGACCTAGAGAAAAGGATTTTGATGTAGACAGTACATGGGTCATAAATGAAAATAACTTTCTAAAGTCCACCATGCATGAAATTTTCTACATGAACCTTAAGTTTCTCCAGAAACTTCAACCAAAGGTTTATCAATATCATATAAGTACATAAAAATCTAATTTTTTTTCACTAAAAAATAAAATAAATCCTAAGAATAAATGAACAAGTGAATATAAAACTTGTACAGTCTTTTGCATGCATAAATAAAATTAGAACAAATTTTAAAAGATTATTATGATTAACTTATATTTATATACTACAAATATGAATTTGTGTTTCATACCAACTATTAGAAAAACTGCTGTTTATTATTTACATCTTTACTATTATATTATTATATAGTAATTATTATATCATGGATTAATTATATAATATATTAATGTAATATATTGATATGTTGTGTATTATATATTATGTATTATATGTATATATTATGTATTAATATTACATATTAATCTGTATAATAACATATTAAAATGTCTTATAAATACATAATGTTTATGATAAAATGCCTATATTTTGGAGGTGGTATTGAGGAAATGGATGGAAGCAGAGGGAAGTCACATATATTCAGCACCTGCTATATAACCAGATTGTGTTGGCATCAATACATATATCTTCTCATTTAATTCTCACAACACAAAAATGGTTAGCATTATCCTTAAAATTCACAAAACATATGAGGAAAAATACCAGCAGGAGTGAAATTCAGGAAAAATCAGTATCAGACACAAAAGGACCTAAGATATGACAAAGGAACAAGAGACTATAAAAATTGACTAGGTCAATAACAAAAAACAAACACACACACAAAAAAAACAGAAAATAATGTGTTGGCAAGGATACAGAAAAATTGGAACGCTTACACATTGTTGTGGGATTTTAATGGAAATCATTTTGGCTGGGATTTAACTATGGAAATCAGTTTGGCTCATCTTCACGAAATTAAACATAGAATTACCATATGACTCTACAATCCCACCGTTTGGTATATATCCAAAAGAACTGCAAGCAGGAACTCGAACAGATATTTGTATACCAATGTTCACAGCAGCATTACTCAAAATAGCCAAAAGGTGGAAGCAACCTAAGTGCTCATCAACACATGAATGTTCTTACAAAATATGGCATATACACACAATGGCATATTATTTAGTTCTAAAAAGGAATGAAGTTCCGATACATGTGACAACATGGATGAACCATGAAGACATAATGTTGAGTGACACAAGCTACACACAAAAAGACAACTATTGAATGATCTTGTCATAGAGACAAATGGTAGATTACAGTTTACCAGGGGCTGGGGGGTGAAGGGTGATGGAGAATTATTGCTAGTTTGAAGTGATGAGAAAGCTGGGGTGATGAATGTTGGTGTTGGTAGCAAAATATTGTGAATGTAATTAATACCACTAAATTGTAAACTTAAAAGTGGTTAAAATGGGAAATTTGAGTTGTATATATATTATTACAATATAAAACAAAAAGACAATAAAAATTGACTAGGCCAATTTGAAAGAAAAAGAGCCAACTAGGACCCTAGAGATGAAAAATAGTAACTAAAATGATAGATTCAACGAATTAATTAAGCATAACAAGAGGCATTTCACAGAAGAGTAAACAGGGATGACCAGTAATAAATAAAAGATATTTGACCTCATTAGATAGCAGGGAAATGTAAATTCTACCCAATAAGTTACATTTAAAAAATCTTCAGTTTGGCATAATTCTACAAAGTCTGACAACATTAAGTTAAGGATATAGAACAATAAGCAACTCTAAAACAGTGCTAAGAATGAATAACAATTTAGAAATTAATTAGATATTATCCAGGAATTTAGAACATGGGCACACATTAAGACACAGGAATTAAATACCTAGGAATATTTCCTAGAGGAGCTTATGCATGTCTGCACCAAGAAACATGAAAGAATGTTCATGGTAGCCTTGTTTGTAGTAGTCAAACACTAGAAACAATCCAATTGTCTGTCAGTACTAGAATGACCAATTAAACTGCGGTGTTTAATAATACACATACCAATATGCATGAAATTAAAAAGCATGATTTTAGTTTATTCAATTTTTTTCATAAAATACATATAGAATGATTCTATTTATGTAAGATTCAATAGTATGATTATATATATATGTATGATTCAAAAATGGGTAAATGCAAACAATATGTTACCTAGGGATGTGGGACAGCTGCGTTAGTTAAAAACTCTAAAGCAGTGATTCTCAGCCAGGAGTGATTTTGTCCCTTGGGGATAATTTGACAATATTTGGAGATATTTTTGGATGTCCCAGCTGGGGATAGAGGTGGGATGTTGGGTTGCTACTGGTCAAAGGATGCTTATAAACATCCAACAATACACACAGCCCCCACAACTCGAATTATCCCACAATGTCAAGGGTACTGACACTGAGAACACTATCTAAAGAAAAGTGAAAGCATGATTAATGCATATTTCAGGAAAATTTTTAAATAAGGAAAGGTGCAGTATTACTGATTTTTCCTTTTTTTTTTTTACCAGTACTATCATTTGAAATTTTGGTATCTTTTTCATCATGGATTTTTTTTCATTCATTTTTATTATTTTAAAGTATTGCATTAAAATATTTATCTTGATTACTCATGTTTTTGGTGTCCCCTGAAACTTTGCACCTGAGACAGGTGCCTTACTCACCTGACTCTAGTCCCAGCCCCAGGGAAGGGGATGCAGGTAGAAGGTTACAACAAAAATTGGCATATGAAGCATCAAAGATCTTGATATTCTATTTCTTAAGCTGCATTATAGGTATAGGGTGTCTATTTATTATTTTTCTTTAAACTGTATATTTACCTTATATACAGAATTTTGTGTGCATAATTAAAATGAGAACAATATTATGATTAACATATTTTATGCACTTATAAATATACTTTCATATTTATTTATATATCCACTATTAGAAAGATATTATCATTTACATATTGACTACTATAAACTATTATTAAGCATATCAATGATTATGAATGTTGTTGAGTTAATATTAAGAGGACACTAACATAAAGGCATATAATGATGTTGCTCCTTTAAAGCCACAGCTGTTATAAATGCTTATAAAATATATTCTAAATCTCAACTTTCTTATATCCATAATAGAGCTCCCTTGAATTTTTATGAAGAGGTTGGAATTATAAAAGAAACTTCACTCCAACTGTGTTCTATTAATTCCTAAATGCTGGAATACAATATCTTGACATGCAAATGTAACACTTCTATCTCTTCCACCATATCATTATGAAAATTGTCCAACCACCTTGTTCATTAGAGAGATGAAAGTCTTTCATTCATTGCACTTCTGTTCTTCCACCAGGATGTTCACTCCAGTGATGGCTTTTAATGCCCCCCACCCCTGGTCAAAAAATGAAAGTCCAGGACATGTTCATTATATTGTTATTTCTCCTTTAATGTTAAAGATCACATGATTTTAAACTTACAATTGGGAATACAACTCTTATAGTATAGCATAGCCTTTTTCCTTCTCATTTGCTTGACTTGCTTCCTAGTTCTACTAAGTACTCGAATGGCATTGAAAGAGTTTTCAATCTTAAAACTGACTTTCCAACAGATATTTCTTTGCTTTATTCTTTCAAATGCCAATACCAATTCTATCTGCTTTTGAAATTTTTCAGTTTGAATATAAGTTATACTCTGGTACTGGCATATTCAGTGTTCTTTTTGTATTTTATTGTGCTTTTCCAGGTCAGCGCACACATACTCACACACAAAGACATACACAGTACAAAGATTGGCCTGAGACCTGAAAGCAAATACGAAACCCAACTCAATCTCAAAATCCAAACTGCAAAGCAGGTTAATGAGATGTGTGTGAGCCTCCCAAAGCTGAATGCCTTAAACAGGGTGCGAACAGAAGGCAAGTGTATTTCTGTCAACTCTTCCTCAACAGAGTAGACATTGCAAATTGATCACAGCACTCTTTCCATTCAGGAATGAAAACAGCATCAAAATAATTCTCAAAATGTAAATATAAATAAATTTATATACATGGAATTAGATTAGAATATATGGATGAACAGAGGGATCAAAAGTTAATTGCAAAGGCAGGAAGGGATTTTCATTTTGGAGTAACCGCAATGTTCGAATAGTGATTCTAGTGATGAATGTATAACTCTGTGATTATACCAAAATTCACTGAATGTACACTTTGGATGGATTGTATGTTATATGAATATATCTCAATAAAATTGCGAAAAAATACTTCTCAAAAAGCACTGCAGTAGGCCACCACCTATCCATCAGAGTCGGCGATTGAAATGAAATTTATTTACCTTCCTGGGCTAAGGAGAAAAATGGCAACTTTATTGAACTAAATATCCTAAGGCTCCCTGTCAGAGCAAGTCAAATCATCCTGGTGGCCATTAGGTAATAAATCAAACCACCTGCATTTATTAATGATCTATTATGTGCCCTGCTAGTGGGAGTGAGCCAACTCAGATCTAGATTTAGAAAGGGAAATATTGATGGTAGAAAAACTCTGTGGTGAAGATAGTAGAGCAGCTTAAAGAGCTTCCGTGAGGCTCTCCTGGATCTCTGAATTTTAATTTGCAGAAAGGCTCCCGAGCAGTAGTCAAATGCTTTGCAAAGCTGACTCTTTCCAGGGATGCTCACATTTCTAAGGCTTATTACATGGTCAAGTCATGACTCACATCCTTCATGGTATTTTTGGTTTGGTTATTTTTATGTTTTGTTAATGTAAAATACTTAGTGACTGAGGTGCCTCAGCTTTTAAGTAGCTTTGATAGTGCCAAGAACTATTAAATTTTTTTTTTCATTTAAAGTAGGAAAACTGAGAGAGCTAATACTTCTGAAATCAGCATTTTCATATTTCTGTACATGCTTCTTTATGTATAGGGCCTTTGTAAAAGCAGGCTTTTAAAAATAGTAGCTGTCTAACAGATACCAAAACCAAGTAAGCAAGCAAAAACAAACTACATAAATACAAAATTTTGCTTACTCTGCACCTGCCTCTCTTACCTAAAACTTCTGCTCCCTTAACCTTCACTGTTCAAAAGGTTTGACAGAAATAATTGTTACCCTTATTTTTAAAATTTAGGCTGTACAATAAAAGTTTTTAATATACAGTATGTGTGCTTGGTGAGGAGTTTTAATTTTTCACATATAAATTTCTAGCTTTTATTTGTTTAATTAGGCAGTGAATTTGGTAATCATTTAATATAAATATTATTTTCTAGGGGGTTTTCTTAAGCAAGGGCAATCACTCGCCTTTTAGTTTTAGAGATATGAAATATACAACCCTACATTGATGTGACTAGAAAATATACCAGAACATGTAGTCTCTGAATCCATTAAAAAATAATTGCAGAGTTTTATCTGTCAATATACATAAAGAGATGCCTAGAATGATGTTTACAAAAATGGTTTCTTGTATAAGAGACCTATAAGAAAACTTGATCTATGCTGTACAAATGAATTCTCCAATAAGCAAAATCTTTGAGTATGTAAAATTTTAGTCAAGGTATTTTAAAAAGAAGGTATCTCAAAGCAACTATCCCCAATTTTACTACATATTTACAGAATATAAATAATCTTATGAGTTCTTGTATGCAAATATTCCTATGTGCCTGCTCTTGCAGAAATGTTCCTTGGGCATGATCCTTTCTGAAGACTCTTTTTTCATCCTGAGATTTGGGAGCTAATTTGTATTTATCTTGAAATCACTGGCATTAATTGGGATTATCCTTTCCCAATTTTTCGGCCACTAAAAGAATATAATTTAAATTCTAGGAAGAATATTTTCTTATTTCTGACATGGACATGATATTAAATTGATCAGATACATTTAAAAATTATTTTAAAAATATTATTCTATTAGATTTCTCTTTTGCTAAATCCACAATTCAAAAACTATCAATCTAGAAGTAGTTTAAGATCCTTCTTTACAGTATCATTTAGAGAAAAGCTGTTGTGCAATTGCCTTTACTTGACCCAAATTGGCTTTTTATTCCATATCACATATCATTTCCCCTGTTTCACCCTTTCGTGACTAATAATTATCAGCCAAACAGGAGTGAAAAATTATGAACAAAAGCAGAAAGATCTATTTCAAACCAATTACAAAAAAACACAAAATGAGTGGCTTGAATGTGTAACAAAGCAACATCTTAATATATAAAGTAGATGGAAATATGTCCTATTAACTACTATGCATTACTAGGCACTGCTCTTTAGGAATCTACACAGAAAGATCATACATATATTTATTTCATAGTTAATTTGATCTGTACAGAACAAGGATTCAAATATACATTATTATAAAGGTTATAATGATCAGTAGGATTACAAATATCACTGCAGTTACTAGTAATTTCCTAAGAGGCACAAACTCCTCTTGAAGTCTTTACAAATATCACCTTCTTTCCCTCTTTCCTGTCCCTTAACACGCCACCTGACCGCCTAACTGAAATCTCTCTTATGCTGTTATCTTACAATGCCCTTAAGAAAACACATAATATTCTTTAATTCTTTTCATGCATATCACCCAGACTAGATTCTAAGCTCCTTGAGGAGAGGCACCTGCTTATCACCTCTGATTTCTTAATCTTAGCAAAAGGGAGGTTACATGGTAAGCAATAACTCAGATGTTTCTGGAACAACTGAATGAAAGTTGTGAAAGAATGAATTCACAAAAGTAACCATTTAATCAACCAAGTTTATTTGGTTGACTTGGAGGCCTCAGAAGGCCAGGAAGAGTCCAATGACTTCTCTGTATCCAGAGACAGTGTCATCATGGAAAGGCATCCATTATCAGCAACAAGCAGCCACTGGTAGAGGCCAAGCATTTACTACAGGATTGGCACATGGCAGAACATTATAGGACTCAAAACCAATTTTCTCACTCGTCTAGAAGTTTTGCTGTTCTTTTGCTCCAACTATGTCACTGCTCCAGTTCAGATGAGGTGTGAACTGCTTATAAATGTAAGAATTGTGACATTTTTATTGCCCTAGAGTTTGAAACACAAATCTAAAATCTCAAAGTAGAAAAAAGTCTTCTAAAATGTATCAAAATATACTTCCTTAAAAGTATAAAAACAGCCATATAAAAAGCACAAAAGATTTAAAAAGCAATACCTGTCAATTTCAAAGGGGAAAGAAATACATGAAAATGTTCATCATAAATTAATAATTAAATATTTACCAAAATTAAATTGGTTCTCATTTTAGAAAGACTACTGACACTTCATATTCTAATTTCTTCTCCCCCGACCACACACTGTTTAGCATTAATGTCTTTATTCTAAATAGGATAATTTGATTTGATACAGTCAATTCTAGAACATTTATGAACCTTTTTTTTTTTTAGATTTTGCATATTTTGGTTTCTTCTCCTGCTCATTTAGATATCTTAGTTTAGAAACTATGGGTCAATTAACACCTTTACTTCAGATAATGTTAGCAAATAGTTAACTAAGGAAAATATTAGGTTTGTGTCTTGCTGGCAGTATTTTTTCTTTGATGGAACCATTTGTTGAATTTATATGCCAAAATGAGAAGGTGTTGGATAAGTATGGATTATATCTAGTCATACTTTCCTGGTCTCCACCAGGAATGCATGGAAATAGAAAACTATTTGATGATAACTACTGAAAACATTCTGAAAACTGAAAACAAGGCAAAACCTTTTTATGGATATGGACTCAATACACTGGGATTTATACAAAAGACCTTCATAAAAAGGTAATTTATTAAATATTATAAAGGATTTGCATAATTATTAAAATAAACTATTTTAATGAATTATCAATCAAAATGTATTAAGATAAGCTTCAGGGCATTGCAGCTTTATTCGATCTACACATACTTCTTTAATCTCTATGTAGATAGAAAAGCTGTTTTATATCCTAGGTGTTTACTACTCATTCATAGTAAAGTGCTTTTGTTGAACAAATTAAATTATAAACAAGTAATCCTTTTGTTGGGATTTGAATAGATAATATAGTATTTTCATATACTCCCCATGTCTGGGATTGCATATTGTGGGCTACCACTCTGTGACTAGTACCTGAAACATCAAGTGAGTGAATTCCCACATTCTCTAGCCATTGGCCATGCTCTCTCAATTTCCTTACATCCCTTACTCCTTAGTTTGCCTCTGGCCCCTGAAGACATTCGTGCTTGGGAATCTTGCTCCAGGTCCTGGGGAATTTTATTTTCCTATTCTTTGAAAGAAAGCACAGAATTCTAAAGTTGAAAGAAACTTTAGAGATTCTGTAGTCTAGGTAACTTAAAGCCACTGTTCCACAATGATTGAATAGTATCAACATTATTCATGTGTGGCAGTTTGAAATTATTTTATGAATTCCAAAAAGGAAAAGATTATGTTTTTAAACTAATCTTTTCTTGCGAGTATGATACCCTTTGATTGCATTAAATTTGGTTGAGGGTCCATTGATTAGATTACTTGATAAGATCTATTTAGGGCTGTTGATTGGACTATGTCAGTTAGGCCTGACTCAGGTTGAGTCTCGGCCCCCTAGCTGGGTCTGCTAAAAACAGAAACACAGAAAGAGATACATAGACAGACTGAGGAAAAAGGGAGTTGTCATGTTTGATCCAGTCGCGTGAGAGGATTAGAGGACTGCTTAAGCATGAAGCCCTCAAGAGGCTGGGGCCATGGAGCAGCTCAAGAAGAGACAAACCCTATGCCAAGTTTGCCTACAGCTACAGAAAGGCAGACACCACAGCAGAGATTGGCAGCCAACTTGCTTTCCCACATGGCAGCTGACTTTGGTGAGAAAGCACCTCTTATGGTACCCTGATGTGGTCTTTCACATCCTTAGAACTATAAGCTTTTACCCCAAATAAATCCCTTTTATAAAAGCCAACGCATTTCTGATACTTTGTATCAGCAGCACTTTGGCAAACTGAAACATTTCTCTCCATTTACTTTAAAATCTCTTTCTATTTCTATTCTGTGATTTATAAAAACTTAAAGAAAATAAAAATAAAAACAAAAATCCAAACAAAAAGGCTCATCTGATCGACTGAAAATCTTGTTGCAAAATGATTTTAAACAACCTACAAATATCCTCACTGACTTGTAATTCTCTTAATTAGTATCTCACACACATAATTGAGGTATTCTTTGCATTATTGGCTTCTAGGAGTTTGCTTGTCCCATAATTGATACTGAATACATTTTTTGAAATAAAATTAATTCACAGAGTAAACTAATACTCACATTCCAAAAAGATCAACTGACCCTAAAGTTAACAATAACCCAGCTAACTTCACCTTCTCCTTGGATTTGTTATGTAAACTAATTAAAAGAAATATATAACATAATTCACTGAAAATTTATGGATTATTTAAGTTGTTTTTTAGTGCAGAGAAAATGTTCCACGCCAATCATTCTCTAAAGAGGATTTTTTTTTTGTTTATGGTTAGATGGTTTGTATGGAAGCTTTAGTTAATTTAAATTTGAGAAACTTTTTTTTTGGAAGTGAGACAGGCTAAACTAACATTTAACACTTTAACATTTAAATAATATAGTTCATTGGAAATTTGAAAAAATAGCTTTGTATTTTGTGTGAGTTAATACCAAGATTTGAAATTTCTAAACATAGTGCTTTAATAGCAGTCTTAGCCATGTCAATATTCGGCTTTCATTTCCATTGTACTTCTCTTGACTTTTAGTCTTCATTGCTTCTAATTCTTGTTCTTCAAGTGGAATCATTAGCGTAAAGATAGTAAATCCATACTATATACTCAATCCAGGTATATACATATTATCTACATGTAAAGAGAAAGGAATTGCTTAATATTATTTTTAGATAGTGGAAAGGACATTAGACTAGGCATCTGGAACACATGGATTCTAAAATCATTCTTTTCCCTAGGGAATTTTTATAAAACCTCCCCATTCTCATTTCCATGTTAATAAAAATGAATATGTTAAAAACAAAATATTTTTAAGGTTCTCTACAGTTCAAAATTGTAATACAAAATTTATTATTCATCCACTATTCCTTGGAGTCCATGACCCATGAGTAAATATTTATTTTTATGAATATACTAAGAGGAATGCTACATGTAGCTTCTTTATATTGGAGTTAAGAGATTGCTCCCTTTTGGTGCATATAAATACATGTAGGTAAATATTTAGGAAATGTTAAGTGAATCAATAATCATTTTAGCAGAATTTTTTTCTATTACAAAGCAATATATAACAATTACATTATTAGACCATTGTTCATAGCTAACAGAGTTATTATATGATTCTCAGTTTCTACCTGATATATTGGTACAATATGAGTCATTTTGAAAGCAAATATTGAACAATAGGACCATAAATGCTTTATATTTCTTTGATCCAGAAATGTTCTTTCTATAATTTTTAAACTTGGAAAATCTCATAATAAACACAAGTAAAGAGACTAACAGCTTTATTCTTCAACAGATCAAACTTGTTACTTAAAGCAGAGAGAGAAAATGGTGAGAAAAAAAAAAGTACCTGCTAAACTTTCCAGTTACAGAAGTGTAAATTACCCGTTATCACAATGCATTAACCTCAGCTTGCAAAAATGCCTGTTTTTCATTTATTTCTGGAATCAAATGCTTTGAGAATTAAGTAGATGAGAAAATATTTGTATAAAATTATTTTTACCTCTACTTTTCCTCTCATCTGTAAGAAAACACTTAACTGAAAACATTTGCTATATATGTTTAGTTGTGTTTGTCTGCTATTTTTAAAAATAAAAAACAGCAATCCTAAATCTGTGTAAAACAGAAAATTCACAGAAATTTCCATCATTTGTAAAAGAAAAACAAATCAAACAATTAATTTTGTCATCTTTACCTCATTTTTAAAATATTCTTAAAAGCATTCTACATCTTTATCATCAGTCTTTATTTTCAGATTCAACAAAGCTGTTAAATCATTTTAATGCAGTGAAATGATATCAATGGACATTTGAAAATATCTTACATTTTACAACATATTTTTGCTATTCATTTTCATATATTATTCTTACAAACGCTGTATTAATATCCCTAATTTCTATTGTAGTATTCCAAGACAGAAAAACCATAAGCGATTTGCCTAAAAGATCAATTGAGCTAAATACAGATATGAGTGAATTCAATAAACCAGTCAAATGACTTCCTCTAATCCTAATTGATGTACTTCTGCAATACACAAAAATATGTGACAATTTTGTCCTCTGAAATGACAATAAAGCAGTTTAGAAAAAAAAAAGGGAAGGGCAATTACTCAGTTCCATTATACTCATAGTCACCAAGGTCACGGAAAAATCTCAAATAAAGGTGAAAAGAGTACCTTCAGTGTTAGTAAGCTAGTGAAAAGTTAGCTTGTGTTTCTGATATAAGAGCATGGAAGATGATATATGGGTGAAAAGTAGATATTGTGTCTATTGGCAGGATTACGGGATGGAGCTTTACAAGATTGAATTTCACCATGGGCAGAGATTCTTTGGTGTGCAGCCTGCTTATTTGGTTGGTTGCACTGTGACCCAATTAACTCCTTGCTTATGACTTTTGCAAAAGGAATTGAAGATAGGAGACTAGAAGCAGTGAAAAGTATGGTCCATGAAACACCATTAACTCTCACATTCATACTTAGATAAATGCCTCAATGGCAATGCTTATCTTAGATGTTAACTGAATCAAATAAATAATGGCATTTTCCTTTTAAGAGCTAATGTTCATGGTTTTATATTTACATAGCACACAGGGATGAGTTAAGGTGGTTGCAAATAAGAGATCCATACCTGTTAATACAGATATGGCTAATTTATCTGATGGGAGCAAATAAGAAAAGGAACTGGATTTTCAGAAGACCAGTAACTTTACTGAGAACTTTTTTTTATGCCAGGCATGATGCTAGCTACTGTACATGTGTTTTATTTAATTCCTACTACAATTTAAAGTTTGTATCATTTCCATTCAGGGCCTGCTACGTAATTTGTGGGCTCCAGGGCAAAATGAAAATGTGGGTACCCAATTGGGAGAGGAAGTCTATGTCCCTTTCCCACAGGTCCATCACAACAACCCATGGTGGACAAGTAAATCCCAAAGGATTACAATGTCCTTACTGGAAAGCACTAGTTACCTAGATGGGGGTGGATGAGAGCTTATGTGACAAATGGAACATGTGGTGGGGTCAAGGGCCAGGGCTTGCTTCAAAATACCTCAGGGCATGGGGCATGTGCCAGACCCTGACCTGTCCTGCAACCACACCCCAATGACATGGACAATAGCAGTGGAATGTGCCCCCGTGCCCTCCAGTTGGAGGGTGGCAGTTGTCACAAAGCAGAGTTGGAGACAGGGAGTACTGCTGGGAGGGGGCAGCCCGGAAGCCATCCCAGATACCACGGAGGCAACAAGGCTGTGGGAGATAAGACTCCAAGCCCTGGGATGTACTCCATTTCCAACCAGGGCTCACTTATAAAACACAAATTCAAAGATAAAAAATATGAAGAATTTCAAGAATACAAGCAGAAAGCATTAAATTTCAAGTATTAAGCTGGGAGTCCTGTGAGACAGCACTGTCTATATGTCCAAGAAGCCAGCCACCAGCCTGTTTCCATTTATTAGAAAATGTAACAAAGTCATATTTAACAGCACATCATAAAACACATGGGGGGTGGAAGGGAGGGACAAGGAAGTGGCTTAATATCAAACATTTTTTTTCTACTATGTCTAATAGCCCATTTAAATTTACATGCATAAAATTAATAGAAATATTTTATAGTGTATTCTTTATTTTTTAACTATTTGGGGAAAATGTAAAAGAAATAGAATACAAAATAGATATAAATAATATAGAATTTGTTTTAGAGGATTGAAAAAACATTAATAAACTTGTATTAGTCAGCCAAAGGGGTGCTGAAACAAAGTACCAGAAATCTCTTGACTTTTATAAAGGGTATTTTTCTGGGGTAAAAGCCTACAGTTACAAGGCCCTAAAGAGTCCAGCGCAAGGCTGCTTTCTCACCAAAGTCAGTTGCCACATGTTGAAGCCAGATGGCAATTATCTCTGCCTGGTCTCTCAGGGTTTCCTATATCAGTCGCTGGCATAGGGCTTGTTTCTTTTTGGGCCTCTCAGCTGCTCAGCTACTCTGTTCTCTTCAGCTGCAAACTATCAGGTAAATGGCTCATTTCTCCCCAGACTTTAGATGTTTGAGCCTTCTCCTTTCTGTCACATGATAAAGTTCTCTCTTCTGGCATCTACGGAACTCTCTCTTCCCATGTCTTCTTCTGTGTGTCTTCCTGGGTGAGTGTCCATTTATATTGGCAAAAGGGGGCAGGGACTCAACCTAAGCTACACCTTACTATCATAGCCCAATCAGAAGCCCTAAATTGATTTTATCAAGTAAACTTAATCAGAGGGCCCTAGCTGACTCTCATACAATCAAAAGGCATCACACCCAAAGGAACAGACCAGTTTACAAACATGATCCTTCTCTTTTTTGGGATTCACAAAAATAATCTCAAACTGCCACACTTACTTGTCCAATCTATCAAAGCACTATACCATCAGAAAATAGGTGACACTAACATGTTTACATATTTTCATAGGTTATCTGGCTGAATATTGCCTATCTCATGAGGAATTTACAGGAAAAGTTACAAAATGGAAACCATTATTTTTAACATGTCAAAAAGATTTTCCATCACACACATACTGATATAGTTCTTTGGTGCAAATCATTTAATCATGCTTAGTTTACTAATACTATAGTCTATGGTCTAGTGTGAGTCTAAAAGATAAGAAATCACATTTCTAGAGTCCCTCCATAGAAAAATGGTGTGATAAGTAGAGAGCTAAAGTATCTACAAAGCTATTAAAATAATGAAAGGTCAAGAATGATATTGGAGTAAAATCATGTTATAAGGCATCACACAAATCAATGGTCAGATATTCCTCAAAGTAGCATGGCAGAAATAATTTAAATGACTTCTACTACTTCCTTAAACTTTATAATTTTTCATTGTATTTTCCCCAATAAACTTTTAAGTTTCCAATACAAATCCTCAGTGGTTAACTCAAGATTTGGCCCAAAACTCATTTTCCCTTATTTGAATTTGCTAACCTCCTTTTCCATTTCCAGACGAGGTAGGGTGTTATTCCTCAATGTTCCCTTCCAGTCCTGTGAACATATTACATCCAGCATGAGCACCTAGTGTTTTAATTATCCTCTATTCTCTCTCCTCCAGATTCTCAGAAATGAGGGAAAAGATGGATGTGTATTTTTGTTTTTTTGTTTGTTTATGTATCATCTGTACCTATCAGCACAGATGGGGAATGGAAAACATTGAATGAATGAATGAATGAGATGAGATGAATATTTCTTTTTTGCCTGAGGCCAGAGTTAACATTTGCCTTGCCCAGCTCTGCCTGGTTGAATATTGGCAAGAGACTGTCATATATAAGTCATCAGATCTTCAGTTTAGAAACCAATACAAACTCTTCCTAGTCATTTAGAAGGGTCTAAAAACTGATATTGATATAAATACTTAGAGGCTAAGGTAAAAATTCTGGCTATGATATACTATTAGGCTTATTTTGAGTAAATGATATTTTGGGTGCTGGCCTCAGAATCTAACTACTTAGTCCTTTTTAATACAGAAAATATTCCAAGTTCTAAATAACTTGGTTTCAGACAAAATCTTGGAATATGACTCATTTATAAAGGAGGAGACAGAAGACCTGTGCATCTATGGAAACTACTTTTTAGTAGTGGGATTGTGTCCAACATTAAACTTCAAGGAAATTTTCTGTTTAATGTTTGAATGTTTTGATTTCATTTTCTGTTTTCTTAAGTCAATTATGTAAGGCACATTCAAATTTGAGAAGGTGTGTTCCTGTATCTACAGGGTATTTGTACATATTAAACACTCAGCAATAGCCAACCTTCAGGTTAATACTGACTGCTATCTGGGTAATAATGGATATTAGTCTATTTCTTGACATACAACTTGAACAGGTGTAATTAGCTCTAATCATGAAGCCTCTGTTAGGTAGAGAGTGACTTTTCAAATACAAGCAAACCAGCCCTGGAGCACAGTAAATATTTGGTTTCAGATACCTATTCTTCACTGATTTTTATAAAGATAGACATTTTTTATCTGTCCTATTACCAATTCTGCATTTATTCTTATAAAAAAAGTGGGTAATTTAAGAAATTTAAAAGCAAATAAAATTATATGGAGAATGAAAATATATATATATATTTAATCCTACTTACATATATTTACAAACTTTATAATTACAAGAGAATTTTTCAAAGTTCATTTACAAAATAGTGTCTACTATGGAACTGGAAACACACTAAGGAATGTTTTTGTTTCTTATAAAATTCCCCAGTAGTTGAGATTTAAGAAGGACTGAGAACAAGCCTTCATATTTTGCAGATATACCAACCAGTTTTAAGCAATGACTGTGATATTAGAAAAAGAGACAAATATTTTTAATTGCACTTAAAGCTTAATTAGAATCTAATCAATTCACTGGTGTATATTTTAGGTTTGCACATGGCTGGTGTCCCATTTTATAAAAATTACTTCATAATATATATTATACCTATATAGTACAGTTCAATCCTGATCTCAAGTTATGTTCTTGATACCAATACATTTGACTGATAAACTAAAGCATTAGTCATAGACATCATGGATAGTACTTTTGAAGCAAGAGTGGTCAAAGTGTGTTCAGCTACAGATGCAAGCATCTGTCTTATCTGCTAAGTGACAAGGCATATTCTTCAGTCATCCAATCCTATCAGGTTGGCCATTTTAATGGTGGTATGGAAATCTATAAGTAATGATGAGAACTATCTGACTTTAGTCCTTCCTGATGATAACATGATTCTCATATAAACTCAATTCTTCATGAAGCATTGGATCTGAAAGAGGTATTTTTTGTTCCTTGGGCCTTGAGCTTTAAACTTCCATCTTACGAAGATGTCCCAAACACTGAGTAAAATCAACCTCTTTTCAGCTTTGAAATCCAAATTAAATTAATTTTATTTTTGTCCTTTAAAGGTTCATTTCAGTATTTTTGTTTGTTTGCTTGCTTGTTTTTAAAATGGTTTTCAACATGTGCACCAAAACATAATAGAAGCTTTCAGTTTTCTATTATCATTTTATCTTTGTCAGCTGTGGAATGGACATTATCTATCCCAGAGTAATTCTGGTATTTAGAGCTTGTTTTACATATGTGGCTAATAACTCTAGGCTATCAGATTTCCTGGTAGATGCTCAGGGATCCAATTTGCTTGAGGTTTTACCTCAGGTCTCTGGGAAGATTATGAGCAGGGTGTTGGGGCTCTGGTCATCTATCTACAAAAACAAACAAACAAAAACATGTGACCAAGAAAGATAGAGAACACTACCTGTAAAGGAGAGTGACTTCCAAAGCTATTCTGGTAAATCCCAGTGTACCCAATCAAGATAGATAATAAAACAAAAGGAACAGTTGACTCCAAGCTGGCTTTCAGATTCCCTAAAACAGGTGTGACTTAGAAATGAATGAATTTATGTGACGTAAAGAAGGAAGAATATAAGGTTGAAATAAGCAAAGGATAAAGAAGAGAAAGAAGAAAAAGAAGCAAGACAGATAGCAAGTGGAACAGAGACAGGCTGCAAAGAGTAAAAGAATGACTCAGAAAAGAAAGATGAAATGGCAAGAATCATAGGAAGGAATAATTAAATGGAGATTGAGTAAGGTAGAAAAAGAAACAAAAACTCAGTTACTTTAAAAAATGCAAACTAAGTATAGAAGGACACTTTTAGTTTTAAGTTTCAGGGGATTATTATTTATTCTCTTTTGAGCTAGGTAATGAGCTCTTTTTTTGTTTTTTATTATTATAATTTTTTATTTTTTTGGTAATGAGCTCTTGTAGAGCAGAATTTGCAAGCAGGGGATGCACACACGTTTACATTTGTGCCTGCATGCATGTGCATATGCTTTCCTTATGTATCTTCAGCACATACGCAGAATGCTTGACAAATAGCAAGTTCTTAATAAATGCTTGTTGAATGAATGACCTTCACTTAGCTGTTCACAGTTATTCAATTTATTCTGATTCATAAATCATTAGAAGAGATGTGCTTAAAAAGATAACTGGAACAGTTCACTCATTCAGAAATAATACTGTGCTCCAGAGCAGGGGTTCTTAACATTTTGTGTTCCACGGACCCCTCTGCCAGTCAGGTGAAAACCACAGACCCCTTCTCAGAATGTAGCAGCAGATAGTTTTATGACACTCAACTAGCGTCGGGTCTAACAACTACCGTAATTTCGAAGTATGGATGAGCATAAGCGATTTTTCAAGATATGCAACAACTGTAACGTGATATGAAATGAATACTACTGTAAATTTTTTACACACATTCATAAGTGAAGGAAATGTTAGATTTCAGTTAGAAGTCAGAGAAAATAAAGATAATAAGTTGACTTTTTTCAATTCAAGCTCACAGACCCCCTGAAATCTTTCCACGGATCCCTGCTCTAGAGCATTAGGAAAAAGAGAATCTGACACTGGAGGCTGGATGCAATCAATGTCTTTCCAGATGTTTCCTACTTAGCTTTTAGATTCTTAGACACAGCGTTCCTGGGACGCCAAAGCAAAGTCTGGCACTTAAATAAAGAAACAGTACAACAAAACATTACTTTTACTAAATCGGTTTTTCTCATATTTCAGGCCTTGCAGGTTTGCAAAATATGCTTTCTGCAGATGGCATTTTGCATAGATAATAAAGATGTTCACATTTCCAGAGCCTTGTCATTATCTTAAGAATCAGACGAAGGAAAATAGAAGAGTCGATAATTCCTTCTTTTCCCCACCTTTTCAGTTCCATTATTATAATTTGTATCCCATTTCAGTTTTCATTACTCTCAGAAGAGTACAACAGGCTGATAGGCAATGAGAGTAGTCTGCATTGGAGAGACAACTTAATTGCTTAGCTAAAAAGAAAATTCAGCTTACAAAACAGGGCCAACCTTTGTGATTTGATCTTACAGCTCAAATGTCAAATATGCCATACATTTTATGTCATCTGAAAGAACATAAATGGAAACAAAGATTTTAAACATTTTATTCTGTCTCATGACCATTTTATCCATTTAATAAAGCCCTTAGTGGCATTTAACAAACTTAAAACAGTCAGGAACATGGCAAGGTTTCTACAAACTAGTCTAATGTACATGAATCTGGTTGACTGTTTGTAATGGAATTCACTGATGGTGCTGTGTATTAAATTGCTGGCAGCCTTCCAGAATTGTGGCTTGCAAAACTCATGAATAGGGTGGCTACTGTGGGTGCGCTCATTTGCATACCAATCCTGAGAAATCTGTCAGTTGCATTGAGATGATAGTGATTGAGGCCTAGAATGAAGGTGAGGGATTTGGATTTACAGGGAGTCACCAGAATTCTCTTGGCTTGCATGCCAACATTTCAAATAATTTTCCCAGTAGAACCCACTAGGTCTTTCACTGTTTTGGTCCTCTGAGGCAGCATTATGGAAGTTTGAACAGGTCTAAAGTAGCGGATGTTTTAGTTAGGAGAATATTCTCATCCAACAATTTTTTTTCAGAGAAAATAATTCTGTGCCAAAATTTCAAAGCCCAACAGCTTGAGATCTCTGTCTCTTTTCCTTTTTGGTTTCATTCTTTTTTTAAAAAATCAAATTAAATAAAATTGGAACATTTTTGTTCAAGAAAGCCAAGTTATGAGCAATGGTATACCAAGAAATGGACAGCTTATTTTTTTCTCATTATATTTCACTTGCCAATTAGAATTTATGCTACATATAAAATCCACATTTCAAAATATAGACATTATTTGTTGGATCATAAATTTAAAGGAACAATGAGAAACGTTGAGATAATTTTCAGTTGATGTCATATTCAGTTGGGGAATTAGTATGGCAGAAAACTAACAAATTGGCAATTTTTAAATACCTGAAAATTAAAGAAGAATATCATTTGGATCAATATCTCATATTAAATATGGGTGGCTCTAGGAAAATGATGTCAGAGACAAACTGAATGTTTTAACTTACCTGGAAACACTGAAATAACGGCCATATGCATTCTTCTAATTTTCTTCTACTCTCAATAAACATTCTATAAGGTTAACACCATGAGGACCAGATCTAATGCTCTGTTCCCTCCTGCAGTGCCTAGAATAGTGCTGGCACATGGCAGGAACTCAATAAATAGCTGTTAAATAAAAGAATGGATTAATTCCTAAAAGCCCATCAGGAAAAAGACTGAGTTTATGAACCCATAACATTAAAGGCCACCAAAGAGGCAGTTCCCATATGTGCCTCTCTAGCGTTAACCTTGTCTCAAGATTAGTCACACTTTGTCATCTGTCTCTAGACCTGCTAGTCCACTAACAAAGCAACATCAGCATGTCTTCAAATGAATTAAGTATTTCTCCTACCCTGACCATTGTCCTTCCATCAGTTAATATAAACATTCTTCATTCATTATTTTTCAATACTGTGAATATTTACCTTAACTTTTGGATGCTGTCTCAGTGCCTATCACTTTTGCTGTCCCACCCCTCTGCCCATTGCCTAGCCCTTTTCTTCCATTGCTCATGGTCTCTTTGCCTCTCCCTTAAACCAGAATAAAATACAATTACTAACATTTCAACCAGCCCCAAATCTCCTGAAATCTCAGTCCATTCTATGTAATAAGAACTGATATATATATATTAAATACAGCTAACTAGCATGCTTGTTTTCTCCCTCAAAATTCTTAATAGTCACCAAATTCTTAATGGCATTTCTTACTAATATATAAGGCCTCAAAACAAGCAAGGAATATCTCCAACTACTTTAGGCACATATTTCCATCTCTAATGATTTTCATTCTTTGGTATTCTCCAAACGCAAGGTGCTAGGCTTTCTTCTTTCCTTTTCTTTGCTTATGTACTTTCCTCCTCCTGAAAATTTTCTCCACTGTTTTACCCCTCCAAATTCAACTTGCTCTTCAGGCTTCATGGCCTCAGTTAAATTGGCTCCTTCAACATAAACATCTCAGAAGGTCCAGATGTCAGAGGTTTCTCCTGCTTTTGAATGCAGATAGTATTTATCCCTCCATTATAGAATTGATCATATAATGTTTCACATTATACAGTTTTGCATTTATATTTGTGCTCTCTGCTAAACTACTTTCTTGAAAACACTGATGATGCCAAAATGCCCAACTATGCAGCCTTTTCTGTAGAGACTTGCTCACAGCAGTGCTTCAATTATTGGCTTAATAAACCAGTCTAACCATTTGCCTTCCACAGAATAAAATTCAATGTTTATACCAGGCATTAAATAGTCAATTAAAATTCAATTCATTTTTATCATGCCATTCTGCTCTTGGAAGTTAAAAGTATTATTACCAGTGAAAATAGGTGTTTTGCTGCAAAAAAAATGTTAGGTTATACAAAGTAAGCTTGATGGGAGTAAAAGTAGCACTTTATCTTAGCCTAAAGATGGTTCTAATTAAGATCACAGAATTTTGGTGATATCATTAATAGTGCAGGGAGGAACAATATGACTAGCAAGATCATTTCTTCATTGGAATGAAAGTGTCCTATTGTCTCAAGACTCAGTTGATTTGAGAATTATGAACTATATACCATAGCATTGGCCATCCCTATACATTGTGGTTAAGACAATTATGACATTTAGTCTACACCAGCAGTTCCTAAACTTTAGCATGCATAGGAATCACTTCCCTTTGAGAGTTATTAAAGCACAGATTACTAAGCCCCATAGCCAGGACTCAGGTTCAGCAGGGCTAGGTTGGGGCTCAAGAATTTTCATTTCTAAGAAGTCTTCAGTTGATGTTGATGCTGCTGTTCCAGGCCCAGACAATGAAAAGGATAAGAAACATTGTCTTAAATCTGAGTATGTGTGGGGTTAGTGGAGAGCATTGACTCTGACTAGATCTGTGAGGTAAATACCAGCATCATGGTAAAATACAATTGGAGTTTTCTACTCAGCTCCCCTTTATTGTCAGGTGCACTCACTTCCCAGCTGCACCAAATATTTGAATTCATAAGGTCAGTGAGTAATTAAAGTGCAAAACTGCAATAGTACAGTACAGCGGCCCTTTCTATGTTGTTAGCCATTGTGTTACCAGTGTAGCTCTGAGACAGAGAAGGTACTCAGAAAATACTTACCAATAAAAGAATGAATAAAATTAAAAGGAATAATGTCCTGAATTGTGTGATGATGATAATGATAAATAGAAGCAGAATCAAAGTATGCACCATTAATACAAGCCTAGGAAAGAAGAACGCGCTTGAGGAAAAAGATTGTATATAAAGTTGAAGCTTTTGGCATGCCAGGAATCTTTGCTGTATCTTTGCCTTGAGGTTTAACTTGCTAGCTAGGTACAAATGGTAATTTCTAAATGTATTGGGGTAACATCTACCTATGTGTATCTTTGTTAGAGACAATGCCTCTTTTCATTCAGAAATGTGTTCACTCTAAAATATAAGAAATATTTCCTGTTGATCTTGGAATAATCTTACACAACCACTTTTTTTAAAAGGACCTATTAATAACATGTGTATGGATAGTCAGAATATACATTTTGGGAATACCCTGATGGCTCTCAGTCTCAAAATGCCCAAGTTTTGATTCATTTTTTCTCGACATATATATTTCTCCCACCTTCTATATTATACTTGGCATATTTTATTTTTATTTCATTGACAATTACAGAACTAAACTCTTAGAACTTAGGAATTATTTCCATGTTAATTACATATACATCTGATAGCAGATCATGGAATTATAAAACAAATTAAATATGTAACACCAAAAATATATAAACAAGCCAAAATTAATATTTTCCATAACCATTTGAGAAATTTAACTAAAGCTTGAAAATATCTGGATGTGTACTACTGAATTTCAAAACCATAATTGTTGTTAGATAATAGTTCTTTGGAATATATTTATAAATGTTTTAAAAGATGTTTAACCATTGTTTGAATAAATAAGTGATCAAGATTCTTTCTTTTACTTCTTATATCAAGATGAGGTTCAGTAGAGAATGGAATGAATACTAATTGTTTATTTCTTAGCAATTACAAGGGGCAAGCTGAAATATCTTTTAGTTGTCAAAAGATAGTTCTAAATATAGTTTGAGGGAAAGATCAAATAATTCACTATTGAAAATCTGACAGTCTCATTATATAGAACACTAGTATATATTCCCTAATTTGTGAAAGCAAAAATATAATAGTTATAGCTAGATCATTAAAAATATTTTAAAGTGACATATATTTTTATGTATATATGTGTATTTCTGTCTTTCCATATACCTATGTATAGAAACAATTGGAATTAATCACTTTACCACATTAAAAAATATATCTATTTTGTGTATTTGGATAATCAGTGATTTTAATTTTCTATCTGTCTCTCGCTCTTTTACCCTCTCTGTCGTCTCTATTTTGTTTTTAACAATGAACATTTATTGCATCAATCATATGCAGTTTAAAATACCAAGTGTTAGTTTAGTTAACTGTAAATTATTAGTGAAACATTGCTCCTTAATGGGATATGTTTTTCTTCTAAAAAGCATCTGAATATCATAACTTTAGTTTAACAGTACAATGTTAAAGACAATGTTAAATCTAATAGGAAATTATGTACGTGAACCAAAATATGCTAGGACTACTTGTAAACAATTGTCTCTGTGCTCCATTTACTAACAAAAATTCCTTTGTTGTACATCAGAAAGTTTCAGTACATAAAAGAGTACAGCTTGCTGCTCATGCTGAAATGGGTAGACCCAGGAAGGTTATTACACCACATTTGACCATTAGCCAGCACATATTGTGGAGAAATCCAAAATTAGAAGACACTTGGTGATATCACTTAAGCCTATTTCTGGACTCCTGTAGGAAAACAAATGTTGGCACAAAAGAGAACTGCCAAATAAGGCAAACACCAGCTGGTCTGGTAGTCAACACTCAAAGGCTCTTAAAGTTTCATAACATGACTTATATGTGAGGAAATTGTCATTAAATTATCTTATCCCCTGGTAATTAAACTTTATAGATCATATAAGAACAAATGCATTCAACAATTAAACAAAAGCTTAAGTAGTTAATGAGTTATTGCTCTTGAAATTTTAATATGAAAATGACCAAAGATAAAGCCATTTATAAGTTGAGTGACCCTAGTGTTAATAGAACTTACATATTTTCTCCTCTGTGCTAAAAATATGCCCTTTATGTATGCATTAATCTAGTGTGCATTCTAAAATTCTAAACCCTAAGGGTCTATATTTGATCTCAAACATACTGGCTCCAATAAACTAGTCTACCTGTAATTGGATAAGGATAATTATAATGAAACGTGGGTTCCCACTAGAAAATCATGATAACTTTCTGAACCCAGGGCATTTTCAAAACTCCAGGCTTTGTTTTTTTTCCCCTACAATCCTTTTCATGTCATAACCACTGGCTATATGGGAAATAGATATGTCTGCACACTACAGAGAATTCCAGGAAGCTAAGTTTGTTTCCAAGGCCATTTAAGAGAATTGAATTGGCTCAAGTTTGCTGCAGAATTAATGAAACAAATGGATGTGATTTTACTCTAGTTCTTGGTCAGTCTTTTGAGTTTAAGTCATTCAGACCAGGAAAAGATTCTGGCTCCTCAGAATGGTTAGAAGGGGTTTCTATCCTCATTGTTAGGCTTAAAATGGATGGTTTCTGACAAGAAAGCTTGGAAAATAATTGCTCACTTCTCTCCATCAATTCCATGTTATCCCAAGGGTTTGTTCAACAGATGGACATAATTTGCATACTTGAAAACCACAGTTTTCCTAATTACATTTTCTCAGCGTATTCTATTACATTTGCAGCCTATTAGTTTTCACTTAGAACTATACTTTGAAAAAATAAGTACAACATGTATAATTATTATGTTTCCTACCTGATAGAGCCTCTCTGTAAAATATAGCTCCTGGAAGCTTTAAAAATTTAGGACACATTAAAAATCTATGCCACACCTTAAGCTCAACTGTAAAATTTTTTTCAAACTTATTTTATTAAATCTATTTTGTAATCAGCCTTTACCTTTTGGTTAAAAATAATTCATAATATATTTTATGTTAGGATATTCTATAATCCAGTAGCTCAGTGTATAATGTTTTAATATTTAACAGTTAATTTTGCTTAAAATTGATCTTTAACCTCTAACAAATACCTAGATCATTCACCATTAGAAACTTAATTTTTTTTTTTACCTCAAAAAGAATTCTAGGCTCTTTTTTTAAATTTTTAAGTTTAATGTTATGTTACTGTTTTTCTATGTTGTCTTTATTCTGGATGCTATGAGCACCTTTTGCAAGATCAATAGTTCCTTATTTATTTATCCTAGTGAGGAAACTTCTGAAAGTGTGATGGGAAATAGTAAGACACACTCCACTGGGGAGAGGGAAGGCTTTAAACAATTTATTTAGCAACACTATTATATACCATATCAAAAGTTTAAACAAGTCTCCTTATTAGACCTCCTCACAATTTAAAGAAACACATTGACATGAACAGAAACTGTCCAAATTTTTAATTGCCTCAAATGCTATTGTGGGCACTATCAGCTTCTCTATTTTCTTTGTTCTTCCTATTCCAGCATCTCATCTGTGCCCCTTACAAGGACCACATTAAGTAAAGAAAGGTCCAGAAGAGAGCCAAAGGAAGTCATCCAGTGATTAGGGGAAGGTAGTAGGCTGAAAAGCACTATTATGAGTTTAGTGTGCAATGGAGAACAGATTCGTACATAAAAATTGGCCCCTATTATAAAGACTTCTAAATATATAAAATCTGATCTTCAAAGGGACACTTTCGAAGAGCTTATGAGAACTTACCACATCGAAAAATGAAGGCTTAACTTTTAAAATATATTTTTAAAATATGCATTTACAGCATTGTTGCCTACTAATTATAGAAAAGAAACCAAGTACTCCTACGCTCTTTAGTTCATCTGGTCTCTGACTCTTTAATATAAACAACTGGTAATAGAGAAATTTTGTATTACTTCATTTGAGAAACAGTTTTTTTAATGCTAAGAATCAAAAAGTATGTACATTGCTTTAAATTTATAAAAAACCATCAGGAACCTCAAAAAGGCTAGTTAACTTGTGATTAATATACAGATATAAAAACTCTTATCTAAAGATAGTGGATAACAATACATAGCAAACTATGTGATGTCTACAAATATCCTTCTCCAAATTCAATTTGTTAATTATGAGTTTTGAAAAAATAACTGCGATGGGATATTAAATTGATCTGGGAACAAATGTAATTTTTAAAACTTTATTCAGGCGACTATCCAGAGAATGTGAATGGCATCCTGTGAATGGCAGTGTTTTTAGTTTGTCACATGATTTAGAACAATACTAGAATTCTGATAGATAGAGCCAGGAAGGTCTTGCAATATAAGGTTAGTCTTGCACAACAAAACATGTTCCCACATCAAGAAGAAGAAAAACCTCTTTAAAGTTAACTGAGTCAAAATGTAACTGTTTTTTTTACATATTAACACAGAACATTTTTGGCAAAGACTATACTCAATTTCCATGAAAGTCATTTCTGTATAAATCAAGGAAAAATAAAACTTAGCAAAATGTATCTTAACCCAATAGTTGTTTTCCATTAGGTAAAATCACATTGCATTCATGGGAATACTGCTTATAATGTTAGAGTTACATATAGTTTAAGAAAGCTGTACATGCAGCTGATCTATTAAATACCTTCTAAGTATAGGTAAAAACATCTGATTATTCCATCAAGTCTCCCATAATTTCAATGCCAAAGCATTAACATCATAAAATACATATAATTATTATATTATAAATTATTCATTCTTTATTTCTACTTATAATTGAGGAATTTTATTGATTTAGTTGGAATTATGTTTCATTTCGAGATAGTCATCAGGCATTACAAAATATTTGATAAAAATAAAAAAACATTGGATCTAATAGGATTGAAAACAGCTATTGTTGCAAAATAATGATTATTGGTTTGGACATCTTATTATATATGTTAACTTAACCGAGTTTAGTGGTGCTGAGTTAATAGGAAATAGGATGATTCCTGAGTCCAGATAACATCGAAGGCAACAGTCAAGACCATGAAAATAAGAGTTCCAGGACAGAAAGCTGAAGGCAAATTTGTAAAGTACAGAAAAATAGAATGAAAGCTGGGATTGAGGAGTGTCTAATAAAATAGTTCTTATGAATTTAAGTGGGTAAGAAGTCAGCTTCTCTATATATAACAAAAAAGTAAACTACAGACTGACATCCCTTATGAACATAGACATAAAATTAGTAATAAAATTTTAGAAAATTTAAAACAATATGTAAGACAATATATAAAGGGTAATACAACATGATCTGGTGGGGGTTATTATAAGAATGTGAGATGGGTTCAGCAAGCAAAAATCATGTAATTCACCATATTAGCAAACAAAAAGAAAAAAAAACATATGGTTATCTCAGAAAATGCATTAAAAAAATATTTAACAAAATCCATTCATGAAAAAACTATCAGCAAAATACAGATAGGAAGGAACTTCTTCAACCCCATCAAGGGCATCTATGGAAAAACTGTAGCTAATAGCATGCTAAATATAGAAAGATTGACTGTTTACTCCCTAAGATCATGAACAAAGAAATGATGTCTGTTATCACTACTTTTATTCAAAATTGTACTGGGAGTCTTAGCCTTTGTGATAAGGCAAAAGAAAGAAATAAAAGGCATTCTGGTTTAAAAGGAAGAAATAAACTTTATTTGCAGACAACATGATCATCTATGTAGAAAGCCTCAGGAATCTACAAGAAAACTACCAGATCGAATAAATGAGTTTAGAAAGGTTTCAGCATGCAAACTTTATATATAAAAATCAATTTTATTCTATATACTATCAATGGACAATCAGGAATTCAAATTGCAAAATAATACCATTAAACCTAGAATCAAAAAATGAAATGCCTAACAAAAGATGTGTAAGACCTGTACACTGAAAACTATAAAATATAGCTGATAAAAAAACTTTAAACATCTAAATAAATGTAGATACACCTTGTTCATAAGTTGGAAGATGGTATAATAAAATATCATTTCTCCTCAAATGTATTTATTTATTACGTAATTTCAATCAAAAATCTAAAAGCTTTTTATGATAGAAATAGACAAGCTGACTCTAGAATTTAGATAGAAATACAAAAAAAAAAAAAAAAAAAAAAAAAAACCCAGAACATCAAAGCTTTTTTAAAAACAATGAACAAAGATGGAGGACTTATATTACCTTATTTTAATACTTATAAAGTTATAATAATCAAAATAGTGTAGCATTGGTATAAATACAGGCATATAGATTAATATAATAGAAATATACCCTCCACATATGGTCAGTTGCCATTCAAATTAAATTCTAGAAAATGTCACTACTTCACAGAGACAGAAAGAAGATCAGAATTTGCCTGGAAAACAAGGTTGAGGGAGGAAGGGAGATATCATGGGGCCCAAGGAAACTTTTGGAGGTGATGGATATGTTCATTATCTTAATGTGGGTATGGTTTAATATGTGAATATATATGTCAAATCTTATCAAAATGTATATTTTACATAAGTGAAGTTTATTGTATGTTAATTATACTGCAATAAAGCTACAAAAATGATTACCTATTAAGATAAGTGGGTAGGAAGTTAGCTAATTATAATAACTAATGGTAACTGAAACCACTGCTATGGCATTTTCCTTTGAAAATTTACTCACCTTTTTGGAAGTTTATTTATACACTATTTTCATGTCTGCACTGAATTATAAAGCTAAAGAAAATAATGAGGGATGACAAAAGAAGCCATAAAATTAAGACTGTGTTCTCTGAAGGAGAAAATCTATATCTTATCATTCAAAGTTTAAGCAGATGAGAGATCTACTGAGGATTCTATGGGGTGCAAGAATGGGCATAGAAATATTGTTAAATTTGCATAACAGTGGCTAATTCGTTTATCATATAATTATGATCTAAATATATGTATATATGTTTTTATTTGTATAAATGTATGCATATCATGAGCTTTCAAATTATGTTTTTCAGAGCCCTATAGTTGGTCATGGTGAAAACTCATTTTTAGGTCTCAATCCTCTTTTTGATAACATAAATTCTGGTTTTTATTTGTTTGATTTCTTTAAACTCCCACATAAAGTTTTATCTGAAAAAATAACTTTAGGCTGAAATCATGAAGCTACTTAATTATACTAGGACTAATGAGAGATTAGAATAGAGCAGTGCCAAGACTCATTTTTAATCATTCAGTTTTCCTAATAGATTAGGACACTGTGATTCAGATGGATTAAATAAATTAACCAATATTCATTTCTTCATGCAACAAAAATATATGAGTCCCTACTATGTACCAGACATTTTGCTGGATCCAAGGATATAGGGAAATAGAGGTGAATGTTGTTTTATTTGAGCATTAGAGACAAGAACTGAATCCAAATTTTTCTTTGCATTGCTGACTATATGTTGCCTCTTTAGTGTCATGTAAAATCAATGGGCTCGAGGACTTAGCTGATTTAAAAGAGTATCTAATTTGAGTGTTTGGATGGGATCAATAGATATTTTTCCCCCCCTGTTTCTCGAGGAAACAGTACAATTTACCTCAAATTAAGTGAGTCGATAGCTGTATATTTTACAACCTTGAGGCTTCTCTCTGGATATGATCAAGAGATTTGATATAACATATTTCTCTCCTGAAAATAGTCAGAAAACATAAAATGTCACCATTCATATAGTGCTTGGATTAAAAAAAGGAGTTAAAGAAATAGTTATGTTTCAAAAATGGAAAGTCTAAAAGTTAGTACAATTTTCTGGTTTTAGGACTTCCATTTCCACAGCATTAAGCAATTTAGTGCTTACTATCCCACTATACTTTATGAACAGTTTTACCTGATCTGTCGAATATCCAAGGATCATTCACTCTTGGGTAGGGAGTAATTTAAAAAGACACTTCTTTAATGTTTTCTTTATTTCTTCCTGAAGATACTGCTTTAAGGATAACAGTTTTCTTTGATTCTGAAAATTGAATGTTTTCCACATTTGAATTCTGCTTTTTATACACTTTTGGCCATAGCTGAAATGGCTAGTGCTTTGAGACACATTTAATTTTCTTTTAATGTTAAATGTTAATGTCTTTTGTTTAGCACTTAAGTTTACTTTATGCATTGCAAAATTTCTTCACAGCTGTGGAGGTCTGGTGATAAGAAGCACTTTGTTAGTCAGATCTTGTATTCCATAATACCCCAGTATTGTGTCTACTGTTTCAATGTGAGAGCATGTGAGCTCAACAATATCCTCCCAACTGTACAATTGCAATAGCTCCACTTAACTGGCCTCCAACCAAAAAATCTTTGTCGTTAAATCTACCCTTCACACTGCTGCCAGAATTTCCTTTTCCGATCCCAAAAGACAAAGATACTAAAAAGAAAAAAAAGATACATAGCTTGTCTTAATTAATGATGACATCTATCTATCTATCTATCTATCTATCTATCTATCTATCTATCTATC
>JAKSZT010053764.1:11569718-11607556 GCA_026826555.1 Tolypeutes matacus | reverse complement strand
ATCTATCTATCTATCTATCTATCTATCTATCTATCTATCTATCTATCTATCTATCTATCTATCTATCTTTCTATCTACCTATCTATCTGCCTGCCTGCCTGCCTGCCTATCTATCTATTTGGATTAATTACAAACATGTGGCATAAAAAGTACTTTCACAATCTGGCCCAATACCTCATTTCATGATTTCAGCTTCCTATTTTACCTGCCATATTTCCCAGTCATCTAACCCTTGAAATCTTATCCTCTGGATACATAAAATTCCTACTCATTTCCAAAGCTAAAGATGTTATACAAGCATTTATACTTTATGTCCTTGATTTTTTTTCCTGTCTGGAATTAGACCCTTCCACCAAACTTCTAGATTTACATTAAGGTACTGTCCCTTACTTTATAACATTGAGTAAGTTACTTAATTTTCCTAGTTTGCTCTTCTCTAAATTGGAATAATAATTATGCTACCACATGGCACTGAGAGAATTAAATGAGATATATGTAAAGTGCTTAAAACAAGACTGGCATATAGAAAGCCCTTGACAGTTGTTAATTATTATTAATTGCTTTTTTCATTTTTCAAATCTATTGGTTATCCTACTTGTACTTCAAGCTCCAGATCAAATGTAACCACTCTGAATTATCACTTGGTCTTCTTTAGAAAATTAGTCATTTTGTCTACTGCATTCTTAAAGTACATTACACATATATCTTCACTAGCCCTTCATTGTGTTCTAATATTTGTTTCAAAGAATCCTCATTGAGCTGTAATCTTCCTGAGAGCAGAGGTAATGATTTATGCAGTTGTGCATCCCTTGTGCCTCTACAGTGTCCTGAAAATGTTAGGCATTTGTAGTGGTTTGAAGCTGTATGTACTCCAGTAAAACATGTTCTTAAATCTAATCATTTTCAGTGGGTATGAACCCATTATAAGTAGGACCCATTTATGAGGCTACAGTTAAGGTAATGGCCCAGCCCAATCAGGATTGGTCTTGATCCTATTACTGGAGTCCTTTATAAGCAGAATGAAATTCAGATACAGGGAGAGAAAGCCACAGAGGGAGCAGCCAGAATCTGGACTTCAGTGGAACCTGGAAGAGAAGGGACAAACCAGGAGATGCCACCATGTGCCTTGCTATGTGACAAGCTATGAGCCAAGGTTTGCCAGCAGTCAGCACCAGAACACCAGTCTTTGCAAAGAAAGCATGGCCTTGATGAAACCTTGATTTGGACTTTCTTTTAGCCCCAAAACTCTGAGCAAATAAATTCACATAATTTACTTTATGGTATTTGCTTGAGCAGCCCAGGAAACTAAAATAGCAGTTAATAAATGTCAGTTAGAGAATGCTGAATGTCTCCCTACATTTATGGTGCTACTTATGGCACAGGAGCACAACTGAGCCAGTTTCGTTGTGGACATTAAAGAGATATGGGTATGGAGATCTGAGTTTACGATCAATAACATTTTCACTTTTTTATTCCACAGTTGGTTATTGGATTGAATAGGAATAGAAATTCTTTTGAATTCTGAATATAAATAGGGAATCAGGCCGCAAAAAGATGAAATAAAAACTTTTGTTTCAAACTAGTTCAAGTTGTAAGGTCCCTGTTGAAATCTGAATGGCCCACATAGATAAGGTTGACTAAAGCAAATGAAGTTCAAATAATGTTTAACACAGGGAGAAAAGGCATGTTTGCTGCTTCTTTTGTATGAAAAATGACTTTAGGATGCTTGGCCCTCTTATTTGGTCTCTACTTTTACAAGCACTCTGCTTTCTAGCTGATTCTATCTTGATTTCTCTAAGCCTAAGGCTTAGAGACTCTAGACATGACAGTTATTTGGACAATTTATCTTGATTATCAGTATTTTGGAACTCTTTCACCTGCCCTTTTCTTAATATTAATAACAAAAATCAAACAATTTATAAAGGGAGGCATTGTATAAAATTAGTACAATGTAATTGATTACCCAAACAGACATTGTATTAATAGTTATGGCCTTATTTCAGGTGTGCAATTTCCCATTTTATTGACTTTACATTAAATATAGAGAAAAATAAAAATAAAATGTAATTCCATTATAGCCCAGCTGAGAAAAATGTAAATACCAATATACTCTTGGTCAACTGTCTTCACAGGATGCAATATGTTGTAGAACTCTATTCATCAGAGACGTCATTAAAGATAATAAATATATATCCCTTCTCGTATAAGATAGCCTGAGGGTATGATGTAAAGCCCCATGGTACATATATAACCTGCAAATCAAAATAATTAAACATTTGGAATATTTAAATATACCATGTCACCAATACTTTCCAAAATACTATTGGAATATCATTTCCAGTAAAACTGATTGCATAGGATGTAACTGACTATTCAGTTAATACTTATTGACAGCCAACTACGGGCAAGATATAATAGGTGACCCCATGGAGGTTGCAGTATAAATATTAGTATACTAGCACTTTCTTCCCATTAGACAAAAAGAACTTTGATAAACAATGTATTTGTTCTTTAATGATATATGCTTATTACAGGTTTATTTAATGAATGAATGAATGAATGAATGAATGAATGAAAGAAAAAGTCCTCCTTCTGAAGAGATTTGTAGTCTGTGTCTGAAGGAGGTGTGGAGAGGGTAAGATGAGGTATGTAGATTGATAAGTAGACAAGTAACTGAAATAAGGCAGTATATAAAGAGTACAAAGCTAAGTAAGCTGAAATAGAGGAGAAAGAACATCAAGTTGGGAAAGCAAAAACTGTACCAAGAATTAGATGATACATGAGAGATTTTGAAAAACTAAATTTTAACAGATATTACAAGCCAATTCAATAGAACACTTTCTATCATTGAGTACTAAAGAATATTAAAGAACTTTTGTAAATAGAACGTCTCTATTTTATATTTTCTGTGGTCTCCTGAAATTGTTTCCCACTGTCCCTGACTCCTAAATCCTCTAAAAATCATGTGGTCCGCAATAGTGCTTAAATGAATAGCCTAAATTTGAAAGGCAGCTACGTAAATTATTATATGCACACATTTTGACAATATACTTAATCTTTTTAAGCATGAGACACCCATCTAAAAGAAGGAATAACATTTAATTCACTTGGTTGTTTCAAAAATTGTTTTATAAATGCATGGATAATACCAGGCATACATTATAACCTTGAGAAAGTGTAGATACTTTTCATTTTCTTCTTCACCATTCTCATAATCATCATCATCAAATAAACTTCCTGCTCTAATTAGTTTTAATTAATTAGTCTAATTAATTTTGCACTGTGCAGGAATTACAGTTTTTTTAAAAACATATAGAGTTAGGCATTTAATGTTGGTAGATATATCCTGTGAGCACAAAAAAAATATTCATTAATAGTTCTGTGTTCTAAGGGGAAAAAAAATCTTTGCATGCATAAAATAAGACTGCAACTTTACTGGAAAGTAAACAATTTTAATTTTTGAGTAAAGGGTGCTACAAAAAATGAAAGCAGTTTCATCATTAGTAATTATTGTTAATTGTCTTTATTAATGAGAACTCTAAATACCCAGAGGGAAAATGGCATCTCAAATTTCTGTGCTTAAATAGCACTTTCTGTGTTAGACTTCATAAAATTGAAAGTTGAACTCAATCAGAAATTAAGATTCATGATTCAAAAAACCAAAAGGAAAGTTATGCAAATTTTCCTCCTAGATAAATTAAAATATTAAGATCCCTATTAAAACTCTATTAATTCTTTGAAAAGTTAATCCCCAAACAATAATAATTTGGGCACAAACTCTCTTTCTATACAGTAACTTTATATCAATGTTTTAGTGGGATTTTTATTTTCATAATTGGTACAAATGTTACCAAACACTCTGAACATTTTATGAGACATTATATGGATTGAGCATTATTTCCCAGTTATAGTTGCTGTCATGTTTGTGTTACTTCCACAGAAATTTCCCACTAAAAGACATAACGTTTATTATCTGTGCTTTTTGATGTTCATTATGGGATTGTAGAAATAAAAGTTTGTGCACATCTCACTGTTTTTCATATTTATTTGCATTTTGTCATGGTTGCCTTCCCTGGAAACCAGAGGAGACAAAGACAGAGTAGAGAAAGAAGTAGAGGAAGAAGAAGGCAAGGGCATAACATGAAGAGGTAATTGAAAGTAAAACAGAGGGGAGGAAAGCAGTAAGGATTAAATAGTGGCAAGAGGAGAAAGGGAGAAGATCAAAGCTACAAATCAGTATTTTCTGGGGTGGTCCCATGTAATTTTTAAAGAATAATGTTCTGCTTATACCCTACCACACCCTCTGACTGTGAATTAGGAAATTTTGGCAGCCAAAGACCTTACTGAAATAAAAGCTTGAGAAAGAGACTTAGGGAATGGAACAAAAATTAGCTATTCAATAAAATAGGAAATATTACTTTCCCAAAGCGGGTCAGGCTAAGCAAATTTTCTATGTAACATCAAACAATACTTACAGAAAAAAAAAAAAAAGAGAATCCCATAACAAATTAATGTTGGAGATATTAGATTAAGCAAAACCAAGGTTTCTCTACTGTAGGACTTCTGGGAACCCTTTATAAGGAGAGATAGGTGTTATGAATTTCTACCAGGGGGCTTCTTGAAAGACCCAGTTCTATGGAATATGTTTTTGGGAAGGGCTTCATCAAACAAAGGCCATGTTCTTTTCCTTGTAGTGAGATTGAGGAAAATCGAGTCAGTTCAAAAATCTTTGTGACAGACATTGAGGATAAAAAAAGATGACGAAAATCTGGCCTTTGTCCCTAAGAACCTGTGATATTCTTTAGCAATATCAATACTTGATTTCCATTCAAAAACAGCTTTGTACTGGTATTTTGCATTAGCACCCCTTTGGCTGACTAATACATATTCAATTACAGGGACTAATAATGTGTGATAGCCCAACAACCTGGCCCCCTAAATCAACTAACGCATCCAGTGTTCTTTCTGTTCTTTCTTTTACAAGCCAAGATGCTACTTCTGCACTGAAGTCAGTGAATTTGGCCTAAATTTCAAAATCTTCACTACTAGATAAGTGATTAAAAGGGATTTCAATACATGCGGCAACATGGATGAACCTTGAAGACATCATGTTGAGTGAAATAAGCCAGAAGTAAAAGGATAAATGTTATTTAATCTCATTGATATGAAATAATTAGAATAAGTATCTTCATAGAATTAGAATCTAGAATATAGGTTACCAAGGGAAAGGGTGGGGATAGGGAATAGGGAGTAAGGCTTAAAATATAGAGTATCTATTTGGGATGATGGAAAATTTTTGGTAATGGATGGTGATTATGGAAGCACAACATTGTCAACTTAATTAACAGCACTGAATTATATATTTAATATAGTTAAAAGGGGAAATGTTTCATTGCATATATATAATGGAATACAAATTTTAAAAAATCCATGTAACTAAACAACACAGTGAACCCTAAGTTAAACTGTGGACTATAGTTAAGAGTACAATTATAAAAATGGGGATCTTGTATTTTATGTATGTTTGGTCTGTAAATCCACAACTTCTCTAATAAATACACACACGCACACAATTTTTTTTAAATCCACAATTTTATTTATTTACTTTTCAATAAGTTTAAATCCTTGAGGGCTACAGCATCATACGGATTCAATGTCCAATGGCCTTAGCAGGAAAGTTGCTTTGGAATTTAGCACGAACTATGCCACTATTTCCATGGGCACGAGTTACCTTTCCCCATATTACTCTGATTTTGTTAGGTTTGCTGCGAGAAGTCACTGTGTTGTTTTTTGCTTTGTACACATAAGCACATCTCTTGCCCAAATAGAATTCAGTTTCATCTTGGACATAAACACCTTCAATTTTAAGAAGAGCTGTGTGTTCCCTCTGGTTCCAGAGCCTCTGCTTATACCACCAAAAGTGGCTTTGGACCACAGCCTTCCAGACATATTTGCTGTTTTAGAAGTCCTGTTCCCAAAAGGCCTCCACAGGCTCTAAAATGGCAGAAAGAGCCACACATACAATTTTAATTAAGATAAAAAAAGAAAAACAGAAAAACTCAAACCTTTTTTAGTTATTATGTGCCTTGATCATCTTCATCCTTTGAATTTCCACAAGACCACCTGGTAGAGTTTAACTCTCCCCCCACATCTATTAATCTATTATGCCCTAATTAAAAAAAAAAAAAAAAAAAAGAGGGATTTCAAGTCCTGTCTGTTTTTATCTACCCTATTATTCTTGTACTGAGAGAAGCAAGGAGAAATTTTACAGCTGTCATTGAGGAAAAGATCAAGTGATTGGCTCCTTGTGAAACATAAACTAAGTTCTTTCTTCCATGTTGTCCATGACAAAAGGCCATTATTATACATGGTCTTCTTTCTTCTCTAACAATTAGAGCAGCTCTCAGCTTTTCTCTGGTTTTAAGATTTGTTGGAGCCACAGAGAAGAGTTTAAATTTTGACCTGGCAATTGCCAAGATTCAGACTACAAAACTTCTTTTCCTTGTGGCTAGTTTGATATGATTAGGCAAGAAAAAGTTTTCTGGATAATCACTCTGTCAAGAGAAGAGGAAGCCCTCTTACAAGGTAAGCATTTAGCCAACCAAAAAATAGGCATAGGCAATTATCTGAAATATAATTCTTGACGCAGATTTGGAAATAAATCTTTTCTTTATAAAATTCATTGCATTTTACCAAACATATTTCCCATTTGTTTGTTGAGAAGTACCAATTTTAAGGACTTTTTGTTCATTTATTTCTACAATTAGACAACATAATGATGGCTACTAAAATGCAGTTGTCTTACATTTTAGGGGCTGGTAGTGAATACCATTGATAGCTACCCATGAATTCAAGTGCATTTAGTTGACAGTATCAAAGCCTATAGATGACAGGGCTAAACAAGCTAGGAAAGTTGTCACATTTGAAAAAGAAATGCTTAAATATGTATCTTTAAACACAGAGACATGTGCTTGTCTGTGCCAATTCAGAAAAATGTTGATTTTTATTATTGACGTGCAAGTTAAAAAAATGGCCACATCTAAATCTTTCATAGATTTGCCTATAAAGAATATTGTTAAACATTTTTGGCTTTTATTCTACTTGCCATACTTATATCCCATTTGAACGAATGTATTTAATATGTAATATTTGAGGATTATGATAGTTTTAGCACATCATAAAATGAACATTTATTGTTTTAAAGCATTTCCTTTAAGAGATGAGAAATGAAGATTCTGATAAAAGAGGCTATTAAAGAAGCGGTAAAAAAATAAATGATTTGCTTCAACTACCAGGTTTTGGGTAAAGAAATATATGCCATGTGTGCTCCCTGACCACTTGTTCATTTATATAACCAAATTTTAAATTAACCTCAATAATTTTATAAGACATCTGAACAGTTTCTACACTCTTGGATTCCTGCCAAGGGAAGATGAAATGGAACCAAATTTTGCAAGGTCAAAAGGCCTAGGAACACTTTATAAGGTTCAGCATCAGATCAAATTTTGTGTTCCAAATGGAGCACTTTATCAGCATCAGATCAAATTTTGTGTTCCAAATGGAGCTTGGTTATTTTCAAGATTTCCCTAAAATTATATTTAGCAAGAGATAACTAAGAAATAATCACTCTTGATTCTTAATTTCAGACCTAAAATGCTTTGATTAATCAACCAAGACTTATGGAACACCTAATAGTTTAGTTATACAGGAGAAAACAAAATTTAAGTCTAGGGGGAAATATACATTCTTCATCTTCAAGTCATTTGGAATATGCCAGGGAACCAAAAGTTATATGCTTGCTCACTTTTCAAAGCACATGCACTAAAGATTAAAAGGGTGCAAATGAAGAAACTGTTAATGTTTTTTACTAAATATATACATACATACATATATAACTTTATTGGGACCAAAATTTTTTTGGTGCACTTATGAGCCCATATTGGTTCTAGAAAAATATCAGATAATAAAACAATATACCAAAATTTATAGGTACAAGAATAAAACATTTTCATTTGTCAGAAATTTAAATGTTTGTATTATCATTTGTTATATCTACCAGTTCCAATGTAATTCTACTATTGTGCCTACATAGCAGAATTAGAACAAGATAAAGGAGTTTAGTTCGATCCATATATCAATACCAAATGATTTGAAACTGAAAGAAAAAATAAAATTGGTGAAATGGCATGTTCAAACATTCTATTTTGGGCAGCAATTATGTGGCCAATACTATACAGGCACTTTCACTTGCACATTAAAATTAATATTCACAATCACACAAAAAAGTCCTGTGACATTATTCATAGTTTTACATATGAATCTTTAATGTACATAGATGTAAAGTAAATAAATCAATAGCATATGGATAATAGTAAATCACTAAGAGCTTAAACCTTTCTCATTTCATTTCTGTTTTCTAGTGAGATGTAGTGTAGGATGGGCATTAAGAGCCTGGTCTCTGTATCATCAGTTTATAACAAGCTATATGACCTTGAACAAGTTGCTTAGCTCTGTTTTCTAATCTTTAAAATGGGAAAAACAATAGTATTCATATTATATGTATGGATGTTGTGAGATTGATTGACTTAATGCATGTAAAGTATGAAGAACATTATAGAGCACATAGTAAATATGCAATAAATGTTAGCTAATATTACCAGAGGTTCGTTCTGTGATCCTTAGTGAGTCACTGTGGCAGATTTTGTTATCCGGAGGTGGCCATAACAATATCTCCTTTTCCACATGCTCTTCTCAAAATGTGACTCTGCCACTTCCCCCTCAAGACATAGACTCTATGTCTCCCTCCTGGAACTTGGGTGAAAATTTGTGACTGCCTCAACCAATATGGAATGAAGGAAGTAAAATTATCTTCCAAATACAGTTATTTCCAAGGTTAGATCATGAAAGTTGATACAGCATCTGCTTGATGCTCTCAGCTCTCATATTCTCCCCCCACCCCAACCCCCTTCAGTCTCTTTCTCTCAACCTGCTTGTCCTTGGAATCCAGCCACCATGCTGTGAGAAAGCACAGGACATGTATAGACATGTAGAGGTTTATGTGTAGATGTTCCAAAACAACCCCTGCTAAGTTCCCAGATAACAGCCAGTGTCAACCGCCAGGAATGTGAGTGAAAAAGCCTTTGAAATAACACCAGCCCCAGCCACTGTCTGACTCCAATTCTATGAGATACCCTCAATGAAAACCACCAAGCTGTTCTTCAGTCAGGAAAAAAGTCCATGATATCTCTCAATAAAATAGAAGTTCATCCTTGCCAAAAATTCAGTTTTTAAAAACATAAAAAGTACCAAATGAAAGAAAATAAAACGTTAAATAAGAGAAATTAGCCCAAATTACATAGCTATGAAAATGTAATTATGTTGAAGATGATAAAATATCGCCACTTAAGCTAAATGCTAAAAAAAAGTCTCTAAGTAATTATCAAACTTCTGAACACCACTGAGACAAGTCCAACTTACAATCATATACTTTTTGCTCACCCTAGTGCTAATTTTTAATTTATTTATATTTATAATGTATACATGGTTATTTTTTGTAAACTGGCAATTCATTTGTAGGGGCACATAAAAGTAAGTAACTGAATATAAAAAATAGGTTATTTAAAAATCCAAAAGCAAACACTGTAAGGCTTTGATTTACCAAAATGTGTTTAATAGTATTTTGAATCTTTCCCCTGGTGATAAACAATGTGAATTACATAATGAAATACCTTTGTTAATAATTGGGCGAACTCATTATTCGGGGGTTGATGTTCCAGTTTGTCAAATAGCCAAGATGTTACCTATTTTTAAATATTGCTAGTCTGATGACTGTGTTTGTGTTTTAACATCTGCAATATGAAGGCAAATGAATAAAGATAAAAAGGATTTAGCCTCATCAGCTTTCTGTTTAGAGAAGGTTTGTGCTTGGTGATAATCAGGAGAGGACTTTTAATTATGTTTGCGGCCCTTGTATTACAAATAGAGTAAAGGTGGGATCATTTTGTCTGCCAGATGTTGAGATGAAAGAACCCTTCTGAACTCATCCACTGCTGCCATTTTCTTTCTTGCTCTAGGATCACAAGGACTCATATGTAAATTCTGGACCAATGTGCAATAAACTGTTGTTCACATGCACTTGCTCTGGCTGGTGTTTATCTCCTAGAAGACTCCTGACAAGGACATTCACATCAACCATTGTAGTCTGTGGGACTTAAAGTGACCAAGCCTGTCCAAATCTGATGGCTTAAAAATATACCCTTTACAACCTTCTCACTTGTCTTTTATGTGTTCTATAAAATCCCTTACTTATGAAAACCCTAGTAGCTACAATTTTTCTTGAGAAAACCTGGCCCTGAAGACATGAAGCAAAGTAAAGGGAAAATAACAATAGCATCACCAATTAGTAAAAACCTCTTATTTGCCAGGCACAATGCAAAGTGATTTTATATCTGGTCCTGATAGAATTATTGCTGTTTTAAATGAATTGATACTTTTTAAATTACCTTCTCAAGTGTTTCTTATTTCCTTTGTACTGTCATTGCCTAATACTTTGTGTCAATGATATGAGAAACTCAATTAATCAGTTTTCAGATAATTGACCAAGTAGCCTTCCCACTAAAAACCTTTAATGGTCACCTGTACTATGATGAAAAACTTGGCTAATCTTTGTCCCCAGTTCCTAGGAAGCAACCTTTGGCTCTTTGGAGTTTCCAGTGATAGTAGTGTCTTTTGTTCTTCTTGGTAGGCCTAGAACCATAACCGATCATTCATATGCCAATGAAAAGACCTGCAGTTTTAGGGTGGGGATTGGCCACTGGAGAAAGATCAGTCACTGATTAGAGGGTTGAAGGTTTGAGCCATATCAGCCCACCTCTGGAAGAGGAAGGGGGATGACAAATGAGTTCAATTAAATGGGCATTCATTCTATCATTCATGACTAGGAAATGAGACACCATATAAATGAGGACACTCAAAGTCCCAATGAGCTTCTACAATTGAAAACTCACATCTCTGTGCCAGTAGGGTGATGGTCTTGACTTCACATGGAAAGAACATGGAAATTTGAGTTTGAGATCTTCTAAGATCTCACCCATGTATCTTTTCTTTGGGCTTCTTCTTATTTTTATCCCTTTACTGAAATAAAACTATAATCATAAGTATACCACTTTCAGTGAGTTTTGTGAGTTGGTCTACTGACTTATTGAACCTGAGGGGGTGGTGGGAAATCCTAAATTTGTAGCCACTGGGTCAGAAGCACAAACAGCGTGAGCCCCTGAACTTGTGACTGGTACCTGAAGGGCATTCTTCTAGTGGATTGCCCTTAACCTGTGGAGTCTGGCCTAACTCTAGGTAGATTTAGTCAGTATTGGATTGAGTTAGTCTTCATAGTTGGTGTCAGAAGTTTTTGTGGAAGATGATAGAAGCTTTTGCAACAACTACACACCATCATTGTCTCTAATGTGCAGGATAGAATTTCTAACATAATCTACCTACTTCTCCAGGCTCACTATTCCTAAAGTCCCTCTTGGAAATGCCAGGTTTCCTCCTGCTATAGCATCTTTACACATGGCCTTTCCTTCTACATGACTTTCTAACTCCTAGTCATTCTTCATATCTCAGTTCAATCACTTCCTCAACAATCCTTTCCTTACCACGTTCAAATCAGGGTAAATGTCTTTTGTTCATCTTGTACTTATGTACCCTTATGTACTCTCATATCCATAAATTCAATATATCAGAACACCTATATTAAAGTGAATTTTGATTAATATCTGCCTCCTTCTGAAGACTAAAAGGTCTTCAGATACAGGAAAAATGTTAATTTAAGTCCACCTCATAGAATAGCTATTATAACACTCAATAAATATTATTGGAATGAATAGATTATTGAAATGAAGGAATTATCAACATATCCTACTTATAAACAGATTACAGCTTCTCATTTAACCACCCAAGATACAATAGGCAAAGGTAGTTTGTCTTTGACATGTTGCCTATATCTGGCCCATAGCACAATGTTACTTTGCTGGCTCCACCCCAATTCTTGATGAAATTAAGTGTTAGGACTCCAACTGGTGAGCTACTACTGGTGGAGAAGGATACCCAAGGGGCTATAGCAAACCAGAGGCTTCTCTCAGGGCAACAATTGCTGAGGCAGAGTAAAGATCACCATCAGAGAAAAGATGAATTTATAGCCAGCAGTAAAATACCATGTATCACATCCAAGTGGTGAAGCAAGCAGATATAAGAGAAACAGAAATTATATCCATAGTCCAGAGAATAAAAAGAGATACAATTTGGGCTGATTGTCGAAACCAAAATAATTTCCATGTTGCCAAAAGTCAAAATACATTTCCTCCCTCTCCTGCTCCTCTTTGTTAGAATAGCTGAACCGTCTAAGAGGAGAGAACCTGTCATTACCTAGACCAATCATTGGTAGTCAAGCCTCTGACCACTTCATCTGATCAATGAATCAGGACAATCTGAATCATCCCCTGGAATTTTACAACTCAAGGTGAAGTTAACTGGCTGGCTGATTAAAGAAGAATTAAAATTTTAAGATGCCTATAGTAGTTTGATATTATTTATGAATTCCAAAAAGAAATATAGATTATGTTTGTAAACTGCTCAGTTCCTCTGGTATGATAACCCTTTGATTATATTAGATTCAGCTGAGACATGTGATTAAATTATGTTAAGGTTAGGGCTCTGATCCAACTGTGTCATTAGAGTGAGACTCAGCGTCAAGTCTCAGGTCCCCTGAGGATAAAACAGACTCTCACATGGAAGTAAATACACAGAGAAGGAGAACACAGAAGCAGATACTCAGGAAGAGAGATTGCTCCACAGACATGGCCCTGGGAAGAGAGATGAGCCTGAGAGTCTACAGCTGACCTTGTGGAGAGACCAGAGCAGCTGAGCTTGGAAAGAAATGAGCCCTGGGGAGAGTGATGAGCCTATGCCATACTACAGCTGAGATGGGAAGAAGCTGGGACCACGGAGCCTTAAGAGGAAGGAGGAAGGCTGAACCCTCACAGATATTGCCCACCATTTTGCATCAATACGTGGCAACAGATTTTGGGTGAGAAAGTACCTCTTATGGTACCTTGAGTTGGACTCTTTAAGGCATGGTAACTGTAAGCTTCTACCCCAAATAAATACCCTTTATAAAAACTAACAGATTTCTGTAATTTTGCATCAGCACTCCTTTGGCCAACTAATACAATGCCAGTGGTCATATGGTTTCACACTACTAAAAAAAACCATTCTGCAGTAGAAAAGACTAGAAACAGGAAATACAGAGACAAAGCTGTGCATGTACACATGTGTATTTAAGAAAGCAAGAGAGGGAAAGACAGAGGAGGGGAGGGAAGTAGAAAAGTGGGGGGAGAGGGAGAGAGAAAAAGAGCAAAGAAGGGTTGGGGGAGGTCAGATCTCAACACTCTTTGTACCAGTCATGCTATAGCCTCTCCCACCTATGTCCATTCTAGGGATTGGTTATGTGACCCAATATATCTCCTCTCTCGCTTAAACTAGTTGTAACTGGATTAAGGGCAAACAGATAGACTAGTGTGAGATACAAATACTCAATGAGGATATTGATTCAGAACTAAAATTCTAATGAATTTCTGCTTAGACAGCACTTCTACTTGGTTGCCTGTGCATGGTTATATGGAGTGGGGAGTTGCTTGACGGTGAGGAGTGTTGCAATAATGCAGTTTTGCCAAGCTGAGCTATAAGAAAGCCTGAAGGTAAAATTTTATATAGGAAAAAGAACAGAGGAACATAGGAGTATAAGAAGCTGCCTTGCTACAATATCTCAAAGAGTGCTGACCACTAATAATATATTTAGATGGTCATAAAACTTGGTGCAATTCATATAAGCAAACTAGATAAGTTTACACACTTTCATTTAGTAATGTTTATAAAATCAGCAAAAAGGTAAGCAATAAATTTTATGCATAATATTGGTAAGTAAACAATCATCTGAATACCTACTCAGTATATTCACCTGTGCCTACATATTTTCATATTAAACTTTTTACAAAGTATACAAATAGGCAATAAAGAGTGGTTAAAATTCTAAAGTCAGTTGGCTGGCTTTCTCCCTCTCACTCTCCTTCCTGTTCTCTCTCTCTCTCTCTTCTTTCATACCCTTAGGAAAAACAATTTGTGGTTAAGAATGAAAAAGAATAGGAAAAGCAACTAAACACACTATAGTTTTTATGTTTTGTGTTTCATTTATAACTCACTAAAATATTTACTGTATTGTAGAGAACAGATTGCTACTCATAAATATATGATGACTTCAACTCTAAAACAGTATTTTTGAAATTATTTGTTTAACTATTTGAAACTATCCCTTTCTTATAAGTAGCAAAATATAGTGTGATTTACATTTTTGTGCTCCTCACTAGTGTGTGGTGAATATTTGACTGCTGTCCTCAAAATTTCCTTAATGTGGAACCTATGGATGATGGCTTACATATACAAAGGCTTCAATGTTCTCTATTTCTAGTCTTGACCTCCTTGACTGAACTATTCTCCAAGTGGGAGATTCTGCTGCTTTTCACCTATAGGATCAGCCCCATTCCATTTGTGAGCTACTTTGAATGAAGTGGGGAAAGTATCAGAAGCTCATAGTACCAGCTGGTGGTGATTTTTTTTTTTTTTTTTTTTTTTTTGTGTGTCAATTTCTATCCTTTCTCTGTAACTCTCCTTTAAACTGTCATCATTTTAGCTTAACTAATAAAAAATTGTATGTCTACTCACCAAACACTCCTGTTCATTCAATTATGCAACTGCCCAGAAAATCAGCTTGTTAACCTGGGTCCCGATAGCCTGCCTGATTTCTCTTAGCTCCCTATTCCAGATACTCAGCTTTTGCTTTCCAAAGATTCAGGTTGAGAACTTATTCTGTAATGCCTCCCTTCTGAGTATGGTCTGCTCCATGGACTCCCTCTCCCATATGACCCACCAGACTGGATATGCACAAACATTGAGCCCTTTTTAAACATGCTCCCTTTGACAGTACAGCTGAGTTAAATACCTCAAGTTCCCAGGTAATCAATACCAAGCATTTCTACCTCCCAATGTGGTTATAGCAACCACAAGTCTCATTTTTTAAGGCTACCTATAATATTTTGACAAATATTGGGACATATTAATTCTTTGAAAATGTTGTTTATCTGGAAATTCATATCTAACTGTGTGTTCTGTGTTTTTATTTGCTAAATCCATCAACCCTTAATGCGAAAAGAATGTTATTTAGGCCTGTGTTATCTCCAGGGCAGTTGGATACAGAATGTGGACTAGTACCATATGTACCGAATCCCATGGGCAGTTTTGGAACCTTATCTAGTCCAAGAAAACATGCTGGTATAATGTAAGAGCCTACAGCCCTGTCCTAGTTGAGTCCCTCTTTTACCACTAGCTAGCTCAGACACTTTGTGGAAGACTTCTCTACTTTAGGATCTCATTTTTTTATCAATAGATAAAGAGATTCAACTAGATGGATTCAAAGGTGGCTTCTAAATATACATTCTATAATTTTCAAGGAAGATTTGTTTCTCCCTCAAATCCTAGTATTCCTAAATATAAATCTGGGTTTTATCCTATGAACCTAAGACCTTGAATCTCTTGGTGCCATGTCATCAAGAGTTGAGCTTTTGAAGAATACCTGTTTGTAATCTTGCTTTACTGTGCCTACGAATGTCACTACAATGTGACACTGTGAGAACATGAGAATATTCTATACTCCTCCAGCTTTTTGTAACAGAGAAAAAGCATTTAAGTTCCTATTAAGATAATTAACCAAAGGGAGATTGTGCTTGCACTGGAAATTTCCTTTAAAGGCAGCATTATTCTGCACATGATCACAATAGCCTATACTAATAGCTTTGTATGTCCCTTGCCAGCAATTTAGAAAAGAAACTAAAATTTTAAGTGTGATTTCCTTGCTGCTCTTTTTAATTCTTAGGTATTCAAGGGAATTATATTATTTAAGGCAAATATATGGCCATATTTCTAAATAAACCATAGCTTTTGTCATTAAAATGAAACAATTTTAAGGGCCAGTTCAAATAGATCAAAATAGCCAGAAAAATAAATAACCAAAATTTTAAAAAGCATAGAGAATCTTAGAAATTAAACATGTACATGTAAATGAATCTTGTAGCTCACATGACACATACTTCCTCAAATAAAAAATAAATATCAAAATGTCATTTGAAATAATATATGTCAGTTATATCAAGGACCAGCACTGCTACTTTCATGAACACTTGAAAGAAGTTACCTTGGTGGAGTTTTGAAATCAGGGCATTTGGATCAGACAGACTCAGGTATGGAAAAAAAAATTACAACATAAATTTAGAAGTAAGACAATATAAATGTACAATAAAATAATAGGCAAAAAAATCAAAGAATATTAGGTGAAGACACTTACCACATATCTTGATCCAATTTAAATTATCAGAAATATATTACTAGTATTTTTATTTATTATAAAAAATAATGATAGATATGATTTCTAGTTTTATGTTTTTAAAAATCAAATCAAAGGATCTAAAATAATTGGGTTACTAGTACAGTTTAAAATTGTAAGAAAGGAATGGGATTCACTTTTTGAACTCAATTCTCCTTTATAAAAGATGAGTAATGGCAATAAAGCAATAGAAAATGAATAGGAGCAACAAAACAGAATCGTCTTTACACTGTTTATCAAAGTAGTGGATAAACCTTGCCTGCTAGGAATAAAGAAATAAGATGTACATTCTTTAGCTGCTCTTGGAATATCTTGAAACTAAATATGTAGCTTCAGGGTAACAGTCTGTCCAGAAAATATTGTCTCTTCTGTGGAAAATGCCCCACATTCAAATCAAGAAGGTATTCAAAGGCCTCAAATGCAAAGCCATCTGTTATATAGAATTTAAAGCATTTAATTGACAAGGCTCTAAAAATTAAAATTGAAATTGCATGAAAATCAGTGGTCTCAATAGGCAAAAATATAGAGAAACCAATTTTGGAGGTGGAAAGAAATGGTGAGCATTTTTAAAGAATTAACAATGAATCTGACACAATGAAGACATAGTGAAATATGAAATGGGATATTTACGCAAATAACTAGCATTTTTGAACACTTACTAAGATTTGGCACTATACTTATACCTTACATATATCATCTCACCTACTCATCAAATATCCTTTATGTGGTAACCTCTATCATCTCTATGTGACAGAAGAGAAACACTTTCAGAAGAGTTAAATCACTTGTTCAAAATTACCTAAGGAGAAGTGAAGTTAAGATAAAACAGAGGTCTGAAATCCAAGTTCATGTTGTTAGTCACTGTGCTATATCATACCTGTGTACTAAATAGATGTTCACTGATGATGAATAGAAAGACATTTTAAAAGAATAAAAGAAATGAAGGAATTGCTACTGGAAATTACAAGATTCCCAGTCAAGTACAGGCTCTGACACTGACTACACACGAGCAAGCCATTTTTTTTCTCTGGATCTCATTTTCCTCATCTGTAAAACTAGGAAGTTGACTGTGGTAGATTTTTGCAGTGATGGTTCCCAGTTTGTCCATATCTCCCTGTATTCTTACATTTGCATAGATCCTTTGCACCTTGACTCTAGGCTTGGTTCTGTGACTTGCTTTGGCTGAAAGGATAACAACAAATGTGATAAAAGCTGAGGCTTGAAAACTGCTCATTGGGACTTGCTTTCCCTTGCCACTCTGGGAGTCCTGCAACAGCACACCTCAAATGAATAAGCCTGGGCTAGCTTTTTGGAAACACAAAACCCAGTCACCCCCACCATCACAGCTGACAGCCAGCTGATAATCAGACATGTGAAGGAGGCTACCTTAGACCAACCGGCCTCAAGCCAACCTGCCAGATGTCGGCAGCCATATGAGCGAGTCCAGGAAAAAACATCAGTAGACATGCTCAGCTGAGCTTATTCCAAATTACTGACAGAATTGTGAGATAATACATATTGTTTTAAGTCAGAAGTCAGCAAACTTTTTCAGTACAGTGTCAGAATGTAAATGTTTTAGGCTTTGTGGGCCATACAGTTTCTATCACAAAGACTCAGTTCTGTCACTGTAAAACAAAAGTAGTCATAGACAAAAAGTAAATGAATGATCATGGCTACATTCCAATAAAACTTTATTCACAAAAGCAGCACCTGATTTGCCCACTGGCCATAGATGGCCAACCTCTGTTTTAAGCCATTAAGTTTTGAGGTAGTTTATTATACAGTGAAAGCTAACTGATACCCCAATCAAGATAAGTTAATTAAAATGGGGAAGATCAAATCTGTCATTAGAAGTTGCATTATAAGTGAAATCAGTATTACATTATTCTAGTTAAAATCCATCACAAAAATGCCAAGCTTTCACCACTGAGTAGAATAGTAATTTCCCAATTCAATGTTATTTTTGGTGCAAGAGATTTCTTATATGTTAATAAAATTATATCAACTAGAAAAATATATGTATAACTGAAACCTCACTGAATATCCTTTCCATAGCCGTACAGGACTCAACACTCATTCATACACACACACACACATGCACACAGATACACACATACCCAACCAGTTAAAATAATACTTTAAAAAGCACTAATTTCAGCTGCTAAGCAAAATTATAAGCTTTCTATCTAAAGAACATTAGGAAGAATTAAAATTATCCTTGATAATATTTTCATGTCTGTTAATAAAACATCCATTCTACAGCCCGTGGATCAAGAAGTCATGCCAACTTTCAAGTCTTATTATTTAAGATATGCATTTTGTAAGGCTATAGCTGCTATAGATAGTGTTTCCTCTGATGGAGCTAGGCCAAGTCAATTGAAAACCTTCTGGAAAGGATTCACTATTCTAAATTCCATTAAGAACATTTGTGATTCATGGGAGGAGGTCAAAATATCAACATTAAAAGGAGTTTGGAAGAAGTTGATTCTAACCCTCATGGATGACTTGAGGGGTTCAAGACTTCAGTGGGGGAAGTACCTGCAGATGGAGAAATAGCAAGGGAACTAGAATTATATGTGGAGCCTGAAGATGAGACTGAATTGCTGCAATTTCATGATTAAACTTTAATGAATGAGGAGTTATTTCTTATGGATGAGCAAAAAAGGTGATTTTCTAAAAATGAAATCTACTCCTGTTGAAGATGCTTTCAACTTTGTTGAAATGAAAACAAAAGATTCAAAATACTACATAAATTTAGCTGACAAATTAGCGACAGAGTTTGAGAGGATTTACTCCAATTTTGAAAGGAGTTCTGTGGGTAAAATGTTATTAAACAGCATTGCATGCTACAGAGAAATCTTTCAGGAAAGGAAGAGTCAATTGATGTGGCAAATTTCATCGTTCTGTTATTTGAAGAAACTGCCACAACCATGCCAACTTTAGCAGTCCTTAATATTAGGACAAGACCCTCTACCCACAAGAAGATTACAACTTGCTGAAGGCCCTGATGATGTTTTTAACTTTTCTTAGTAATAATGTGTTTTTAAATTATGTACATTGTTTTTTTTAGAAATAATGTTTTTGCATACTTAAACTACAGTACAGTGTAAACATAAAATGCACGACTCATTTTATTGTGGTGGTCTGGAACAGAACTTTCAGTGCCTCTGAGGTATGCCTGTATAAAAGTGAACAGCTAACATCAAGGATTTGTATGTGGAGGGAGGGTGGGGTAAGGCAGGATGTGAATATTAGAGACGGAGTTTAGAAAGAGAGAAAACTTAGCAGAGTAGTATTTGAATTGGGCTTGAGAGGAAACTACTGTTTCAGGCAGAATGAGAACAGTTCTGAGTTGAAGGTTAGTTTTAGGGAAAAAAATATTTTCTAGCTTAGATTAGATATTGTTTTAACCGTTGTAACCTACCTGGGTGAAAATATTTAGAGTATTAGGGCCATTAAGAACATTCTAGAAGCTGTCAAACTACTGCCAAGAGAATTCATGAAGAAACTAGGGAATAAATAATTCCTGCCTTCATCAGTAGTCAGAAATGTTGAAGGCAGAGGTACTGGCACCGACATTTTTTGAAAGTAGTTTGAATATAAATAATATACACATATACACACACATACACAAATGGGAACAGTTAGTATTTCAAGAAAACTAGGGGGTAAGATGAAATGTATATAAGTAACTATGATTTCAGTAATGAAAAATGTGTTGTATTGTTATTATAGCTTATGAATAAATGAATTGATTCATAATTTATTAATCTTTTAAAAGAAAGTTTTCAGTCAGATAGCAAGTACCTGGAACTTACTAGTGAAATATAAGAAAGGATAAAAGTTTTTGCCTAGGACATTGAAACCTTAGTTAAAAACTACCTTAAATTTTATGAATTACTGGGAATTATTCCTGTAGACTGCTGAAAGAAATATTGATTACTGCAACATTCCTTAAAAACATTGGCACTAAGTATCAAGTTGCTTAAATGTTTATATATTTGAAATTAATCTCTCCATAATATAAAATACACAATCTGATGTACAAAGATGTCCATTTCAGTAATATTTTTTTAAAAACTGATAAAAATGAAAGTCCAGCAACAAAACAACAGTAAATACAGGATATACATTTAATAGATTTTATAATGTCATTGAAAATTCTAGTGTCTTTTTTTAAAAATTTGAGAAACTTCTTACTAGGCAACTAGGAAACAGGAAAAAAAGCAAAATAAAAATCACACATACATAATGATTTTGTGTATGTAAAATATTTGTAGAGAAAAATCTTTTAGAAAATATGCTAAAATAATAATAGTGATTATATCTGAGTGGTAGCATTTTCTCTTTTATAATTTAACAATTTTTCTAAATTGGCAACTATGAACTATAGGGATTCAGGAATATGATGTCAGAAAATACTAGCCTTTCTAGCTCAAAATCTCTTGGTTGCCATAGCTTGGCATTCAAAGCTGGTCACAATCTTTCACCAATTATATTTTTGGTCCATCTCCTAGTCTTCTTTTACACGTAATCCAGATAAATGGATCCCACTCCTTTCAGACCAGGTTTGCATTTTGCCCCTGTCCAGTATCTTTGCTCCATTCAGTTTACCTAGAACAGTTCACCTTTTTCTCTCATTCGGTCTTCAGTTTTTATAAGCCTCTTCCTAGTATCTTCTCATGCCTAAAGCCCTGTGTAATTACAGTGCTGAATAATTTTCTTAACCCTTATGTCAAATTTTGTGCCACCTTTTCAAATGCAAATGATAGAAGACTGACAAACTAGTTTTCAACCAAGTGAAACAAAAAGGAGGCCGGGGTGTTATGCTATATATGTTGGCTCATTTGGGGTAGAGTTCCTAACCTCAGCACTATTGACATACTGTGCCGTGGGGGGATTTATGTCCTGTGCATGTTTAGTAGTATCCCTGGCTACTCTATTCATTGAATACAAGTAGCACTTCCCAGTGTCACAAACAAAAATGTCTGCAGACGCTGCCAAATATCCCCTGGGGGCCAAAATCACCCCTAGCTGAAAACCTCTGGTTTAAGAGGAAATATAAAAGCCTGCCTGGTATGAAAGGTAACAGCCCCACACCTCAAACCCTCCAGCTTATATACTCCAAGGAAAGAAATACATGGTTCAAAACAATAACTCTGGTAAAAGTCTGGTGCAGATCTCTAACTGTTCTAACCGTGATCTAATCTCTTTGGCCAGTATAAGGAAGTATTTGGACAGCCACGTTTCGGGCCACGTATTATTCACGGAGCCCTGGAGGTCAGTACCACTCAACCACCTGAGGAGAGAAGAAGCTTTTTTTCTAAGACAGAAGAAGGTATTCAGATATTCCCATATGTTTCTTATCTGCTCAGAAATACTGTAAGCTGCGTAAAGGCAAGCAGGGTGTTTTCATCACCTTTTATGCCCTCAGTACCTAAATGCTGCCTTGTAGAAAAATTCAGTATTAAGTCCTTATTAACTGTAACTTTTTAAAGGGCAACTTAAGTTACTGATTTTTTTTTAAATCACTGAGAAAAATTGTTCTCACTGTTTATTTTACAAAAGTATCTTTAAAATCTCTATAAAAATCTTCTGAAAGAAGGAAAACTAAATTTGTCATGTAAAACTTAAATTCATAAAAATAATATTTTAAAAATGAATAAGTATTTTAATGTTTTTTTATTAATTTAATCTCAATGAACACTGAATTTGCTATCTAGATCCAAATATGCATAATATGACAGAAGCTATAAGACATAAAAACAGAAAGATTGAAAGACTAAATATAGGCTTCTTGATAGGAAGAACTACATGTTACACAGGTACTAAATATTTGGCTAATAATAAGATAAATTTCTAATGAGTAGTATTTATGTTCGTATGTGTGTGCATATTTTAAATAATATCAAATAATGTTGTGTCCAGCAATATATTTATATAAACCTATGGACAGTTTATATTTAAATAAATTATATAAATATTTAATTTATCTTCCTTCATCAAATTATCCTTGAAGTTCATTATATAATAAATACTTTTAAAAGAGTATTGGCAACACTTTTTCAGAAACAAACGTTTATTATACTAAAATAGCATTCACATTACATCATACTGTTAAAAATAGAATGTGATAAAGCAATGCATTCAGGTTAAGGGTGCTAGTCTCAAGTCAAGAAAACACAATTTCAAACTGGATTTTAAAGAGTTTGAAAGCAAACTAAATGAGCCTTGTTGTATGTATATTTTTGCTTCCTATAATTTTACAAAGCAATTTTTATCTGTCAGAGAGTACTGTGCCAGATATTAAGGAAAGCTAGTTTGAATAAAATTTAAAATGCAGAACCGCCATATAAAAACCAAAATAAGCATCTGGCTTCCATACCAGATATGTTATTTGATCTTCAAATCCTCAGGAAACAATTCATTTTATTCAAATGGAAATTTTGAACAGAAAACTATGGCATTTAATGCATATTGTATCTATGTTGGATGCTTTCTTCTTTCAAATACAAAGCCAGAATATAGACTATTTTATGATCCTATGAAAAATTACCTAAAATTTACATTTTAAAATACTCTTCCAAATTTATTCAATTCCTTGGTCTTTTGAACTTACAAAAATATCAGTGAAAAATTGTTAGTCGTCATCTCATGTGCTTTATCATAAATTAATATACAATCACTAGCCAGTACTGCTAAACTCAAATGTTTCTTATGATATGGGATACTGCTTTTCATTTGTTTGGTTTGGTTAGGTTTTTGGCTTTTGGTTTTGGTTTTTGTTGTGTGTGTGAATTTTCTTCCAGTCTTTTTTTTTTTTTTTGATAACAGCTTTAAAGAATCACATACAATTCACCAATTTAACCATTGTACATTTCCATATTTTTTTACTAAATTCACAGAGTTGTACAACCATTACCACTGTCAATTTTAGAACATTTTTACCCTCCCCAAAAGAAACGGCATACTATTTAGCAACCACACATCATATTTCCTAACTGCCCCCATCTCTACTCCTAGCCCTAGGTATCCGCTAATTTATTTTCTCTATCTATTTGCCTATTCTGAGCATTTCATATAAATGGAATCATACAATAAATGGTCTTTTGTGACTGGTTCTTTCAATGAGCATAATATTTTCAAGATTTATTAATGTTTAGCATGTATTAGCACTTTATTTCTTTTTATTGTGAAATAACTTTCCATTCTATGGATATACTATATGTTATTTATTCATTCATCAGTTGATGGGTATTCAAGTTTTTTTCTACTTTTTGGCTACCATGAATAATGCTGCCATGAATATTTATATACAAGTTTTTGTGTGGTAATATGTTTTCCGTTCTCTTGAGTATATACCTAGGACTCGACTCTGTTTTGAAAACAGAAAAATTCACTGTTAAACATTTTTTGAATCCTATTTCCTTCACGTAATTTCCATTTTCTTAACAACTGAGGGAAAAATAACTGAACATTTTTTTTTTTCAAGAGAACACTACATTTTGTTCCTGTGAAGGTTGTAAGACATAATTTCAAATGACAACTTCTGCTTCCAGAAATCCCACCAGTGTTTGAACTCACAAGGGGCAGTTTACAAATAATTGGGAAAGTGTCTATTTTCATTTGAGATCTTATTTAAAAAGTCAATAAATGAAGTAACCTGCTATTCAACCAGGTATTTCCTCTACAAAGAGAAGTATTATAGCCAGTTAAAATTTTCATATATGGTTAAAAGAACTGAAAGAATATCACACATCATATGTGAATTATTTGAAACTTTTTCTCAATTTCTAAAAAACGCCTTTCTTCAGCAGGGCAAGCAATTGAAATGTTATCCTTCAGTATTCCGTTTCAGTTCAGCAGAAATGAAAAATGTCTGATGACACTGTCAAATATTACTCAAGAAGATTTGATGAGCAAACCCAGGAAAATATTTATTTTCCCAGAAATACTGTTATGATTGGCATAATTTGTGTGCAGATTTATTCCTTTAATTTTCAATTCCAAAATTCAGAGAAGAATCTACCTTGCTCAGATGATGTACCTAATAATATAACTATAAATAATTCCACAAGAGAATTCTCACTATGGAATTATGACACATATGAGAGCTTGAAAGAGTCCTTTTGAGACCAAATATAGCTCTAGAACCTGTGTCTCTCTTTGAGTCATCAGTTTATAGATCTCTGATTTCATATTGCCACACCATGGGGTACATACTAGGTTTTAAATAACTATTCATTGAATTAATTAATATTATTGAAAATACATTTTTTAATAATGATATATAAGAAAATTATCTTTAATACCATAATAGAAATCAGGACTTTTTAAAGTGGCAAAGTACGTTAGATGTGGTATATTAGAGGTGGATAAAAATTAAAAGAAAGATAAAAGTAGATGAGTATCAATTAATGTTTAACCTGAATGGAGTCCAAGTCAAAAGTTCAGGGCAGTAGAAATGCATTTATTTTGTCAAAACTAGCTTAAATTGGCTCCTTAGTGTAAATGAGAATTTTACCAAGGTCATATGCAATCTACAATACTTGGTCCATTATAAATTGCTTTACTGAGTTGGTTGAAATGCAGAAAGGCACCTCTGTCTAAAGAACCACCATGAAGGGAATGATGTATGAAACTGCCACCAAAATGCTGTGGTTTCCTGGTGTGTGATCGAGTTTGTGTGATCAAGATGAAATTCCTTGGTAGCACAAAATAAGGTTAGTGGTCGGTAGCATACTATAAAGGGTAAGCTGCAATCAAGTTATTTACATTGAGAGACCTTATTAAGGTAATTGAGTATTGTAGGAGCTATAAGTATTTAGAAATATATTGTGCTTCTTTTGGAAAAGTTAAAAGTTTCTAGCTGACTCAGATTAACAATAGCTATGTAGTGTGATTTTTAAAATTCTTATGCTGTAAATCATGGGACGAATGTTCTACTTTTAGTCGTACCTCCTCAGAAGAACTGCAGACTTGAGAAATTCATTTAATATCTTTGGTTTCTGTTTCTTCAACTGTATAATGAGAGCACCAGCTACCCATTAACCTCTAAAGTCGTTTCCAGCTCTGAAACTCAACACTCCCACTGCACGGAAAAGAATGGTTTAAAAATGAATGGCATATAAGTCACATAAAGATTTGACAGTTTCAGACAGTAATACAATTTCAATTGTTTATTAATTACTTCTGTATTTATATGTGGTGATGGGGGGAAAGGAAAATGGAGTGAGTCGCTAGGATTGCCAATTAAGGACAAGCAGGTAATTGAACTGTTCTCTGGTGGTTATAGTCAAAAAAAAGGTATATGACGACAAGGGGCTGTCTTTAAACATAGTGCCTCAAAAACAGCGTTCTGAGAAAAGACAAGGTATTCCATTTAAAGATTTTTAAATACCTTAAGAACCAGCTTTACATTTTGGGGTAACTCCATTTATTTTATGTTATCTCTCATTCTAAATATTGTTTTGTCCTCAGGATATTCAGGAGCTAGATGGTGGCATTAGGAAGTGTCCTCAGGAATAATCACAGTGGTTAGAAAGCAGGTGTGTATTGCAGTGGCTGGGCATGGGGCAGAATGCATTAAACAGTTTTATCTAGATAATTTCTATACATGATGTGACTAGATCTTGCTTAGATATTTCTGAGTCAATAGGACAGTTGAGAAGAAGGGCTTTGAACTCAGAGCACTTTTATTCACATCCCAAAAGAGCTGCCATGGATGTTTGTGCAGATTCTTGACTACACAAGAGCAGCGTATCTACAGTGACACTCCTTATACCATAGCCATTATAGATTTATAAATTACAACAAAACTTTCCTGCAGGTGCTAGTGAAGTGTCTTTCCCTTTAAAAAGAAAACAAAAAACACTACACTTTATATTCTGCTAATTTTCTGGAAGAAAGTGTCTTGAGTAAAGTGAATTTTCCTTTTTTCTTATTTGCACAAAGATACTATGTAAGCTAGAAGTGGCCCTGCATCTGAAATATGCTACTTTCCAGCTAATAATTAGTAAACAATTTTTTTTTACCCTTCTTTGAGCCTTATTTTCGTCTCTGGCTAAAAACTGAATTAAGGTACTTATAAGATTATTTTGAAGATTAAATCATATTGCCTGCATATGTTCCATAACTGGTATTATAGTTCTATGTCAATAATACTTGGTATTATGTCTGGAATCATTTGGGGGAAACAAATGAAGGGAATATTCTAATCTGTGATTGGAACAGAGTGCTAAAAAGGAGGGCAGCATCCTCTTCCTCTCCTTTAAGCTCATACAGAGGCGGTATCATCTTCTAGTTTTAAGATCATCTGCCCCATAACTACAGGAGATGATTGGAAGAAGCATTAAAATGTCACTTTGACAAATCAGAGATGCAATATATAGCCAGGAAGTGGTGAAAGCAGAAGTACAGCATGCCTTAGGAGTATATCTCAGATATATTGAGTGGAGAAAATCCCTGAAAGATATCATCATAATAAGAAAAACTCAAAACCATAATGGCACGTAAGACTTTGGGGTAATTTTGAATAAGTGACCTAGTTCTGGCCCCCAAGTAGTAGAGCTGGTTGTGCTTACCAACATATGACAAACTTCCAGTTACTCTCTTCCTTTCAACCCGACCCTAGTGATATACAAATGCTAAGCACAGGCTTGCTGAGGAGACTTTAACTGCTGCATAATGCAATGCAGCGAGGTCATCTGGGTGAATGACAACGATGAAAAATGCATATTATGAAATAGTAATTTTAAAAAATAATTTTAATAGAGGATCTCACATAGAAAGACCTTAATTCAGATATTGCTTTCATTTGCATACTTAATTTTCTTTGGGAAATGTCATAAGTTTAACTCATTAACAACTACAGGAGACAAATATACAATCCTGCTCTTTCCTTTCTTCTTTTGATGCTCCTACTATTTAGCCCCAAGGACAAGCCAAGCAAAGAGGAGCTAATTTACTCATAAAAAGAGAAGGCAGGTGAAAATGATAGCTTTAGCCATTTGAGAAATGATCACATCTCAGTATGCATAGCACCTTGGTAAATCAAGACAAAGCCATCAAAATTACTGTAAAAAATTCATTTGTGCAACAAATCTTTAGACACATTGATTGCATTAGCCTCTGGGTACTCATACAATCTAATATATAAAGTCATAGCCCATAAAGGTATGAATTTTAAGCCTATAAAATTCACTCTTGTATATTATACACCTAGCAAATTGATTAAAATGCATATACATTGCACCTGGCATACACCTAGAAAGTAAAGTATTATCAGGGTTGGAAATTGTAGGCCTAATTCTTTAAGAGAAAGAGATGAAAAAACACCACAGCAAATTCTAGCTGTTGGTCCGACAGTCTTGACTGCCCAGGCTGTTCTTGAAGTTGTCACAATATGCATAGTTTAGCCTGATCGTAAGCTGAATGCAATGTAAGTATATATGAGTGGGATATGACAATTAAAGGGTAACCACATTACTCTGTCCTTGATGCCTTCAAGGCACATTCATGGGATTGGCAAAGAAAGAGACTAAAGAAAGGGCCTTCCATCAACTGGGTGCCACTCAAATGCCTCAGTTTCATCATGTTCCTATTCCTGTCATAATTGACCCAGATTTAACATCTCTTTTAATGTCACCCTTAAGTTCTATAAACTTGACTGTTAAAGTTTATTTAAATCTTCGAAAACAACAAACCCTGAATTAAAAACATAATGAACAATGTAAAATACGTGGGTTTCTCTGAATTTCAGAAATGGATATTGGCTTAAGTCCAAGAGATTTAGAGCAATGCATTTTCCACAATTCACTTTGCTAATTCTTTATACTGAAATAACTTGACTACAACCATTAGCATTAAAATAGGGTACTTTCTGAAAAAAATAAAAATATAGCAAAGATTTGCATACTGCCCTGGCGCCTTGAACATGAATCCATTGTGTTGTCTTTACTTTTTTAAAAGTAATCATCTGTCCATGGAAACTACTGTGATGAAAAGCACTGATCTGGAGCTATACTCGACTATCTATGCCACTAGCTGTATGATTTGAAGAAATCCCTTTAATTTCCAAGTTTCCTCATCTGTATATTGAGAATAATCAGAGAAAATAGCATATAAAGTGATCGTAAGTTTGAATGAGATAATCGTATCAACTAACTACCTGCGTGATTGATGCAGAATGCTCAATACATGTTAGCTAATGTTATGATCATATTGTGGAGTTAAAATCTGCTGTTCCTTCTATAGGATCTGCTATCTGACTTTGCTTAGGACCATCTCACTTCTCATAGTTTACTCCTGATATAATTTCCTATAGATCTCCATTCACTTTTTTCTGAGATTTTCTTTTTGTTTCCAGAATGAGAAATTAGAACCAATTGTTTAGATTTTCCATGTCAAGAACTTAATTAGAAGTAAATTTCCACCTTATCCATTTCATAAAGGAACAAAACAAGTTTCTCTCATGACTGAGGTTGAGTTAATCTAAAGATCATTCTCATTTATCTAAACAACTGAATTTTAGGTAACTTGTCCTAGTAATCTTTTGTGGCCAAACTTTGTAAGACAAATATCTAGAAACTCTGCCTCAGAATCCCTATATTTTTTATACATAATATAATGCTTTAAACAAAACTTTGAGCAGAAGTTTTACATAAGCCAGTTTCACAACATGCATATAGAAAAAGATCCCTTTTGTACACCAAATATCAAAACAGATGATTTTAATAGCCTTATACAGAATTTTCTCTCTCAGCAGCAGTAAAATGCAGAATTAGGCATTATGTAAGGAGAATGTTTAAAACAGCCTGGAAGTAAAGTTTTACAGGCCTTGTAGGATGACCTATATATAGTTTATCACATATTCCCCACCCAACTTCCCTCAGGCAAGAAGTTTTACTGAATTTTCTAAAAAGGGCATTATTAAAATTTGATTTATAAAACTTTGATTCTACAAACTTTTCAGGAATCCATGTATTGTTTGAATTGAGTTGTACTTATATATTCCCAAGTTTTTAAATTGTGGAGTGATAAAATAATTTTACATATACGAAATCTTTTCTCTAAACTAAAAATTCAGTTATAAAAATTTAAATATATTGATGTATATATACATGTCTTTGGAATAGGAAAAAAGGGCTATCAATTTATAATTTATCCATAGAGGGACATATGATATTTAATTCAACTCCAAGTCATGTGTTTATTGCCTCCTCTATCCAAAGCCCTCTGTTATATGGTGGGTATGGGAGGTGGGAGTGGAGACATTCTAAAGGAACTACAAGTATCATGGAGCAGTCACGCATCATTTCCAGGTTCATTGTCCTTCCTTCCTTTTTTTCCCATCCTATTGTATATTGCATCCCTACAGTATGGAAATCCTCAGCGCCATGTTCAATATACACTCTTTTGTGACACTTCTGTACTCTGTATCTTCTAGTTGGACCTTCAAAGAATCACTCTACATGGTGGTGTTACATGAAATCTACATTCCTCCCTAAGGAGATTCTTGCAACCAGTCTACAGGCAAAGTACCTTAGAGGTCTTTTAAGGGAACTTTGGTCACCTTACAGCCCCTAGATACCAAAACCAAGAAAGCAATTAGAAAATATGTATGAGAAAATAATTACAGCACACTTTTCATAGTTCATATTTGATTTTTGTTTCATTTGTGTAGGGTAGATACAATGCTATAAGGATATTCTCAAAATTAAAACACAGATAGTCCTGGCTTCCTAGGAGCCCTGAGCATAAAGGAAGTGCTTAGAGAGGCCCTAAGGGTAAGCTTGAGGTCAGCAGAGTGAGTGACACTCAGGCCCACTACTGCTCCTCCCCACTCAGACAACTTCTGGCTTCATCTGATTTGTACACAATAGTAAGATTCTACTGCAGAAGAGACAGGGTTATTTGGATGTATGTATCGGTATTTTTCTCTGCAGTTTTAAGCCCTTATCTTGGTTTCACATTTTTCTCATTTAGAACATAAACAAACAGTACAATTACTCAAATCTGTATAAGGTTTACTACTAATGCTAAAGTATTATCCCTTTTATGGCAATCTTTTGGTTTCAAGGTGTATGTAAGGAAGAAGAAGAAAATTTGAATCTTATCTTCATGTATGAAAAAAAGTTTGTCCTGTAACTTTCTGTTCCACTCTTCACTTCTCTTTAGATCACAGCTTCTTAACCAGGGGTCCATGGACCCCTAAGAGGTCCATGAATAGATTTCAGGGGGTCTGTGAGCTTGAAGTGAAAAAAATCAACTTATTTTCTTTATTTTCTCTGACCTCTAACTGAAATCTAGCATTTCCTTCACTTATGAATGTATGCAATAAATTACCATAGTATTCATTTCATACCACATTACTGTTGTTGCATATCTCAAAAAATCACTTAATTTCATCCATACTTCGAGATTACGGTAGTTGTTAGACCCGACACTAGTTGAGTGTAATAAAACTATCTGCTGCTACATTCTCAGAAGAGGTCAATGGTTTTTGCCTGATTGGCAAAGGGGTCCGTGGAAGAAAAAAGGTTAACAACCCTTGCTTTAGATAATCAGTCATATTCCCCACCATTTTCCAACTGGGTCCTTCACTCTGGTCAGTAGTTAAGGGCATTGCTTACTTCAAGAGCATATGATCATTCATATATACCAAAACTTAACTGAAATTTTTTTTCCCAAGCAAATTGTAAACTCCTTGAAATCTTCCTTTCTCCAAGACTAGTACTTTCTATTTATTCAGAAAATAAAAATTATCTGTGGCTTTTTTGTTACAAGTCAGGTGATTCAAATAGATTTACCTTAGGGAGAGAATCATTTTCCTGTATTCTAAGCATTTTTGAAGGGTTTCCTTATTTGACTAATTCACCCAGTATGAATCTCATAGTTCCTAGGATGGCTCAGGGTTCACTGCCTCACCATAGTTCTAATTAATTGGAAAAACAAACCACACTAGGTTAAATGCAAACTACATTCTGAATATTTTGGTTCAAAGTGACCCATGTATAATAATCGTTAACGTTATCCAGCCACGGAAATAAATATTTTAGTGGGAAATGTTAGTTTAGATGTCAGTTTAATACTAACTTACTCTCACCACAATGCAAATATCAATATTGTGTTTTTTTGGTTGGATTCATTTAAGCAATGATTTTTAAAAATAAAGCTGACAGTTATACCTCTTATTCTTAATAGATGAAATGAGATAAAAGGAAGCTGAGCACTCTATGCATGCTTTGCTTTGTAGCAATTTCTAAATTTCACCTAATATCTAGAAGTTAGAGTCGCTCTTATGAAACATTGATACAAACTAGGCCACTCAAGAAGAAAAGCGGCTGAGAAGAGAATGGAGCTTCAAACTACAGCTCTTCTTAGATTGAATATTTTATTTTACTTATGATACTTAAACAAAAAATTGGATGTAATCCCAATTGAATTTTAGACTTCATAAATGTGCAAAATTTAGCCTGAGCCAGTCATCGACCATACATATGTAACAAGTTCTGCTATCGTATACTAAAATTGTTGAATTCTTTGCAATACTCTGAATTAAAATGATTATAATATAAAAACTTGTCCTCATTAAATATTGAGCAAAACTGTTTAACACTTACTAAAGAAATACAATCTTAAAAATCATACAAAAGACTTTTAAGCGAAAATACTGAAATTTTCTAGAACAATGATCAGCATTCTTTTGTATTTATCATCTAACAGGAAATTTTAGAACTATTCAATTCCTTTCAAACTACTGAACATGTCTTTTATGATTATGCATTTTTAAAAAGTGGGGTTCTAAATGGTTAAAATAATCAAAAAGTTATAAAATAAGCCTCTTGAAGAAAGGCTGAAGGAATCAGCTAATTTAACCAATAAATACTTTTAGTTATATGAAGAATATTAGATAAGCTCATGGAAGAAATGATGTAAAGATCACAGGCTTTCAAATCTGTTAGCTTTGGTTTTGAATCCTGACTTCACCAGTTGGTGCCATGATTTACAGAATTTAGTTAATGTCTTTGAATCTCTAACATGGAAATGATAACAATTACTATATAGGGTTAGTTATTAATTTAATTGCTTAGTATGATGTCTAACTCAAAATGGACATTGAAATACATTGCTCAGTATAAATATATTAGTCATTACTTTACTCAATATAGAACTTCACATGTGGACTATGCTTTAAATAGGTTAATGAAAAGAATCAAGGTTACTTTTTCACACAAGAAAAGTCACTTAGGCAGGATGAGCCCTCTGTCTCCTTACCTATAAAATGTAAGGGTTGAAATAGATGATTTCCCTGGACACTTATTTTATATTATATCCTAAATAGCTGCTGTAAGAAATTCCCAATTTAAATGATATTAAGATTCTGCAGCAGATAAAATAACCAAAGTTAGCAGTTCTTCAATCTGGCTGAACATTAGAATAAGCTGAGTGACTTTTAAAAAATACTCCTCCTAGCAGAGAAGTTATTATAGCAATCCTTGTCCCTCCTCTAACTACCAGCCTCTTGCAGAGGAGCCTGGTGATGTGAAGTTCATGTGAATACTTTTGAAGTTCTTTGCTTTCCTTTTGTAGAAGGTGCTGTAATACAAAATAGGAATACAATCTAACCTAGAGAAAATTGCTAAAATGGCTCACATCGTTTGGGACCAATTCATATGGATGTGCTTGCTAGAAGACATTTAATTTCTGTTTATTTCTGCACGTCACTGTAAATTTTGGGTATAGAATATTTCCATGAAGGACTTTTTAAATTGTATGGACTACACATAAAGAAAAGAAATTTTCCAGTGTTAACATTTCTTCCTGGAAAGTAGTTGTAGTATTCTTCACTAATATTATTAGATATGTGTACAGGGAGTGTAGAAGTTTGGCAGTTTGATATAGTTATGAATTCCAAAAATAGATATTGGATTATGCTTGTATGCTGGTCTGTTAATCTGGGCATGATCAAGTTATGATTAGGGCGTTGACTGGGCCAAGTCAATAGGGCGTTGAGCCTCACCCCGTGGTGGGTGGGGTCTCGAAGATACAAGACATGGCAAAGGACAGTGTTGGAGTAGTTTTCGAGTTGAAGTTCTCATGTTGGAGTTTTGATGCTGGAGCCCAGGGAGGCAAGCAGAGGAGCTTGGTCGTGAGGAAGGAGAGGAGGCCCTGGGATACAGACAAGCCATTCTCCTGATAGTCTACAGCTGGCCTTGTGGAGAACCAGAGGATCTGAGCCTGGAGAGAAAAGGAGCCCCGGGAAGAGAAGAACCCAAGAAGCCTGAACCCTCGCAGACGTTGGCAGCCATCTCACTCCAACATGTGGCAATAGACTTTGGTGAGGGAAGTAACTTATGCTTTATGGCCTGGTAACAGTGGACTTCTACCCCAAATAAATACCTTTTATAAGAACCAACCAACTTCTGGTATTTTGCATCAGCACCCCTTTTGGCTGACTAGTAGAGTATACAGTTAGTCAGGTTAATGTTTCATATTAAAGAGAGTATTTGTAAAATGTAACAAGATCAGTAGTCAACTTTTTTAAGCTCTGGAAAAGTAAATACTGTGTGTTGGACTTAAAATTATAGTGAAATCTGCCCTAATATTTTTTATATGGCTAGCAAAGGTTGTGCATTTATGTAAAAATATTTACAGAATGCCATAAGTAAGGGATATTAAAGATTGGTGTCATTCTTAACTTTCAAAATTGAAACACTGCTGATGTCAGTTGGGCAGTTATTAATTCTTCAGAAGTTCTCTAAGATGTCAAGTATAATTTCTATTTTGTTCAAAGACAAATAGCACCTGGTCTATTGATTCACTATTACAGCAAACTCTAAATTTGCCATTAAATATTTTAAGTCTGTGATGAAAAAAAATACTGGTAACTAAATAATTATGTCAGAATCTTTGGGGAGCCTGAGCATTGATGTTCCTTTCAAGTCACATGGTGAGACTGGTTGCAGTTAGGGCTGTGAACCACTAACCTAAAGGAAGCTCCAAAACTTCATATGTAAGGAAAGTTAAGGGCAGATGTATCAAGAACGCATTCTGTTTCCCAGGCCAAGGATTCTGATACAGGCAGACCTCATGGAATCCTTCTTCGAATCTGTTTGCATTTTATATAACCCTTCAAACTGCACTTGCTTATAAATGAATTCATTTTCTTTTGTGAATACCCATTATTTTGAATGATTTTTTTTTCTATTACCAAAATCCCTATTCCACAATTTCCCCAAGATCAAAATCACAGCATGAAATTTAAAAACTTTCTTTTCTATCATAATTCCCCTATACCTGAAAGAATCAATAAATTTATATTTCACCTTAAAATATCATGCTTCCAGGTAAGCCTCCCCTGACCTCCCATTGACTAGTTGAGTGTCCTGATATACATATTCATAGCATTCTAGCTTTTTCCTTTACAGGACTTAACACAAATCTAACTTTAGGTTTATTGGCATGATCTGTTATTCAACGTTCATCTCTGCTGCTAGCATATACGGTCCATGAAGGCAAGGACAATGTTTTTGGTATTCTCAGAAACACATAAGTAGCATCTGATATATATTTGTTGAGTAAATGAATGGAAAGTGAAAAGTATCTATTATTATTTGCATTTATTTAGTTATTGGTAAGTCTGAACCTCTTTTCTTGTCTACTGGTGGCATTTCCTCTCTGAATTAGTTTAAATGTGGGAAAATCATCCCAACTCATTAAATCCCTATTCATCTGAAGATAGAGATCAAGTCTTGATTGACATAGGTGAGGTTTAAATGGTCTCTTTGGTATAAAAATATATATAATTAATCATTGAGAACAGCCACATAGGATAAAAGCATCCATCTGATTGACTGAATATGTTTAGACTTGTGTATTGTGAAGTAAAATCCTTTCTAACCTAGGCATCTCAAGGTTATAGATCTTATTTGTGCAGATCTTAAAGATGACCTACCATTCTGGTAGCAGTTAGGTGTAGCCTTACTAGATTCACCAAGGTACCCCTGGTCCTTATGTAGTACCAGGAGGAACTGGGTTTAGTTACGGAGGGACAAGCTGGGCTTCTTCCTCAGCTCCTCTACTGTGGGGATTATGTGACAGGCCTGTGTAAGCTCTTAGCCATTTTGCAGATCTTGTTTCTTAACTGAAAAAAGGAGTTTGGACTTTACAAATTCCCAACTCTTTGTTTAATTGTGGCATTCTATGATTCTTAAAACTACTTATATCTAATTTCTGATACTGAGTTTTTCTTCTACAAACTCTGAAGAATTAGCTGTTCTAATCTTGCACATGGATGTGCACATATTTGTGTGTCTATATGCATGTGATAAAACATTATCAAATCTGGAAATAACTTTTAATCGAAATCTTTCTACTTATTTCCCTAAAAGAGAGCTCACTGCATTAGTTTTTTATTGCTGCATAACAAATTACCACAAACTTAGTGGCTAAAAATAACCCCATTTATTATCTCACAGTTCTGTGGGTCAGAAATCTGGGTACTGCTTAGCTCTTAGCTGACCCTCTCTGCTCAGGGTCTCACAAGGCTGACATCAAGATTTCGGCTGAGGCTGCAATCTTCTCTAAGGCTCAGAGCCCTGGCCCAAGATTATGTGCTTGTTAGTAGAATTTATTTCCTTGCAGCTGTACAGCTCATGGCAAGTTACTTCTCCAAGGCCAGCAAGAGAGACACTTATCCTTCAAGTCTCTCCCCTCCAGATCCATTTTAAAGGGCTTGCTTGATCTAATCAGGCCCACCTGAGATAGATATTCTTCCTTTTCATGAACTTAAAGTCAACTAACTAGGGACTTTTATTAAATCTGAAAGCACTCTTCCCCTTTGTCATATTCTATTAATTAGAAGCAAGTTACAGATCCAGCCTATACTCAAGGAGAGGGGGATTATATAAGGGTGTGGGTCATTGGAGTTCATCTTAAAATTCTGCATGCCACATCTACACATACTCTACCACTCAATCTGAATACAGGGTTTTCCATATAAGGACTCTATTAGGATAGTATTCCAAGTGGTATTAATGATTAATCTTAACTACATTTATAGACATTTAATGAAAGTTATTAATGTTTAATGTTAACTATTTACTAAAAGTAATAATTTATTTTTAATTGGGCTAATAACTGTAATTAAGATTTTAAATGTCATCAACTCTAAGTATTTCTTGAAACTTTGGCTTTCAAATTAAAATGTAAAATAACTCAGTCCCAAAATATAACTGAGTTTATCAATTCCAACTCATGCTATAAAATGCATTATTTTAAAACATAGACTTAGCCAAAAGACAATTTACATGTTTTGACATGATAGAATAAAGAAATTAAAAGTACAGAAAAAGAACATTTACAAAAGAATTGCATTTTGAATTATTTTTCCTTTGTATTATGAATACAACACAAGTAATTTGGGGGTAGTTTAATATATCAAGTTGTTATATATTCTCACTTGCAATTTCATTCTTCACGATGAAAGAAATATAAATAACATTTTAATATGTACATGAATTTAACTCTTTTTACAGCAACATTATACAGTAATTAATAAAACCACAGCCTTTAGAGTAACACTGTGTTTGAATCCCAGTGACGACATTAAGCAATACATTCTGTGACACTGGATATGTTATGTATCATTTTTGGACCTCATTTTCCCTATTTTTGAAATAGGCACAATAATAGGTACCAGCCTCAACAAGGTTATGGAGAAAATTAAAAGTTTTCATGCTTTGAAAGATCTGAAACATGGTATATTTATACATATATATGCACGCATGAAAGCATGCATATATTTGTATACATACATTTTGTTTCTGTGAAATATATTTATATAATTTAATGCTAACAAGCAAAGCAAGGCATTAATTTTACATATGTTTGTGTGTGTGCATGATTATCAGGGAATCACAAAACAAACATTTAAAGTACCAAAGGACAAAGATCATGATGATATTATTTAAAAAACATACCTTTACAAATACTGAAGAAAGTGAGGAAGGAAGTAGAATAATACATGTGAATTAAAGACTTAATTTTCATAGGCAAAATATATTGCCTAAAGTAAATAAAACAAGAAATAAAGGTATAAGCACAGTACTTAAAGTTATTTAGGTAACCAACAAAAGAAATAAAAAACAACATTTACCACTGGAAAGTGGGGTTATTAGCAGAGAAGTATGGGATGTGAGTGCTGCTTTGGAGCCATGTTATTCTTTGCCGTGTGTAACATTACACCTGCATGTGTATGTGTATATATATAAATAAGTATATGTATACACACATATATTCTTTCTATCTATCTATCTATCTATCTATCTATCTATCTATCTATCTATCT
>JAKSZT010053764.1:11431414-11569708 GCA_026826555.1 Tolypeutes matacus | reverse complement strand
TCTATCTATCTATCTATCTATCTATCTATCTATCTATCTATCTATCTATCTATCTATCTACCTACCTACCTACCTACCTACCTACCTACCTACCTACCTATCATCGAAGGTGGGGAAAGCTGCTGTGAAAGGGTGTTTTACACAGGTCATAAGTCTAGAGGTATAGTCTGGGAGCTCATTAATTGCATAGCAACTATTCTATAGTTCAGCCTCTCAAATTCTTCTTTAGGTCCAAGGTAGGAATTGACATGGGCAGTGCCATGATTAGCACTGGTAGAGTTTCTGTTGAATTAGAAAAATGTGTCCCTACATCTGGGTAGACACAGGTCTTGGTCCTATGACAAGGCTTGTGGAATGAGGACAAAGCTGGCTTTCAGAACCACTTACCCTCTCAGTGCAGAGGAATGCTTTGCAGATTGAAAACCTGCAAAACCATAGCAGAAATGTCTCTTAACATGTCATATCCTCCTGCTTCTAGGCATCCCCAGAGCCTGTTTCTGGTTAAAAGACCATCAGCCACCCTCAAAAAAGTGCATGCTCTGATGTCACTGTCCAAACTCAGAGCTCACGCTCTCTCTTGGGAGGGTATCTTGGCATCAGGTAGGAACAGTGAGAAATGTAGTAAATAGAGGCAGGAACAGGGAGCCTCCTGCTGCCCCATGACATCTGTTCTCTTTTCCATAGAACAGGTCTTTGTTGGAGATATATATAATTTTTTAAGCCACATGGCAGTAATAGTAAGACTGGCTAGGAGCTTGAGGATGTGACTGCTTCAAGGACATCTTCCAGGAGCCCAGTGCGTTTGTGATCCAGAAGTGCCACTGGTGGGAGGCAGACAGGTTCTCACACATAGAATTCCAGCCATGTGTGATGGCTGGGTCACACATCCATGGGTCCCCATGCAGCAGTGACCAGGAGTTAGGCCAGCAGTTGGCCAAGATGTGGTCCTGGGCCTGGGCTGCAATAGATGCACACCAACGCTTGATGTTGGATTTTTTTAGTCTCCAAAACTGTGAGACAATAAATTCCTGTTGTTTAAACTAACCCATTGGGTCACAATTGTCATAGCAGTCTTGGCAAACTAAGTCATCAAAGAAGGCTCAAATTCAACAATGACTATTTCTATTGTATAGTTTTAAGTTTGGGAGACAAATGAGAATAAATTAAGAATTCAATAATCTACATTAATATTTTACAAAATTTGACATCAAACTTCTTTTGGAAGACTCTTACAAACTCAAAACTGCTATTTTTTAAAGGCGGAGTTGATTTTATCTTCAACATTTTAAGAAGGGTAAATTTAAATTTAAATTAGAATTTCCACAATTACTTGAGAAAAGAAAAATAATAAACTTTGTATTATCATGTTAAAACTATTTTAAAAGAAAAATTATTTCTTTGACAATGAAGCATCTAATGCCTCTAGTAGCCACTGAGTTATTAATTTAAAAACAATTGAACCATTGTCATTCTCAAATGTATTATAGGATTATTATTTTGATTTTCCCCACAGAATTTTCCCCATATAATAAACTTTTCTTTTTAAAGAAAAGTTGCATTGAAGTATAGGGGATTCCCATATACCCCATGCCCTCAACTTTCACATTTTCCCCTATTAATAATATCTTAAATTAGTGTTTACAATTGATGAGCAAATACTGAAGCATTGCTATTAACCAAGGTCTATAGTTTACATAACGGTTTACATTTTGCACTGTACAATTTCATAGGTTTTGACAAAATGTATAATGGCCTGAACCAATCATTGCAATATCATGAAGAACAATCCCAATGCCCTAAAAATGCCATATGTTCCACCTATTCTTCCCTCCCTTCTCCCTCAGAACCTTTGGTAACCACTATCAATGTTCCAAGTTCTTCTGTTACTACAAAAATAATAAGTTACTTTGGTCCATGGTTTCATTTCCCCTTTATGGTTGTTCATTTCTTAATCTTGAGATTTGGGGATGGTGACAACCTACTCTGCTTCATGTTGAGAGAGGGCTTAGATCTTATGGGGCAGATGGAAGGTACTGTTTTGCTTGCAGTTGTAGATACTTTCTGTTTTGGAGGATGGGATTGTCTATCAACATCACTTTGTTAGTTGTCCTGGGTGAGTCCAATGAACTGGGGAGTAGGTGTTGGCTGCAAATCTGCTGAGATTCAGGACTCAACCAGCATATGAATAGACTGAAGATTTCAGTCTCTGGGACATATGTTTAATGGGTATAGTGCTAATTACAGGTCCAGAAAAAAAAAAAAAATAGAGAAGAATCATGTGTAGGGAAATTATGAGTCTAATTCTATTAAATTGGGGAAACAGGCTATCACATAAAAGGCAAGGCCCAATGGGGTGCTGATTTCATGGAGTTGTGTGCCCTGCCTATAGTGTCTCTAAAGCCCTCAGGAGCATTACTGTTTAAGGCTTGTTTACTGTGGCAGTTAGTAAAATCCACCTGAGATGTGCATAAGTGTAACCTCTGGAATGACCTCCTGACTCACTTTGAAATCTATTAGCCATAAAAACTCTTTTGTATTTAATGTTTCCCCCTTTTGGTCATGGACTTTTTCCAAATGCATCACTGGTTGACACTTGGTATTAATCCCTTGGTGCCAGGAAGGTTCAACCCTGGGAATCATATCCCATGCTAGGGGAAAGGTAGTGAGTTTATTTGCTAAGCTTCACTTACAGAGAGGCTGCATTTGAGTAACAAGGAGGTTTTAGGAAGTAACACTTAGGCAATAAGTATTATTAGGCCAAGTTTCAATTTTACAAAATTAAGGTTCATAAGTACAAGCATTCATATCAAGGACTTGATATATCGGTCTGTTTTCTTTTTTTAGGTACTGCCTACGTACTCTAGAGATTCTTGTAGCAGAACTCCCCAGGATGGGAATTTAATATTTTGTGGATATTGTGTAGGTCTCCACCTGCTGAGATAACACCCTATGACCACATGAACACAGTCCTACTCCATAGAGGCATCTCTCCACAGAATTTAATATATCAGTATATCTATTAATTTACTGAACCAACTAAAGAAACTTAGCTTTTATTCTCAGGAACACAGAACCAGAATTTACCTCTAATTCAAAGATAGGATGAAAGAACTAAAATCTACAATTCATAAAAGCCCATTACAAATAAAATATAATGCATACAAACAAGAGATCCTCTGTACGTCAGAAAAGAAGAATGGGAGAATTTATTTAAAAGATGCAGCTCTTATCCAATCTTATTAAATAATTAGGAGAAAAATGGAACTCATCAGTAATGACGTACTTTTAGCATTTTAAAAAGTCTCTGCCATGAAAGCTTTATCACTGCCTCATTTACTTTACAAATTCTAAAATATAGACATGGCAGCAGCCTAGATTAGAATCAGGAGATTAAAAGACATTTTTGTTGTTTTTCTTCTTGAAGGGTTTATTTCAGAAACACTAAAATTGAGTTATAAGAAGAAATAGACCATGAAATAGAGAGGATCCTATCTTGCTTTCATCTGTAGTCAAAGAAACTGACCAGATGATAAGACATCATGAAAGCACCTAATTGGGAATACATGATATAGAGTGACCGAAATACTGCTCACTTATTTCCATACTCTGAATCAAGGTGGACATTTTTGTTTCATTTTTCAATTGTTTGTTTCTTAGATTATCTGGAAAACCAAAGCCTAGATTCAAATTTCAGGAAAGGTTGTTAGAGTGGGACATATTTTAAAGTCCATTATATACAATGAAATGCCCTCAAAATGAGATGTTCAAATAAAATATAAATATATTTATTAGGTTGATATTAATAGTCTCAATGTGACATATCCTTCCATTTAACAAAAGCAATTATTCTTTTTTATTTTTATTTTTTACATTACTTACATCTAGATTTAACAAACATCTATTGAGTGTGAACCACAGAGAAGACTCTGGCTGAAGTGTTGGACATGCAAAGATGCACACAGGGACAAGTACCCTGCTCACATGGCTATCGCTGTCTAACATTAGGGATAGTACTCAAGCATATGAACTCTCAAAAAACATCCATAATCACAATGTTGAGAAAATTGACTTATCTTTTGAAATCTGAAAGAAGAGTCAAAGTCACCTTGCAGGTTTGCTATCTGTGCCCATACATTACCTAGCCTTCAATTAGAAAAAAAAAAAAAAAAAGTGAGAGAGGGGGCAGCTTCTAATGTAGAAAGTGTTTTTATTTTCACAACACTTAAGACATTCTAACAATGGGACTGAACATGAAATCCTGCAGTGTGATTTGGAACTAAATATGTATTTTTAAAAATAAAAGGTCCTGTTATATGCAAGGCATATATACATGAGGCTTAAAATTTAGTAAGGGAAATAAGATATGCATAAGAGACATTATGATGAAGTGTATAAAGCAACTGGTGTGAAGAGAGGCACACATGAAATGTTAAGGAGTGTTCAGAGAAATAGGGAGCCTTTATAATATGCGTGCGGTTAAAGAGGAAGGATAAAGTGAAAAGAATCATAATAACATTTTCATGTATATATTTGTTTCAGTGAAATTTAAAAGTTGGGGTTCTAGTCACTTTGGATTTGTCCTAAAAACTTATCAGGTATGAAAATCACAAAACGAGAATGTTTGGCCAAATCTTTTTTTCTGACAGAATGACCACTGTACATTATTTTACTTGCAATACTCAAATCATCTCTAGGAATGTCCCCAAAAGTGTGTGAGAAGATTAACAGTAAACAGTATTTGCTGTGTTGTTGCTACTAGGAAACTGCACATCATAAAGCATCCAAAATATTAATTTATTCAGTAAAAGTCAAGGTTTTTTTCTTCTACCACACCTCTTCAATCTCATTCCTTTTGTTTGACAGTCTTGTTATTATTTTTCTGGAAATGTTGACAAAGACAATCTTAAAGTGACTAGTTTACTCTCTTTCAAAGTGCATCAGTCTAAAGGAGGCATTGATGCAGGCATAAACTCATAAATCATGCTCCTACTAAAGAACGAGAATGTCAGAAATTTTCTTTTGGGATTACAATACACATGAGAAAGCTCTAGTTATATCAGAGAGCAGCTCAATTTTGGAACGCTTCTTTTCTGCTGCTTCTTTATGTTTAAAATTACAGCTTCCACCATTATACATTTAGAACGTGTAAGTGGAGTAAGAAAACAATGAACTATGTTATTGACTCCTACATTAGACCAATCTTTATGACACTATTTTTTAATTCTTGGTTTAAAATAAGGAGACCATAGGGAGATGAGTTACTTAAAAACATATTTATAATGCACATAATGTCTGACATGCATTAGACATTTTTAGAGCAAAAGACAAAAGGTAATATTCTACAGATAATAAACTATAATAAGAAAGGAAAAGGGTCCTTTTTTACTTTTTTATTTCAGTGCAAATTTTATTTGATCAAGGTTATAGGTTTTCGTAGAGATCATGCATAAAAAGAAAAGTTCTCATTGCATTTTGACATTTTTATTACTCCTTGTAACATGTTTTGTTTTTTATTGTTTGTAATATTTATCCAAGCAAAAGGGTCTTGAAGCACAGTGTTATTAAGAAGGAATCAGTGTTAGCTAGTGTCATAATTAAATGAAAATAATGAAAATGAATTATCTCAACAAAGGAAATCATACACACACAAAAACCCTCCAGATACTTTTGCGTGTGAAAATAAAACTTCATGGTATTGAAATGATAAGCAAATGATAGAGGAAGGTAAGACAAGTATTGGTTGCTTACACACTTTGCCATAGAATAATCTGACCTTTCATTTTCCGAACAAATGCAATTGTTCAGGAAATCTGCCTTCCTTTAACCATTTTCAGTGATTTATTCTGGAATGAACATGTAATGAGATTAATCTTGAGATATGAAGAGAGACTTTCTGGCTGATAAATAGATACACATAGACAAATGGGGCCTTTTATCTTCCACTGGACACTATTATGTCTGCATATGTCTCCTTGAAATGTGTGGCTGTCCTGCAGTCACAAGGCGTGGCAGCTGAGAACAAAGCCAACTGCCTGGAGAAGGCAGAATAAAACAATGGAAAGTGGATTTAAATGAGCTACTAAATTAATCCACCTGGGAGCTGCTCTTCTACAGTATTTTTTATTTTGTTTGATTTAATTGATTAGGATTTTCTTGTTACCCCGTGGTCACAATGGTCAAAAACACCCTAAATACTAGAAGAAACATCACTGAGGCTATGCAGTTAGAAAGAGCATAAATAGATTTCAAGGAGCAAAATAATTATATTGGATAAGTACATTTGTAACCACAGCTTCTTCTAAAACAATTTGCAACATTGCTGAAATGGAAATATATTTCCAGGTTTTCCTGTCTCCCCTCCCCTTCACCAAATACAATGGTTTGGATCACCTAACACAAAAACAGACTGTCTTGAGGCTAAAGAGTGTCAGTTCTGTGGGCAAGAGAAGATGTGTGAATAAATGAAACTCTCTCTTAAAAGTCTGAACTGTGTATATGGGATACACTTACCTGTTGGAAAGAAACCAAAACAGAGTCTCATATGGGAATTACGTGAGCATCATAGGTGTTTTTTTCTATAGTAAGAGAACTGTTTATTATGGTTTGCAATTTTGCGGTCTTTAATGGATCTTATCCCAAATTCCCATGCATATGTAATATAGAGTAACTCCCCATTATTTCAAGTAATTGTACTCCCTATATTATTAGAAATACCATGATATTGAACACAACATAGCAAAATTTTAAAGCACTTATCACAATTTTATAATTTAATAATTTTATAGTTAACATTAAATCTATTTCAATAAAAAGCAGCCCAATATTTTCAATTGATCACGTGAAAGACATTTAAGGAGCTATCTTGAATCCATTTTTGTCTCATACCTCACATGCAATCCATAAGTACATCTGTCAATAGTGCTTTCAGTGTCTCCAAAATCAGACCATTTGTGTCTCACCACTTTCACTGCTACCATCCCGGTCCAAACCAACCACTATTTTAATCTATTTAACCATTTTTTCCTGATACCACTCTTATGACATAGCAAGAACAGCTCACCTTTCAAAATAGACAATGGATCATGTCATTCCTTTGCTCAAAACCCTCCAGTGCCTTCCATATCTCTTAAAATAAAAGCCAAAGTCTTGGAAATGGGCTGCAATGATCTGTGCATCTACTTTCTTTCTGATCTTGTTTTCTACCTTTTCTTTCTATAGTCACATGGGCCCGTGCATCTACTTTGTTTCTGATCTTGACTTCTATCACTTGTTTCTGCAGCCACATGGGTTTCCTTGTTTTTCTTCTTCTGCTTTGAGGCTGTTTTACTTTTGTTCTCTCTCCTAGAGTGACTGTTCTTTCAGATTATCTGCTCAAACTTCATTTTCATGTGAAGGCTTTCCCTAAGCATTCTATATTAGGGTCTGTTCCCCAACACCCCTACAGCTTCCCTTTCTCCCTGTGATAGACTGTATTATTTTTCTCAATTATTTTTTGTTCTCTTTGTAAAATGATTGGCCTTCTTAGATCCTATTCTTTTCCTTCTGTCTTGAGAAGGGCATCTCCTAGGTAGAGGCTGCCCCTACAGCCTGGATCCCAGAATGAAAAAGACACAAACTCAGAGCTGAAGCTGACCCCCAGAGGCCCACAGACAACATATACCATGAGAGAGGAACAAAACTTCATTTGAGGGAATTTTCAGACTTGATTGCTAGCCAGCACAGTATAGTGAAACCCTGTGGAATATGACTAAACCATTCTTTTTATTGGTCTTTTCCACACCTAAAATTACATGTTAATTTATTTGATTTATTTGGCTCTTTCCTCATGTGTACATGGATATAAACTCTTTCAGTGCAGGACTTTTCTGTTTCATTAACTATTGAATCCTCAACGCCTAAAATACGTAGTACATCCCATTTAATGTTACATGAATGAGGAACACTTGATGACAGATACTATATATATTATAAATTAATCTTCATTAAATGATACATAAAGGAATAAGTGAATACATGAATACTGACCAACACTACCTACTTTTAAATTCCTAATTATGTTCATTACATTGAAATATCCATTTAATATTTATTGAGTGAGTAAATATTTTTGCATAAATTGGACCCACAGTCACATATAAAGCAAAGAATAAGAACCTATAAATGAGGTCTTACTAATCTTGTTTTAAATCTTAGAATTTGAGTAGCATAGGCAAGATCATACAGAGAGTGGCTCTTTTGGGATTCCATTCTTGGAATCTCTGAACTTAAATTCATTGTTTACTGCTTCCAAATCAAATTCAGATTTGAGTATTCCAGAAAATTCAACAAAATGGTGGCGATTTCCTGAAATAAATATAGGAACTTACTGGAAATAGAAATAGTGTCAATGTATACATACAATGCAAAATTACCAAAGTGGAAGGATCTAGCATTTGAAAAGAGACTTTGTATAGGCTTCTAAGAGGGAAAACAATTGAAAGAAGTTAAGCTTGAAGAATATTACCTCATGTTAGATAAACTATTTATTCATGTTTGCTCCACATTAAGTTGAGGACAACCCTAAAGAATTTTGTGACTGTTTGAACTTAGTGAATCCCAGAAAAGTGTATGTCTTCTACTAATTCATTCCTGTGGTGTGGGAACCTTTGATTGCATTAAATTCAGTTAAAGGACCTTTGATCAGGTCACTTGATGAGCTTAATTTAGGACTTTTGATTGGAGTATGTCAGTGAGGCATGACCCAGGTTGGGTTTCTGCCCTCTTGCTGGGTCTTATATAAACTGAGAACTGAAAGCAGAAACAGAGAGAGAGAAAGAAGAGACACAGAAAAAGGGAGCTTTGCCATTTTGACCCTGCCACATGAGAGCGAGGACTCCGGGTTTGCCTATAACTACAGAAAGTCAGAGAAGCCCCCAGAGGCTCAAGGAAATGAGGCCCAGGGTGAGATGCCTGATTATCCATAGCTGAGCTCAAGGAGAAAGTAGGGCGAGACTAGCCATCTTGCCTCGCTACATGGCAGAACTCCAGGATCTGCCAGCAGAAGACACTGTGAGAAAGCATCTCCAATCATGCCTCTATTTGGAAATTTTCACAGCTTTGGAACTGTAAGCTTTTACCCCAAATAACTTCCCTTTATAAAAGCCAACCCATTTCTGGTATTTTTGCATTGGCAGACTTGGCAAACTAAGACAAGTTTATATAATTTAATTTTAAAATGAAAGGATACTTCATTTTAGGTGGGTATTAACATTATGAATCTCATTTCCCCAAAGTTGGTGTATGCTAAATGTATACATCCACTTGCAAAAATTTGGGATAATTCTTCCTTGTCCAAATCTATTCTGGTGACTTGTTTTCCCCCTTAATCAGGGCTTGAAACTGAGAACTGCCACTCAGGAGACAGTGCTCAGTGCAGCAGTGGCTATTATCAGGCTGGTAAGCAGGAGCCAGACTGGCTGGACTGTTGAATGCTGACCTGCTGAAAGAAAATACTCGATAATTACGAAAACTCACAAACACGCAGGTTGCTTTTTTGTTTGTTTTAAAAATAAGCTACTGAAATATTTGAAACACTTCATGAGACCATAATACTCAGTGCCTTTAGTGAAATGGTAGGTTCCCTTAGCCTCCAGCTTCCCCTCTTTCTTATGTAAAGAAAAGTTCCATTTCACTGGACTCATCCAATGGTGATTGTTCTACTTTTCACATTATTTCTTGTTGTGACAATCGTACCACTGAAGGTAGCCTTCCAGTTTAAAGTACAAATCGAAACTTGATAGTCTCTAAATAAATCTTTAAAATAAACGTTTTCCTTTGGAACTAAATATCTTAACAGCAGTATAAAAATAATTAAACTGTGTGTTTAAAAAAAGAAAACATAGACTTTCATGGGGGGAGGGAGAAATATATGAGAATTTAAAAAATTTTAATGCCCAGCTCTACTTGCCAGTTAAGAAGCAAATAATTTTGGTGTCTCAGTATGTAGGCATACAACACCGAAAAAAAAAAAATGCTCAGCAACATTTATCACCTACTTTCTAGACTGTGTTCAAGTTTCTTTAATATTTGGGTAACATTTAGAAGTAGTAAATTTTATGTTAAAAATGGCTTTTTCTTTAGGAAAGTATAATCAGCTATCATTTTAATGACCACAGCATTCATGGACTCAAGTGCTATTGCCACATACAATTCAAGTGCTGGAATATATTTTTCTACAGTCTCTCTTTTCTCCCAATTGTCTAGTAAACCAGTATTCAACTAGTCTTATAATTGAAAAGCTTCACATTTTTCATAGTACAACTTGTAGTTTTTACTTGTAGTTTGGACCTCTCTGTTATAAAGTAGCTGTATTTTCAGTCCTTTTAAAAGACATCTGTTAAAGGAAAACTTGGATGTTAGCTTTTCTTGGGACCATTTCTGTAACCTCTCCCCTTCACGATAATAGAAAATATTGTTTATGTCATTACATTTTAATTCCAGGTTTAAAACCTGTTGAAAGCTGTAGATTTCCATAGCTCCCCACCTCCCAACTGTGAAATCAGCATTGTATATGTGATGGCATTTTAAAAATAGCATGTTCTTTTTCAACTTGATTTTATATCTAATCAGTGTCTTCAGTCTTGAAGAATTTGCATTGTTGTGCTTGTACTTAGAGTATTGCAGTGCATGAATTAGCTTTATGCAATTTTTTACATGCTGTTTCATTGTGAAAAAAATTTAGGAAAATTCACTGATAACTTATGCTACTTGAGAACATATTGAGATATGACTCTAACTCCTGATGGTGGAGTAACCAACCATACCGGTCTCCAGGGTGACTGCTAATCACTTTTTCAGAGACATCAAGGTGAAACACTGAATTGGAAAGATCTTAGCACTGATCTAGATGAAATATTTACATACTTAGGAAAAGCATGGAGTTAATATTGAGGATAAAAAAATTTCTGCCATTCTTATCGTGGTTGCTCTGTGAATCCACAATAAAAATGGATGACTTCTTACTGATTTTCCACTACTGATGACATAGTTAATGACTTTGAATATGATCAGTGTCCAAGAATCTATGAAGCACTCTTCAATTTTGTCCCAAAATATATGAACTATCGGGCGAGAATTTGGTGCCTTGACAGTAAATTGACCAGATCGCATTTTTATATTGAGAATTTCAGTAAACACTGCTCAAACATTTTTATGTTTTCTCAAGTTTATCTAGAATGAAAGCGATATTAGGCAGATTTAACCTCAAATGAATTTGATAATGTTCAGTGGTTATAAATACAAAGAGATGTTCATCTATTGAAAGTACTGGAAGAAAAAAAATCCCATTAAGATAAAACATCATTTGAAAGAGGCAGAAAGATAGGGAGAGAAAGTCACATATTGGGTGGTTACAAGCTAAAGGATAATAACCATTAAGAACAATTATGTTATGTGGTGTTTTCTTCATTTTGGAAAATGATTGCAAATCCTGTCCACATAAAAGCATTTTTTTTTCTGGAAAAATCTGCATTTTTAACTGAACTCTTAAAAAACGCCTTAGCTATCAATTTGTTTTTTTTGTTATGGATACATTTCTCTGTGTATTCAGTTACCTTATTATACAATTTTAAATATTTATTGTAGGAAAAGAGCTTAGAGATTGTTTAATCTAAACTCCTTTTTTTTATAGAGATAAAGAAATAGGCTCAGGTTGTTGAAGAGGAAAATTATAGAGTTAGAAAATATCATAAACGAGATGGAGTTTAATGTTTATCTTCCATTTTAAGCCCAATACTATTTTCATTTCACCCCACAAACTATCTTTAATATGTGTACCATAAATAATAACTTATATGCTTGTGTTTACTAATCCTAAATGAGTAGAAATAATGGAGAATAGATTTTGTGACATCAGGTGTTACCAATTTATTGTACAACTTTTCAAAGATCTTCTTTAAGAATAAATTAACTATTAATGAAAATAAATAAGGCATTCTAGTTAGATAAATTTTAGCTTAATCAATTCATGATGATTTAATATACTGGTAAAGGGGGGAAGCACTCTTAATTGTTGAAAGGTTTTACAAATACTTTGTTGAAATTCTTTAATCAGTGTAGAAAAAATTTTAAAGATTTACTTTGAAAGATTTTACTGCCTAAGAGACTGGTGTTTGAAACATCCTTGAATGGGTTTCTGGCTTATCATTTTTATCTTCAAAATTAGTGTATTTATTAGAAAATATTATGTTTTTTACATTTGTGTATTATGTGACATGACATTTCCAATAAAAACAAAGTACATCAAATAATTCTGGATACTTGACAATTTCAATTATTTCTTCACTTATAAAGTTAAAACTTTAAATATAGTATCATAGCTATAAAAGGGTATGGGCCATTATACAAGCTCCAATTTAACCGAAGCTATAGGTGACTTTCAAATTCATTGAAAATTGAGGTGACTACCTTTATCACACAGAGTAATTGCAAATGAAATCAAACACAGCCATTGTCGGAGAACAAATAGCTTTTCGAGTATTTGTGATAAGCCAGAAAACAATCTCAGCTATACCAGCCTAAGAGATGCTTTCTCTTAGATCCTCTGCAAAAGAGAATCATGTCTTTCTCATAACATGCCATTACCTGAAGTCTGAAGGTGGCCCACCTCTGCAAATTTTTTTTTTCTAAAAATGTACAAGTTGCTGATGTACACTTCAAGTAAATTCATTTATAAATAAATCAATTAATCAGTCAATAAATTCATTTCACATGGAGAAGTATAACTAACAACTGACTGTATGCCAAGAGTAAAATAAGACTTTCAATTCTACATTTTTAATTACAGGAATGTTGGTATAGTAAATATCTGCTTAGATGTTTGCTTCTGAATATATGGGCGCCCATCTCTACTCCAAGGATTTGGAAACATTTCAGACAAGGAAATATGGCATTTCCAAGGCATCCATTATATTAGAAAGCTCTGTAACTGAAGTTGTTATTCCCTATGGTATAGTTCCAAAGCAAGCAGGACTAAAGAATATATCCATGAATGAATTAAATTATCCAAAATATTAGGCAGAAAAGATGGTTCCCAAGAGTACAAAATTTATGCAGGACACAGAGAACAGTAGCCCAAGATTGTCCTTTAATTTGGGGATTCCTGAATTGAAAAAAAAAAAAAAAAAAAAAAAGTAACAACAGCATATATCATGAATTAATTCTTCATAACTGCCAAATGAAAAACAATCTTTGTTTTTGCTGTAATAGTTCTTAATAGAGTTCTATCTTGGCAAGGAAAGTAACTGCTTGTAGCCTAACATAGAAATTAAGTTGCCTCTCCTAAAAAATTAAACTTCAGAACACAGTACAGGGGCCAATATATTGTGAAAGAACCATTACTCAACAAGAAAGCCTATTTGCCTAATTAGAGTTCCATTGGCTCCAATTATATATAGTACAGATATGATACTTGCCAAGCCATACATTCAATTTTCAATAATAATAAAGAAATATGTTAGAGTTAAGTTCAAAGAGGATTTTTAGTTTGGATTTTAAATGCACCTTTGCATATTGCTGAGGTGTAACCATTCATTTTATATTTTTCACTCAATTTCCACATTTTCAGACAAGGATAGTTTTTCTATTATACAGTAAATAAAATTTGAAGATGAGACAAAATCCAGTGGAGATCTATTCTCATGAATGTGATGCCTCCTTTGCAACAAAGAAAGCAATGAAAAATTTCAAACATATTAGTAGAGTCTCAAAGACATACGATATTGAGAAAATACAATAATGTGTGTCATTGAAACGCATTCTCTAATACCACTGTGACATTTACTTTCTGACTTGCATTTAGAACTTTATATATTTGAGCAATGAAGATAGAGACTGTAGGTTTCTTTAAGGCAAGAAAAAAATGTCTTAATCATCTTTCTGTCCACTTCTTTGCTTGAAATATTCCTAGCAATTTTCTAAAACCTTAGTTTCTTCATTTGTAAACAGAGGACTAAATAGAATGTACCTCATTGCATTATTAAGGGAATTAAATTAGTTAATGGATACAAGGACATTGCAGAGTGCCTGATAAGTGTTCAATAAATGTTGCTCACTAATATTTTATGGTTTATTGCTTTATTATTGACATTTGATCATCATTAACACTACATTTTTTATTTTGATAATTATTATACAATCATTTTGCAAAAATATTTGTAGAATTATTATCACCATGATCATCAATAACAGATATCATTGAGAATCTATTAACAGTCTATTTTGGTCTATTGCTTATTTTTCTACCTGTGAGTTATAATTTTCAGAAATCTGAAATTTGTGTGGTTGGCACAAAAGGATGGATTTAACAAAAGTCTTTCCTGGGAATTAGGGCACATAAATGCTAATTTCAGCTAGCCCAGAAACTAACTGTATGATTATGAGCAAACTGTTAACTTTTCTAGAACTTATAATCCGCAGCTGTGAAAAGAAGTCATTGAATGAGGAAATGTCAGCATGTCTTAAGGGAAGACTGGCTTCCTAGAGGTAACACTTACCTCATAACTCCTTAACAGACTTCACATTAGTCTCCCTGGGGACCATCGACCTGGCCATAAGCCCAGTGATGCAACTATCAGTAATTGCTTGGTAAGCCTAGAACTATCACCAATAACATCAGCTGGTTTAGATAGCTAGGTTCCAGATACGTCCAGAATTGAGAATATCTGTCAAGCAGACTGAATATGTGCATAGTAATGGCAGGGCACACATTCTAGTGCACATTTCTTATATCTATACTCCATCACTATTGACATATTTTCTCATTAAATTTATTAATACAACCAAACAACTGATAACCAAATCTTGCAGCCAAGCCATACTCTGACCTAGGAAACTTGACATATCTACAGTCTGACTCATTAGGTGTTCATTTAATAATTTAACTTTGAAGGGACAATCATATTTACTTCACTGTTAGCCCTGTACATTGGCTATCATCTCTAAAATTACTTCAATTTTAAATTCTACAATCCTAAATGTTTCCATTTCATTTTTGATAGTCTGTGTCAACAATTGGTGATTCTGGTAAACAGTAGTAGTTAGAAAACTCAAGGAAATAAAATCCACATATGAAAGTTAATTTTTAATGGGAAAATATGACTTTTAACTTGTATAAGTATATTTATTATTATATTTTTCTGTCATAACTCACAGCAAGATTTTTCATTTTGAAATAATCTGTAGAATATAAGATAATTCCCTTGATAAAACTAGTAGTGATTAAAATAAATAATCTTGAGTTACTCAGAAATTTTCCATGAATATATGCTTTGCCATTTACACCTATTCTGAGTCTCAAAATGTTCCTCTTGCCTTCAATGCACTTGCTTCAAGTATAAGAAGCCCTTTGTGCAGCTTATTTGTGATACAATGTAGCATTTCTAAATGCATTCAATTGCCCATCTTCTGCATGTGCTAGTATTATCTCTGATTAGCAGCATCCTAGTTCTGATGTTATTCTTTATTCTATTTTATTAAACTAGTCTTCATTATAAAATAATAAAGCCTTATGGTAAAAACACAAATAATTCATGTTCATTATTCTTTTTTAACTCCTGCATTATATTTCACTACAAAGAAGTTGCAGAATTTATACAATCTGTCTTCTACAAATGGGCAATTAGACTGTTTCCAGCTTTTTGCTATTATAAATAATGCTGTAATAAATATCATTGTGGATATATCACTGCAAATCAGTGTGAGTATAACATGGAATAAATTCCTAAAATTAGAATTGCTGGGTCAAAGAAATATATTTTAGAGATAAAGCCACATTTTGGCAGTATGTTGTATCAACTAACTCTCCTCCCAATAGAATATATGAGTACTCATTTTATAAAACCCTAGCCAGCTCAGCATCCTCCTTGAATGCACACAAAGATGGTATATTTCACCCCCATTTTGATCATTCAACCTTCTAAACTTTGAAGAGAACTAGGGAAGAGAAAAGATGACCTTACATCTATTTTCTTTCTTTCTTCACTCCCAACATTTATTTTACTTTAAAAGTTGCAAAGTCCATACAATGGAAGACATTATTTATTACCTCAATTTCTAGAAAAGTCATCTCATAAATACTCCCTTTTAAACCCAGCTGACTTCTTTCTTTATCTCACCAAACTCTCTATTCTTATATATATATGCATATTATGAAAAGTCAACATTAATGCAATACTTTTTAAAAGGAAAAGAGAAACAAAAAAGGATGGGAAAATTTGGGGGTCTAATGTAGAATTTGACATTTTTTTTGGAGTTGTCTTAACAACTTACTGATTATCACTGAGTTTTGCTACTTTCTTTTACCAAAAAGCGCAGCATGGAACAAAACTTTTAATAAAATATTATGTCAACAGTGGCATTTCACACAATCAAGGTTGGAAACCATTCTCCACAACTGATAAAATGGTATTTTAATAACAAGCTATTCTCTTTTTTATGTATACACACAGAGAGATCAGTACAGAGACTTAAAATCAAGCATGCATAGCAGAAAGCAATAAAATTCATGCCAGACTCTTCTACTTTGTTTCAGGTTCAAACTCAAGAATTCAAAAAATGGTACAAGTAGAGCTGTAAGTAGCATTTAAGAGAAAAGCCAATAAAAGGAAAATATTATTCACTCATGTGTGGCAAAAGAAGAGAGTCGGGACATGGATATACCTCCCCACAACTCCTGCTAACTGGTACAAAAAAGCAGATTAGAAAACATGATTTCAGGGAAGCGGATGTGGCTCAAATGGTTGGGCATCCGTCTACCATATGGAAGGACCTGAGTTTGATTCCTGGGACCTCCTGATAATATAAAAAAAGGCAAGCAGGTGAGCTGGGCCCATGCGAACATGCAGTGAGTCGCGCAGCAAGATGATGACGCAGCAAAAGGGAGACTCAGGGGAAAGCCAAGGCAAGACACGCCAGAAACCAGGAATGAGGTGGCACAAGTGACAGGGTGCCTCTCTCCTACATCAGAGGTCCCTAGGATCGAATCCTGGTAAAGCCAGGGGGAGAAAAATGAGAAGAGATAGCAAGAAACAGACACAGAAGATCACCCAATGAATGGACAGAGACAGCAAGTGGGGGGTGGAGCGGGGGGACTCATAGAACTGTACAATGAAAAAATAAAGTGAATTAAAAAAAAAAAGTAACCATGAGAAAATTGTTTTTCCTACAGATTGTTTAGCAAACACTACGTTTAAAACAAAAAGAAAGAAAACATGATTTCAGAGGTATAGAGGCTTATCAAAAAAAAAAAAAAATAGTCCATTACTGTCATTATTAGTTATGCCTATTTTAACAAACATGTACAAAGTTCCAGAAACAAACATTATAAATAATTACAAGTTTAGAAGAGTGATGATGAAGAAAGTAATGTGTTTGCGGCAAAAGAAAGGGAAAGGGAATATTCACTGACAATTAAAACAAAACAACAACGAAACGTGTTTTTTTTTTTTTTTTTTTAAGATTTTTTTTTTTTTTTTTTTTAAGATTTTATTTATTTATTCATTTATCCCCCCCTTGCTGCTTGTGCTCCCTGGGTCAGCTAACCACGCCACGTGGGCGGGCTTGCCTTCACCAGGAGGGTTCGGTTCCCGGGGCCTCCCATATGGTAAACGGGAGCCCTACTGATTGAGCCACAGCCGCTTCCCCTACCGAAACGTGGTTATTTTAAAGAGAGTAGAACAATGGAGTTTGGATCTTTCCCAGATGTTAGCACTCTGACGCTTTTGGCTGAAGCTTTATTGCCTCCTACTTGTCAATAAGCCTTCAGAGTATTTATGCATTCCTAAACAAATATTCTGGTAACATTGTCTTTAAATAAGGGACAGGAAAACTGGAATTTTGACAAAGTTGAATGATTTTTAAGCACAAAAGACTGCGGAGATGGGTTCCCTTCTGGGCAAGCACAGCTGAGTCCAGAAATAGCCTTGAGAACAAGCTGCTTTCTCCAGTCACCTGGTGTACCTATACTTTCAAACTCTCTTTGTCACAGAAGAAGCATGTGTAACAAATGGGAATCATTGAACTGTAAACTCCGTTTGGCTACTTCCCCATATAACTTGAGGAAAGATCCAATTTTGGATCTTTAATTGGGTATATTTATACTGAGTTTTTAAAAAAATATTTTTTATTCTGTTTATGTTTTTTATATATAATGCTATACTCTATATTTGGTATGTGCTCCTTGGTCTTCCCTTCCCTAGTGCAAGTGCTGGTATTTCTTACACTTCTTTGAATTCCCCCTGTTAATATTCTAAACCCGAGGGGAAAAAAACCTTCATAGTGTTTTCTTCCAAGCTCAAAGCCAATCTTCATACTGACTATAAAGATCTAGGGAAGCTCGCATTTAAATGGGCCTGAATCACAATGGCAGTTTGAAAAATTGTTGAAAGGTTACAACAAATGTAATGTGCTCTAGGAATCAAAGAGCATTAGTTTATTTATGTATGCATGCCTAGTGTGCATTGGACACTAAGCTGTTGTGTGAATTAAATGAAAAATAAAATATATAAAACTACCTTAAAACTGAAAAGAGTTATGTATATATGAGATATTGCTACTATTATTATTGTTCCTACCACAAGTGCAACTTCTCTACTATAGGCATGAATATCACCAGCATCATGCTACTACTGAAAAAATAAAGTGAATTCCTTCATATTTAGTTTCCATTTAGTTAAACCCATTTAAGCAACTTGCATCCATATACCCTCCTTATTTATATATATATATATATATATATATAGAGAGAGAGAGAGAGAGAGAGAGAGAGAGAGAGAAAGAGAGGCTTTTATCAGTAGTGTTATTGGATTGTTCCCTGTATAATCAGATTCCACTCTAGACAGTACCAAAAAATCCATTTAAAATATAAGGGCAGGCTCTCTCTGCCTAGAGGAGCCCATACCAAATCTTAGTGTGTTTTTCTGTCTTTCCCATTTCTCAGCAAGCTCGGTTCTTTCCCCCATTTCCCAAATAAATTCTTTTTACTGACATATATAAGGGCAATTAGTCTAATCATAATAGGTTGCCCAATCCTCACTTTTAATCTCTCACATTAATGCTGATGACATAATCTCCTTCTTCAGTTGAGCATGGCATGGGATAAATGAACAGAACTGTCAGGATTGGCCTCTAGGAGATATGTCACAGAGTTTTTATTTGCTGCCTTTCTTTTCTCCCTCTACCTGTCTCCAACACACACAGACACAACTGGGCCTGGCAGACGCTCATTGGGGTACCTCACACAGTGGCCAGTAAGAAGGTCTCAACTACCTCGTTACTATTTTGCACTTCTAACAGCTGCTTTTACTTAAAGGAAATACAAGCAACCAGAGTCTAGTCATTTGGAATAGAGTCAGCAGACTTGTTTTTGTATGGTCGTTTGATGAGAGAACATTGGAATACCTAATAGGAGATCTTATGCTATAATTGATTTTTCAAACATTTGAATACCTATTAGGAGATCTTATGCTAGAATTGATTTTTCATAGCATATTCCTGTGCCTACATTGGTATAAAAAAGCAAAATCAATTATTTCAGCTTATTTGGACATTCACTCTTCCTTATCCATTTGATCCTATTTATACAGAGTATCGTTATCTTTATATATTGATTTTGTTCTTGATAAAGTAAGCACATATACAATTAAATAGCATTTTAGTATTATAAGATTATAGATGCATTGGTTACCACTAGTAGAAGTCAAATATATAACTGTTCTCTAGTTTTTTAGGATTAGAAATGCATATTTGAGAAGGAAACTCTTAAGTATTTTATTTTAAAATTGGTACCAGAAGTTTTAAAATGAATAAAATACTGCTTTAAAAAATGATTTGCCTACATCCTTTTAGCTTATGCAGAAATAATGACCAATAAGTGTCCTTATTTTCTATGTTCTTATAAATAAAAGTATATATTACCTATCTCTAAAACATAGATTTTTATATTAAAAACATTACAAAAATATAAACAGAAAAGAGTCAGCACAAGACAATAAATGAAATAAAAGTACAAAGTCACCAAGAAGAAAGTGGAGGGTGTAGTCAAAGGTGTACTTCTTCTGACCTTGGGAAGTGGTGGTATTGTATTTGTGCTAAAATTAAAGTGGAAAATGTGAAAGATTTGGAATGTCATTTTATGAAATATATAATTTCTTATTATCTTTATTTCTCTATTTGCAGAATGAAACACTCTCAGTAAATTCAGAGATAAATGTAGGAAAATAGAGCCATCTTCTAGTTCTGCCTAAGGTCCTGACACAGGTGGCTGAAATAAAAACAGCCATGTCTTAACTATGGATAGGGACTGAATTGGTGTCCTTTCCATTCTCATTCTCTTCGCAAACTATACAGTTAGCAAGTTTCATAGGATAAACTTCTGGATCCCAGATTTGAAGAGGACTTTGAAGGTGTGCTGCTAAAAAGAGGCTACACTTAAAGAAGGAACAAAGCTTCCATCACTAAACAAATCAGTCAAGGAAACCACCCTGATGCTGACACATGGCTTCAGAGGTAATCTGGATCACATCTTCCATACACTGTTTATAGGATTAATGTAGCTCATAATCAGGGCTTTGAAGAACAGTAGAATGAAAATCTGGACATGAACAACAAGCAGAGACAGGGCTTGTGTGTGTGTATTTTTTTCTGTCCCCAAATTGAAAAAAAAAATCTAAAAACTCACATTTTGTCCACCTTCACTTCATACAGTCAATAGAATGTTTGTTCTAAACCACAACTATTGATCATGGGATTTCCATATTTAAAATCCTTCAAACAGCTCTTGATCAACTTGAGGATGAAGTAGAAATTTCTTAGCAAGGGTTACAAAGCCAGCTCTGTGTTGCTCCTAGGTTAGTTTCCAGCATTCCCTCCCATTATATCCACATACATAAGCCATCTCAACCTATTCCTGGGTCCCAGGCCATGCTGCTTTGGTGCATACTCTGTGTCTAACTCCAGTTACCATTCAAAACTCAACTAAATATACATCTCCTACTGGAAAGGTTCCTTAAGACTTTTCCCTTCCTATGCAGAGATACTCATAAATGATGCCAGGGCAGTTACAGTGGGTGCTAAAAGAGGCATAGTATTCTAGTGATTCAGATTAGATAGATCATTTCTTATTCCAGTGGAGATGAAGACAGAACGGAGAAGGAAGAAATTTATAAGTGAGAGATACAGTGGAAAGGAAGTTTGGCATTAGCCTAGGGAATTGGCATTTTGATCTTCAAGCAATGGAGAAATTCAGAATGTTATGGAGCAAAGGAGCAATATAATCATGATTATTCTTTAGAAATCTTAAAATGGTAGATGTATATGAGGTGTATTTGCACGGGAAAGGATTTATTGGAAGTGTGAAGATCAGTTAGGGAACACAAAAAGATTTCCCCAACCAGGATAATGGCTTGTTTGAAGGAAAAGGGGGAAGGACAACTGCAGAAGATTTTAGAAAAGGTATCCTGATTGGATATGAAGGGTAAGATTTAAAGAGGGGAACAAAATGACTTTGTGATTTGGAGACAGGATGACTAGGAATATGAGAGGGCAAGAACACAAATAAAAACCAGGGACTACTAAAGGGAACATATGATGGGTTTAGCTCTTGCCAGTTTGAGTTTATGTTGGAACATGAGGGGATGGGTAGGCAATTGGTAACACATTCCAGAAGTTTGGGAGAGAGCTGAAGGCTGAAATATATATCTAAGAGTTGTTTCCAAAATAACAATGGGAAACGACAGATGTAGGTAAGTAGTAGACAGGTAGGTAATAGGTAGGTATATGGGGGGGGAGGAGAGAAAGAGAGAAAGAGAAAAAGAGAGAGAGAGAGAGGAAGGGAAGGGAAGGGAAAGGAAAGGAAGGGAAGGGAAAGGAAGGGAAAGGATATATAGTATAACAGAAGCTAAGGAGGACATTTTCAACAGAGCAACCATGATTAAGCACAGCCTAATGCCCAAGGTACCAACCATTAGTGACAGAATATTTTAAGTATTGGCTGAGGCAGGATTAGAATTTGTGTGTCTGATTTCCAAATTATCTCTCTTTGACAATACCACACCATCTAATCTCACACTCACCCTTCCAGAGTTGAAGGACTGCCATGATATTTGAGGCCTTGGTCATAAATTTCTTTTGGGTTCTGGGATAGATTAAAGAAAGTTTGTATAGTCTAGCTCTGCCTCCTTGCCATTTAAATGCATCTGGAGATAGGGTAAGAGGTGGAAGGTAGAAAAGATTTGTAAACATTTATAAAAGAAAGAATACTACCAAGCTGGCATTAAAGTGTATGAACATGTATTTCATTTTCATAACTAGAAAATATAAATTAAGATTCGGTTTTATGTGAGCAAGGCAGGATGAATGGTTTGATTATATCTGTATTATTTTTATCACATGAGTTTTTCAGATTCACTCCAAGAATGTTTGTTTTCTAAATAAGATCAATCCTAGATTTCATGATTTAGAAAGTCTGCCATAAGGCATGTAAACAGATTAAGTATGAAATAAATCCAAATCACAGCAGGAGAAATTTACATTATCTTTTACAAACTCAAGTACCAGTATCATAATTGGTTTGACTTCATTTCACTCATCAATTCCCTTAACTCTTCTGAAATCACCATTGATATATGGAAAAATAGATAGAGGATATGAAAGAATGAAATAATTAGATGATTTAAACCATAGGATTCACTTTCTTACCTTTTGATTTATGATATAGCAATAATTAAAAACCCAAATTTCTGGAACTTTCAAATAATATATTTGCATTTGATTTCAATACATGGCTTAGAGTATTTCAATCTTTACAATCAGATTTGTTTGACATTAAGTTTCTCCTTAAACTTTCCCATAACGTAAACCAAATAAATTGTGTGGGTAAAATTAAACACATCTTGCTCCATTAGCCCTTTACAATTCTGCAGGGCACAATAATAGACCCCACTGAACAATAGAAAAGAATAAATCTCCCTTTGGCCTCTCCCAATTTTGCACTCAAGCTGATTGATCTGCAGAGAGTAGCTCAGCTGTTAGTTGGTGGCTTATGCCATTTATAGAAGTATATTTACAGAGCTGGAATCCTTTTCAGATCAACTTCATGCTACAGCTATTTTAATAATATTTCCTCTTTGGGTTTTCCTAAGTTTTATGATACTGTCATCAGAATCCATTTTGGATCCAGTAAAGCGACTTTGGAATTTGCAAGAAAATAATAGAAAGTTTAAGATACAAAGTGGGCCAAACATAATACTGGGCTTTTGAATTTTTAGCATGGAAATATATCTATAATTGTTTGTAAATACTGTTAATCATATTGTTTTAACATAACTGGCAAAAATTTTAAAGCAAGTCCCATTTCTTGATTACACATAGCTACCTAATTAATATATTTTTCTACAAGTGGGAGACATCTGTCAAAATTCTGTGAATGAATCCAAATCAATTCTAAAAAGAGAGGGAAGCGGCTGTGGCTCAATCAGTAGGGCTCCCGTTTACCATATGGGAGGCCCCGGGTTCGGTTCCCGGGGCCTCCTGATGAAGGCAAGCCCGCCCGCATGGCGTGGTTAGCTGACCCAGTGAGCACAAGCAGCAAGGGGGGGATAAATGAATAAATAAATAAAATCTTAAAAAAAAAAAAAAAATTCTAAAAAGAGAAAGACAGATAGACAGACAGACACTATTTTATATAGTGTAAAAAGTGATAGTATTATATTCCCAATAATTAAGCAAACTAGCATGTTGTCTTGTACTATAAATATTCAGGACTTCTGACATTTAGAAAAAAACAAATCCAGTGACAACAACAGGAGACAATACGACTCAAAGTATAAATGAATCAGAAAATCCCAACACAGAATGGTCTTTGAAGGCATGGGCTACATATTATGATTCATGTTACCAAAGATTAAGTAATGTTTGATGAATAACAGAAAACAATAAGAAGAAAGAACAAAGGGATGAGAGTAATTCTGTATGCTGGTATGAATGGGAAAAAGATGAAGACAATTGGGAACCATATATTTCGTCCATATTTACGACTTTTAAATTGCATAAGACTTTATTTGGTATAAATTCTTCCAGAAAATTCACTACCATTTTCTGTTGGAAGACAGTTTTACACTGGATCAGTACAATCCTCAAAATATTAAATTAAGTGCTATATTAAGTCACCTTTTCTGACATGACATATGCCCTTTCCCACTCACACTATTAATGGTAATTCCTATTAAAAGTATGAGTAATAGAGTGAGATAAGGAGACTATACATAATTCTAAATGGATTAAAAAAGAAAAAACCTAGCACTACAGTTAGAACATTTTCAATCTTGGCAAGATAAGTGTAGATTCAACAATAATAAAATAATTTCCCAGGTGAATCAGAAGCTAACACAACATTGTGAGTGTTCCAATAAAATATCTTGAACCTAATCCCAAGAACTACTTTAAACAGTCTCTATTAAAAAACAAACCCAACAACAAGACAGGTTTGCACTCACTAAGCAAGAACCATGCATTCTAGTTTCTGTACAGAGATCCCTATCAGCTTCCTAATGCATAGTTTGGAAAATTTAATTCCATACACAATGGGTTTATTTCCCTGGTGAGAGTAGCTTTACAATTTGAGCTGTATGGTAATGCTAATGCAAAAAGCTAGGCAATAAAAAAGGATTTTGTCATATAGAGGCAAAAATAACAAAAAATAATTTTGGGGTCATAGTCTTGCCAATATTATCTACCTAATTTAATCAGTTAATTAGAATTTTATGCTGTCATTTGAAAATTAGATTAGAATTATTCTTTCTTTTTTAATGATAATGTGAAATCTTGCAGATTGTACTATTCAAATATTTCCTTCAAGCTGGCAGTATACAACCTCTGACTACACTACTTAAAGTAGAAAATTCACCTTTGGCTCATGCATGTAATACGTACATGTAAAAATGATTTTTAATTCTCTGAGGTTAATATATTCTAAATTCCAGCATCACTGCTTTCATATTCAATATAGATGTGGTATGTGAATCACAGCATAGAGTATCTATTCCTTGGCCCACCAATTTATCTAAAATTTTACTCTTTAGTCATTTCACTTATGTCCATGCCATTGTTTTTCCCCAGATGAATGAAATCAAACATACGGATTTTGGTTCCTCTTCGGTCAGAGTAGGTCTCTGCTTATAAGTCATGACCATCGCAAAATGGAGGGACACTGATGGAATCTGTTGCTGCTTTGATCATGTGGACGTCAGTGGGAATTGTATGCGTCTGTATTTGGTTAAGCCAATCACAGTGGCATAACCAAAGAGGAGGTTATTTTTCTCATATATTGAGAAGTTGAACAATGGGAAGTCAGAAGTTGCTTGGGAAATCAACATGGACATAGTTCAGATCAACTGTCTTGCTTGGGTACCATTGATTTGTGGCTATCACCTTCATGACAACAAAATAGTTATTCCACCTCCAGAAATGGAGCCAAGATATCAGGATGTAATAAGGGGGATATAGAAAAGGGCATAAGGTTCCTACAGCCTTTTCAGTTCTTTTTTGTCAGGAAATCAATAGCTTTCCTAGAATCACTATTCAGTACATGTACCCTTACATCTCATTGGCCAGAACTAGCTTATAGTGTCACAGTTAGCTGCACGGAAACCTGAGGTAGGGTGTATTTTTAAACTGGGCACGTTGATGTGCCAAACAAGATTAAATTCAGTTGTAGGAGAGACTGCATCCTTGTCCGGCATCTAACAATATCTGCCATGGTGGTTGTACATACATCTGGAAGTAGAGCTAAGCTTCACTGCAAGAAAACATCTACGAGCTATCAGCCAGGTCTATAACAAGTTGCTGTTGCTGCTTTATCTTTTCCTCCTCCTTCTTCTTCTCCTCTGCCTCCTCCTCTTTCTTCTTTTTGGAATCATATGACCATCTCTTAAGAAGTCATTCATTATAGAAAAATAGAAATAAACATGGCAAAATACTTTTTGTCTATTGGCAAGCCTCCAGCATGAGCTACTGTATGAGGAATCAAAAGGATGAACAGGGGACAGTGCCTACCTAAGCTGCAATGCATTATTAATCTGTCTCTGAAACTGTAATTACCTTCTGATTCCGTCTCTTCAAGTTTGCAAACAACGGCACTTAGACTTCTTTTCTGTGGATGCCTTACTAATCATTTCATACTGCAGTTTATGGCTGTTGTTGTTTTAGATTTGCACAACTGAAATGAACTTAACTAAGTACATATGTGAGGTACTGTCTGTACCACTATTTGGATGATGGCTTTTGTGAGTCTTCTCTAGAACTTCAGTTTACAAGCTCAATTATCAAACTGAAGTATAAAGTCTCTGAAAAATATTTCTTTGAAAAAGTTGAAGAATTGAGGTAGATATACCTTCTTCTTTCAATTATTTTTTAAAAGTCACACAGCATAAAATCTGTTTTTACCACTAAAAATTTTTTTGAATAATTGGATGCAGAGGTTGGGTGATGAATCCTGTGAGATGTATAACTACTTATCTATTGTTTGTAAAACTTATGCCTTTCCTGTTTTTATTTATAATAATAAAGAATATTTTATTACCACAAAGATTATTTTAAAAGATATGTGCATCAGCTAATATTGTACTAAATCCAGGACTAACAAACTATGTGAAGGTAGATGAAATACTTGGCAAAGGCTACTTTTCCTTCCTCCTAGGATTTAATTCATAGTATTGTCAGCCTACTCAGTTCAATCAATACCGACCTAAAAATATATTTTTCCAGTGAATTATTTCCAGCCACTAAATGTCATTTCTCACGAAAATTCTAATAAAAATGCCTAAAATGCATTATCTGACATTTTAGTGTATCAGTAAGCAGCTTGTCAATTGATATTCTAAAATCTTTATATGGTATGGATTTCAATTTTATGTTCTAAACTTGTGACTTTTTACAGAATAATTTATATCTCAATTCAGCTATTTAGCAAGGGATGTCTACAAAATCAGTTTCAATTATAAAAATGGTTCTAGTTACACAAGTACATTGCATTATGAACTAGCAATTGAATGGTTCTGCACTTAATATTGACAAATAATGCCTCAGGGTTGCTTAAGTCAGCAATGTCTACAGCTGAGGAAAAAACAGCTGACTCTATAAGCTTGAAAATCCTCTCCCTTAATCACACTAAGCCTTATTAATAGAAAGATGAAGAATTTAGAAAAGCTTGGCTAAATTTACTCTTAAAGGTTAAGATAAAACATCATTAGTTTTTAGGCAACTGCTTTGTCATGTGCTTGGTAGATACCCTCTGCAAAACAACAACAACAACAACAACAACAACAACAAAAATGTATCTTCTGTTATTGCAGCATCTTTTTTATTAGCACAAAAATTCAGATTATTACCACCCAAGGCATTCTACCCTAAACCCACAGGGAACCCTCACCATAATAAGATCGTTAAAATGCAAATTATATTGTTTTCTTCTCATGGGATCTTAGCAACTACCACTAAGAATATAGATTTGCGGCGTCTTCCATTCATTTATCCATTAATCAAGTATTTATAGAGCACTGACTTAGGATTTAGACAATGGAAAACATGCCAGATAGCCTCAGCCCTCAAACAAAACTTATAATCATTTAAGTTATCACTTAATTATAGTTATAACAACTATGCCAAAGAAAAAATAAGTATGTGGATATGTATCAGGAAATTATAACAGAATTTAGAGGTCAGAGTAAACCTCCCTGAGGAAATAACATTAAAGCTGGAATATGAACAGTGAGAAGTTAATTGGTTAGTAAAGGGATGAGGAAAGAATTGTAAAAGCAAAATGAACAGCAGGTGCAGCAAAAAATAGAATTACAAAGAACCTGAAATAAATGTAGGGCATCAAAAAAACTGAGAGAAGCTTAATGTAGTTCGGAAGATGAGAGAAGTAAGATTATGTTGACAACATGGCAGAACCAAACAGAATGAAGTAGAGTGTTGGACTGTAGGCTTCACCCAGATCAATGAGAAGACTCTGAAGGGAACTTAAAAGTGGGGGTAGGTAGGTAGGGACATAATCTTTAAATATTGAAACAGAAGTTACTCATTTATTTATATTTTTAGATATTAAAAAGTTAAAAGGGACAACTGCAGGATGATATTTGTGTACTAAACATTTCTATCTGAGACTACAATTCAAGTAAATTGATAAATAGAATTAAGAACCAGCTGACTAAAATGTCTGATTCCTTAGGCAATCAGGGCATTGCAAACATATTAGACAATATGACAAGTTAAATGTTTGAATTTTTTCTGAAAATAAATTCACCTTACTCTCTTAAGCATTTTAGCTTTGGAATAAACACATAAAAAATGCCAAGAAAGACGATTTATCAGTTAGAGATGCATATTAATGTAACTGAAAGTCTTAAATATAATGGCGGAAATATTAGTTTCGTGAAAACTAAGTCCCAGGGATTCAAAGTGAGGAAAATTTATGCTCTGTACGAACTCTGTGAGGGTTATTACATTAATGTTTCCAACAAGCTCAAACCAAAACCCCATTAAATATTTGATCAGTATGTGAAAAACCAGCAAGTACTCTTCACAACCATGAATATGAACATCTTGCAGACAGTTTAATGCATGACAGATACATAAAAAAGATTATGCATGATAAAATAGTACAATGTTGGCACATCCCAACCATGCGTAAGAATAAAAGTGATGAAAACCACAGAACAACAAATGAAAGGTAAAGTTAGGTATAAAAGAAGCTGTGTTTGGGAGACATCATTGCAGGCTACATCAGGGATTACAGGCCACCCCCAAATCTGAGTATTTTCCATACACATTGCTTTCCCTATTGTCCTAGGCCAATCTGTCTAACCTATAATAAACAGCAATTTTGGGTAAATATCAAGGCCACACTTCTATAATTACACCTACAAATGAGCTTTAATTAAAGAAATGCTAAATAAATTTTCTTCCTCAATCACAATCTATGGCTGAGCTACTGAATTTAGAATCCTCATTTATTGTGTCACTTCTTTGTGTTAAGATACTTGGAAATTAGTTGAAAAGCAAATAGGGTTTTGGGGAGAGGAGAGATGGCAATTAGCACATGAACCAATTTGTACATTGATATGGATTATTTTTGAACCTAAGTTTTCACCCATTGGAAAGTCAATGGGAATGGTACACTTTAAAGGACAAATAGACACATTTAGACTTGGGGAAGTGGAGGAAATCCAAGGGACAATGTACTATCAGGATGGGCCTTTTCAGCTGGGAGCTCGTGGGAAAAGGTTGCTAGAAAAATAATGGGTAACTTAGGGCAGTGGCCTGGGGAAAAGAACTATAATGTGAAAAAGGGTTCAGTAATAGAAGTGACTATGCATAGGAAGAGGAGTCTATCAAAAAAATTAAGTATTTCCACAAAATTACCAGATTCACGATTTTACTTAAAATGCTATTGGGGAAAATTGTGCTTTCACTTCTAAGCAAACCATTAGAAAATATTTGAAAAAGGGAAATGGGCATTTTAGCTATTCACTAAAAATTTAAATGTAAAATCCAACTCCTACATTTGGGCAAGGATGCGGGGGTGGGGGTGGGGCAGAAAAAGGAAGGGCTTAATCTGGTAATTTAAAATTGATAATATTAAATGTTAACAGTTTATTTAGTTAATTATTTAGTTCTGTTCTTAAATTCTTTCCAGTGACAAATGATTTATATCTTCAGATTTGTAGTTTGTTTTTACTTTTTGCTATAGGAATATGAGACACTAATTCTGCTCATTCCATACTATATCAAAAAGCAGAGAATACATACATGCATATGGGACCAGTGCACCTAACCACCAAAAAAAAAAAAGACTTTAAGCCTACTTAGAGGGGCAGATTGGAAGGTTATTTATTCCCTTAAAGGAAAAAAACTATATATTTAGTCCGGAGAAAGAACCTGTATGAATTTTTAAGAAAAAGTCAAAGTAAAGTATATGATTATCTTTCCTTTAATTAGGTTAGTAGACCTAGAAGAATTTACAACAGGTTAATTCATGTCTGATGATGATATACATTTTCCTTCTTTAAAGAAAGGAAGCCCTTTGTAAATTATAAAGCTTCCTCCTTCACGCTCCTGGAACTTTAGGGTAAAACATAAAGAGTCCTCCTATAACCCTGGGAGTTATTCGTCCTTTATAAGTCAGACACACTCAAAGATAGAATACACTATTCCCAAATGAAATTTATCAAAACACAGTTGCTAATAGGAAGAATATCTAAGTATTAGATACTCTAATAGATCTTAGTTGAAAAAAAACATATCCCTGTAAAACCAAAAATATCAAGGAAGCTTTTAATAATGTCTTACAATGTCTTCTTCTTTTTTATTTATTTTATTTTTTTAAGCTTTGCACTGGCTGTCTGCTCTCTGTGTCTGCTTGTTCTCTTTTCAGTCAACCCCAGGAACTGATCCTGGGACCTTCCGGAGTGGAGAGAGGCTGCTCAATCTCTTGCACCACCCCAGATCCCTGATTTTCTGCATCCCTCATTGTCTCTCTTCTGTGTTCCTTTTTGTTGCGTCATCTTGCTGCGCCAGCACTCCGTGTGGCCCAGCACTCCTGCATGAGCTAGCACTCTGTGCAGGCCAGCACTCCGCGTGGGCCAGCTCTCCATTTGGGCCAGCTCGCCATGCGGGTCAACTTGCTTTTCGCCAGGAGGCCCTGGGAAATGAACCCTGAACCACCCATATGGTAGACTGGAGTCTAATCACTTGAGCCACATGTGCTTCCCACACAATGTCTTCTTGATGGTACTTTGAACAAAGATTTTTAACAAGTCAGGTTCAAAAAATTTCATTCATTATTAATGAAAAAATAATCAATGATAATTAAGTGGATCTGACTTCACAGCAAGGGAAAATTCAAAGACAAGGAATATTTTCTGCTTGCCCAATAAGTAAGCTGTTAATATTGCTAATATTAGCCCTATTAAAAGGATATGCAGAGGAGTGGATGTAGCACAGTTGTTGAGCACCTGCTTCCCTTGTACGAGGTCCTGGGTTCAATCCCTGGCACCCCCTAAAAAAAAAAAAAGGATATGCAGAGTATCTCGAGTATCTGTCTATAACAGCTGTCACTTCACTTAATTCCAGGGTCAAGTGAGCTGATCAGGCTGTTTACTTAGAGGACCCCATTCTTTCTGATGGTTTTATATGTGTCCCTCCAAGATCCCCATATTCCACCAAATTAAAGCACACTATCTCAGAACCTTCTGTGGTCAATGGAATCCCTACTTGGCATTCCTGCCTTAAAAGAAACATGTAAGGTTTAATGTCCACTATTACATTTTGAAAACATAGCCCAGACCTCAAGGCTTTGAAATACTGCACCAATAATGATGCCTCGCCAACTACAGGATTTTCTACCAGGATGTAATCTTCTCAAGACTTGAGCCAACTCAACAGGAAAATGTCAACTCAATGATGCAAATACAAATTTCAAACCATACTACCACACTCAATAGTCCTAACTGGTGTACAAAATACCTTCCTATAACTTTCTTAACTGAGTTTCACAACAGATTTTTGGGATGGATATTGTTATTAAACTGTTTCAGGGGTGATACTCAGCTTAGTTCAATGACATGATATTGTTCTAGTAGGTGGTAAAGCTAGAACTCAGGCCCAGGAAGCTCTAGATTCCAACTACACATCCCTTCCTCTTCCTTAAGCTACACAAGGCAAAATAGAGAAACAAGCACTCTAGAGCAGTGTTCCCTGAACATTAACATGCATCAAACCACCTTGGGTTCTTTTTGAAAAGCAGGTTCTTGTTCTGCAGTTATGGGGTAGGGCCTGACATTCTGAAGAACTAGCAAGCTCACAGGTGATGTGGATACTGCAGCTCCCTGGCTTTACTTTAAACTGCAATGCTCTATGTGGACACTAGGTGCGGTTTATTTGCTTCTACTACAGGACTTTAACTCCTATTCCAAACATAATCCTTTTTGTGTTTTATGGGAAGATGAATCCCCAGCAAATCCACACTTATTCATATTATTTTTGTTATTGTATTCATTCCTTAACTCTAACATCTTCAAAAATAATTGACACTAAATTATGTTTATCCCATTATTTAAAAGAAATGTTAATATATAATATAAGGTACTGAATAAAAAACCTTGCTTTATTTTCACTTGCCACTGAAATTCTTTGCTACTTTAAAAGCTTGATTAGAAGAAACACAAAGAGTCATGAAACATAGAAATAAATGTTGATCTTCTGCACATACCAAAAACACAATGAAAAAACTTTCTGAAGTAAGCAGAGGTCCAACCTGAGTAAAATTATTTCAAACTTTAGGGTAAATCTCACATTCAATGATAATTAATTGTTGCCTATTTTTTAAGAACTTTAGCTAAAGGAAGAATTCGACCAGTGTCAAAAATTGATAATTGGGTAGACTATAGATGTACAGTACTTCTTTCATGAAACAGTTATTTTTTATTAGCTTAACTGGCAAAGGCATATACGAAGTTGACGAACTCTAATATATTTTTTCAAAGCAACAAACAGAAACTGCTTTCAAGTAAGTTTGTTTTCACATTAAGGAAAGCACCAGAGCAAATACTCAAAAAGGAAAGTTTGTCCGAACTTGGAATTTGATCAGTCTCCAACTACAGTGTTTCAATTCACTGATTAATTCTAAGTTAAATATATTTTCTCTTTATGTAAACTGATTTAATTACTTTAATATAGAGAAAACAACAATCAACAATATTTCATTGGACTTTCTTTTTTTAAAATCTTATGCCAAATGAAGAAAGCTGTTGGCTAGATGTTTCTTAATAAAAAAGCTGCCAAATAGTTCAGATAATATGCTTATGCCCATAATGTCCATAAAGAAAGAACTCTGCTGACGTGGTCATTTAAAAAATATGTCTATACACACAGACCTAAGTATATTATATTTACAAGGTTTTTATTTGATGTTCTCCTATTAACTAAAGAAAGTTCAAACTACCCTCACAGTAGAAAATAAAAAAAAAAAAAAAAGGAAAAATAATGGGATATGAAATAAGTTAATTTAGTCAAGCAAAAAGTTGGACTTTTGGAGGTACAGATCTCACAAGAAAATTTACCTCAGCACATTATAAATATTGCTTCAAATTTCAATACTTCAGTCTTTTGGAACCCCAAGTTTTTAACCATGGTGTCAAGATTCTGGTGTTAGAGAGGTAAATAATTAAATATTCTACTGAGAATTTACATTTCCAAATACTGATTTTAATATTAATAATTTTTAAAAATGATTGCACTTCACCTCACTGAAACTATCTGACCTCAAACTGACTTTGCTTCTATACATTCTTTACCAGGATTCATAAACTATTCCCTACCTGCTCTTTGTTTTCAAATTATCTCACATTTTGGCTTGATTAGCATATTTTTAATGAAAATAATACACAGCCATTTTTGAAATTTTAGGAAATGTTGAAAATTATGAAGAATAAATTCATCTATAAATTATATTATCTAGATATGACCACTTTTATTTTATATGCATATTTACATGCTTATATTGTCATATTTCTAAATGGAAATATGCACTACATACACTACATACTGCTTCATTTAGTTAATTTCTTTCTCCTTCAAAAAATGCATCCTAATTTCCCATATAAATCATGATTGGAATGTCAATAAACAAGTTGTCTAAATGTCCACATTCCCTGAAATTAACATTTCTTTGGAGTACAATAGAAATGTGGGAATTCAAAACATCAATAAGTGCTTTGGTATGAAACATCTGCCCACCTGACAATCTATTTTCAAATAACTCTGGTGTTTTGTTGTAGTAGTAGATAATATTTAATTCAGTTGAATGCCAATTATTAATTATTTACTAGGCACTTTTCTAGACACTGAAAACAAATAAATTAAACACACACATTTATGTATTAAGCATATTACATATATAAACATTGCACATATTTTACATATGCATGTATACTATATATTATGCATCAAGCATATATACATAAATATGAAGATAGCATGTTACGACTCTCTAAACCTCAGTTTGGTAGGCAATGAAGATCAAAGAAACTTTTATTTTTATTAGAGCAAAAATGACCCTTTCCCCTAAAACGAAATACTATTCTCATGGCAGATGATTTATCTCTCAGAAACAACATGAATATTTACCACTCAGTTGACTAACTCATGTATGTGAGATAAATTGTTCCTTAAAAAAAACAAAAAAGACACCTCAGGAGACTTTTAAAATAGTAGAATTTGAGACTATTTTTCCCCTCTCCATACCACCTGAGAAAAGATGTAGAAGGAATTGATTTTTCCCCCCTGTGTTTATATGTCAATACATGAATATTTAGAGTTCAGAACAATGCTAAACTTGTCAAAAGGGCCTACCTACTATGATGACTACCTGGTATTCCCACTGAGACCAGACCCCATTTTATATCTCTTTGGAGAAAGAACTCTTGGGTCTTTATGGCAGGTAATGTGCTACATTACAGCCAAGATTTCTAGAGTCTATTTCCTGCCTCCAGGTTGGGATGGGCAGCAAAAAGAGAAAGGGCCATTATGATTCCTGTTGTAAGTTCTACACCCCTTCTTAAAAAGATTCCATTTTAAAAGAAAACAAAAACTTTTAGTTAATTGGCCCTACACAGATTAGGAACAAATTAGAAATTGTAGCCAATGTTGAGGGCCATTAATTTAATCAGTGACTCATACCTAGCCTGCTGCTATTCTAAAATAGTATATTAGTGAGGTCTTGAGACACTCAGCTTTCAGTTTCTTGTTTCTCATTATGTCTATGGAATTATGTCCCATTACTTTAAAACACATTTGCATAAGAGACTATAGGAACCGGGAAAAATGAAGAAAGGAGGTGTAGGAAAGTGGGAAAGTAAGAAAAGTGTTTAAAATTTTTTCAAGATTTGAGAATATTAAAATGCACATCGTGCACACACACACACATCTACAGCCACACACATCTCTACCCATAGGAACTTGTTAGCAACTCAGTCAAGTGCATAGAGAAGAAAAAATCCTTTTACATGAGATCACTTTATCTCCTGGAATCAAGTCAACAGCTGTTGTCAAGTTTTCCTGTGAGACTTTGAATGGCTTGCTAGAGGTAAAGCTTCAAAAGATTATTTGTGTGCCTGCAAAATATTTGATTATGTGTTCTGAGAGTTCAGGCCTTCAAATGGAGATAAATACAATTCTATGCAGCAAAAGAACAATTATTTAATTACATACAGTAAAGGAAAAAGTAACGTGAAGACAGAGATTTAACTTATCAGAACATTAAAATTAGAAGGTAATTCCTTTTGGTTTTATGGTGCCTCACTCCTTCCAACTCAAAATGTCAGATCAATGTGTCATATACCCAAAAGTTCTCTTACATGTCTAGTTCTTACGTACCTTCATTAACATGGACTGAACTCTTCTCTAGCTTTTACAGAATATGGCTACGTTGTAGAAATGTATGCTCTATTAGTTCTTTGTAGACATAGTCTTATTTTTTGATGCTTTAAGTAACATTAGTGAGATTGAAAGAAAATTGCATCTGGGTTCTAGAAGATGCTTCTAGAATCCTGAATTGTTTACAGAAAATTTCCATTTTATTCAAGTTAGTCCAAATTGGACTTCCGTAGCAACATAAGAGTCCTAACCTATCATACAGTCAATGGAAATAAATATTTTTTAAGATTCTTCATACATGTTGCTTCCCATAAAAATTATCTTACTCTATCCTTACTAATTCTACGCAATTTTGAAGAAATGTCCTTTATTGAAAAACCATGATCTACTTTCATTTGACAAATTCATGTAAAAACTTAAATCAGTTATTTTATTCAAACAATTATGTAGTAATTTCTTTCAATCATTCAGGAAACATTTATTGAGATTTTTTTAATATTCAAGGCAGTGCATTAAGGAGAGAGGTAGAAAGACTCATATGGCTTCTGAGCAGTTAGTCATACAGTAGTAGCAATGACATATAAACAGAGACTGATACATTTCCTTCATTTTATAATGTACTTATTTTTCACATTTACATCATTTTAAAATCAGGGCACATTATAAAATTCATGGACACATTTATTGTGGGAGTGTTCCTTTTTCCTTCCTGAAAAGCTGCTATTAAATCACCAGTATGCCCCTAATCATCCGTGATGTCTCAGAAGGGAGGCAATGCAGTATCACAAGCTAGTTTGTGATATGTAACATGGGAGCTACCAGGAGACTTCATATTTTTTACTAGCTGATATAATATAGTAAGACTTCTGAGCACTTCAGTGTGATTTAGGAGAGCAAAGGGGCATAGCATTTAACAAATATATAATAATTTCCTTATAATCCTCATAACAGCACTAAGTAGCAGGAATTATCTTCTTTTCCTGAACACGGAACTGAGGCTCAGATAAGTGAGGAGTGAAGAAGCAGCTTTGGATTTTCAAAATCAGGTATCTCTAACTGAAGCGTGCACTCTTCAGAACGTAACAATGATAGTATTCACTTAGTACTCACTATTTTTACTCACTAAGTGCTTGAACCAACGTGTACTGCATACTGTGTTCTGAGCCCTTTACATACAACAAAACTCATTAGGTACAAACACTAACCCCATTTTAGAGATGAGGAAACAGACATGGTGAGGTTTTTGTTGTTGTTGTTTTGTTTTTGTTTTTTACAAATTCAGACAACTAATAAGATTAAGAATCTGGTACAGGAGTCTGAGCTCCTAACCACTATGCCATGAGCCTCTCAAGACACTTTCTCCCAAACCTCTGACCACCTATTAAAAATTGCAACACTCTAACTCTTGATTTCCCTTACCTACCTCTACTGATCACCTTCTAACATATCATACAATTGATGGATTTATAATGCATATAATTTCTTAGCACCTCCAAGTAAATTCCTCAAAGGCAGGGATTTTTTCTGTTTTGTTCACTGATGTGTCTTAACAGCCAGGAGTTGTATCTGGCCCAACATAGTATCTCATAGCTATTTTTTGAATGAATAAATGAATTAACAAAAATGGGAGAAGAGAATGGGCGTTGCAAAAGTAAACAGTAGCTGAAGAGGAACAGAGGCAAAATAATGAGAGTTGTATTCTGAACCACTGCTTAGTGGTATTTGCCTAAGGCATCAAGTGGGAGCAGAAGAAATCAGTGAGTGAGCAGCCAAGGAAGGCTTTGCTCCTTTATATTTTGAGTGTAGTTTGTTCAGCAATAGACACTGGGAAGGAGGGCAGGAAGACATCAAAGTAGCTGTATTCTTCATATTTTTTATCCCTTTGGCAGCTGTTTGCTCTATTTCCTGCTGACACTACAATTTCAGCAATTTAATGATACAACTGTTTCTGAAAATGACACAGACACAGACACCCTCAGCCGTTTAATTGGCTGCCCTGGTGAAGTGGAATCTGCTGACTTCTAATTTCATATTTTGGGGTGTGCAGATACTGGGAGGTTGGAGGGAGATAATATTTACTTTCATTTAAAAAAGAAGTAAAATCTTAGGAGGAATTTTAAGCTCAGCCTACCTGATTAGGAGCTGCTGCTTCCATGGCACACACTAGAATACCTATGAGAACTCTACTCTAATCCCTGCAAAGGTGTTGATCAAACCGATTATCTTCCAATTCAGCTTGCCCTTAGGTCAATGGAATTTCACTTGCCATAGGATTTCTACATGATTTTATTTCATGTTCACTCTGAAGTGGTTTGCTGTTCCAAATAGCAAGGAGTACAACTCTGATATCAAAACCTGATCTCTTCACCTGCAAATTTTAGGTTTGCTTTATCCAGTTCTCTGGAAGTGTTGTATAATCAGCTGCCACCTCTTGCACTTGACTGAGCTTTGCCACCTTAACATTTGAATGAATTTACTAAATATAGTGACATATTTGCTATTATTGTAGAAAATTTTCCTCTATCTACCCATTCTTACAGAAATTATGTTAAAGTCAACCCAAGTCTTCCTCCTTGTTTTTCATCCTTAACATACAAAATGAAATACTGAACTTCTATGTAAGGCTGGTTTACAAAGAGAAAAAAAAGCCTATGATTAGTAAGCAAAATATAGTACTGCTGTCCTAGGTGCTAAGGCTAAATATTGTACACAAGAGTAAGAGTAAACTAAAAATTAGAAATGGCCTGAAAGAAGTTTTTTTCGATATAGTTAACAAAGAAGACAGAAAAGCAGTTATGAGATGACAGGCCAATATACCTATATGTTAATAATAAAATTAACCAAGGTATCCATTCTTTTTCTAAAGAAACTGCTCCCAAACATCTTTTTTGTTGGATTTAATCTACTGTTATTTCTCCTTTTTCATGAATCTGGAACTTCTTTCAGCTACTGATAGAAAATCACTTGCTTTAAAATTGTTCTTTTCTAATAGCCTCAGTTCACACACCTCAGTGTGATCCTGCTTCAAAGTCTCACTTAAATTTATCAGAGTCTAGCATTTCTGGAAAATTAACTTTCTTAAAAGTACATAAAAAAATTCCATGGAGGATATGGCAGGCTAGAGAAAGAAGTGAGAGCAATCTTCAGCATTAGGTTGGTAGGACATCATTTTGTGCCTATACTTGAAATGAGAACGTGTAATGTTAACTAGATATTGTAGAAATTCAACCCATATTAAACCAAATATAGGTGGAAGGCAAGACTAAATTCCAGAATCTGGATGGAAGATCAGTGAATAATCAGAGAAAGGGAACAGTAAGCAGAAGAGGTTTGGTAGAGCATTGATTTTACGATGCTCCCAAAATCATCAGAAGAGAAGAAAGTCCAGGGAGGTTTCTATGGACCTGGAAGTGCGAGGCAGAACTTTGCTTCTCTTTCATTGACTGGAGCTCAGTCACAGGACACATCTGAGTTCAATAGAGGATGCGTGCAAGCTGAAAAGTAAAAGTAGACACTAGGGTCAGAGGGTACCAGTGCTCTAACAGCCAAGAAAATTTGGCCCAACCAAAGTTTATGTCTGTCTCAGATATTGGAAGTTTTTAAAATAATAATGAGTTAATTGATGAACTATAACAGCAATAGTAATAATAATAATGAATAGTTTTCTTTTTCATTTGTGAGGGAGACAAAGAAGTAGGCAAATAACTTAAGGTTAGTCCCTAATAAGAGCTATATCAGATACAAGACATTAAGGTACCAGTAGGGGAGGGGAGATTAGTCCCAATGATGAAATCAGGGAAATAATATTAGAACTAGAGGGGGAAGCTTTGGGATTCAGAGATAGAGATGAAGACTGCCATCTATAGACACAGCAGGGGAATATTTCCAGATATGCAAGAGAGGCATGCAAAGAACCAGGGAGATTTTTAATGGAACAGAGATAGGAGGCCCTTTGTCAAAGTAGACTGGGGTGAGATCATGTCAGTTGGCTAGAAATTGCAATATTAGCAAATATAGGGATATATAGAACTTTGCTATATTATTTCATTTCTTTTTTGAAAAGCCCTTTCCTTTTCAATTTTATATGTTTACAATTGAGTGGCCCAGTTTTAGTCTATTAAATGTGGGGGGTGGGGTGGGTAACTGTACTAAAAATTGCTTTTAAATCACTTTGATAAATGTTACTGTAAAAATATTTTCCACATCAGGTCACATTACATATATATGCATCTTATTATAAATTCCAAATAATATTTTAATCTCATTTTTTTTAAAGTTAGGCTAGAATTAGAATTTAGAATTAGAATTAGAATTTAGGAATCATAATTAGAAATTAGAATTTAAAATTAGTACCAGAAATTATCTCTCTATAAAGCTATCAAACACTGATTGCTTTACTCTCCTTTATGTAATACCCCAAGTGAAATTAGATATATTTCCAAAGAATCATCTACCCACCTACTTCACATTTGAAAAAGAAATATGTGTGGAAAATATCAGCCAGGGTATAATTCAATATGTACTATGTAAATGAACATTTTTTTACATATAGTTTTGCTCTTATAAACTTAAATATGAAACAAGATTTTTCTCATTAAATCATGCTTTCATTTCTTTTTCATTATAATTTGGGAATTTCAAGAAACCAAAAGTTTTAGATTTAATTAAAATAATGCCTAAGTCAGGAAACTCTTTCACAGTACTTAAAACCAAAGCTTACATGTGCATATGACTCAAAAAATTTACATATATTAACTCATTTAATACTTAGATCCACTCTATGAGGTGTTTCTACAGGAACAGAAACATTTGGAAGTTTCTCCAAGGTCACACAAATAGTAAATGGTGGAACCCATATTTGTAATCATATTGTGCTTTTTTCCCAGAATCTATGCTCTTGTTCTCTGTGCTAAATTGCCTCCCATATATAATGATATCTTTAACGTTTAAAACCTATTCTTAACAGTTATATATGCTTAAAACTTTCATAGCACTTGAAAATTTAGTAATTTATCTTATTGATTAAAAAAAGTGAATACTTTCTCTCACTTCGCAATACTAGATATTAAGGAGCCATGAAGTAAGTCTCTTATCTATCACATGAACTTCATTCTGTTTTGGGCCCAAAGACCAGTAAGGAATGGATAAAAAGAAGACTGTAAATTGAGTACCACTGGGCCTTGCAGGCAGTGCCAGTTATGCCAGGTAAGAATGTTGAGAATGCAGTGCTCATCTCTAGTTCACAGAGCAATTGGCTAGCAGGAATCCTGTAGAATAAGTGCCACACTTACTTTTTTGACAAATAAGTGACATTCATATAAGCAAAGGAGTTATTGTTGAGACAGTTGCCTTAAATCTCACACTAGATTTCAATTTGAACTAATGTAACCTTCAGCTGATAAATTAGAGTACCCTCACAGACAAAATGACTGTCAGTTACAAGCTACAAGTGTATGTATTCATTCAACAAACACTTTCTGTGCCAGGCACAATGATATTGGTACTCAGTGCTCACTCCTAACCCTCAGGAAGTTGCTGATTTTGACTGTTATTACATGTAAAAATAAGGGTATAATATTCCTTTCCTTTCCCATCCCAAATACTAACTCACCTTTTCCTTATAAATACCTGACCAAACAAAATGTCAAATCTTATATATAGAATTTACTTGAATAGCCCCTACATCAAAGTGCTGCTTTCTTAGAAGCTTAGCACTGTTACCGTGTATTGGCTTAGTTAAAAAAAAAAAAAAAAAAAAAAAAAAAGATCTCTAATGGCAAAGAATGGCAAAGGCATTGCCTTTAACAGGGATAGCCCATATATATTTGGGGCAGCCACAAAAAAATAAATTTTTCTCTAAGAAAGGAGAGGAAAGAATTAATATAAAAGCAATAAGATAAGCAGAAATATTACCTATGGTGCAAATGAAAATAAATTAAATGAAGTACATTCCTGAAGGAGGGCTTGGGTCATATATGTGGTACAAGACAGGGACAAAAAACACTAAAGAAAAATTCATGTGTGTGAATTCAACTAAGCAAGAACAAAGTGAATTGTTAATGAATAGTTGCCATTAGGTGGGAGATCATAGCAAAGAAGGAGCAGTATATTGGGGTGATATTTTTCAGCTTCATTAAAGGATACAGACAATCCTAGAAAAAGACGATTCTGAAATGAAGAGAGGGCTGAAGGTGTAAAAAGGAATGCTCATCAGGAGCATGTTGAGTGCTGTATTTGCTATCCAACATTAGGGCAGAAAGCTTTCAAGGCTCTTCCCTTCCCTCCCTTTTTGGATGTTACAACCAAGTGGCTGACCTTCTGGAAGCTAAATTATTCTTAATTTGCATAATGGCTTTTCCATTGTTGTTGTTCCTTTGTTATCCCAGCAACATGCTTTAGATAACACAGCTACATGCCATTTGTTTAGGTCCCTCAAGAGGAAAACAACCATCCCTTACTTTTTCCATCTTCCATCTCCTGTGTAAATTTTAAATAAAGCCAGATCTTCAAAGCACAAGGAAAGTCTTCACTCTGAAAGGCTCCTTGTCTAAGGAAACATAGAATTCCTGCATAATAAATAATCACCTTCTCCCTTAGGTTACAGAGGTTTTCAAGATGTATGGGCAGGGTAGAAAGAGGACATATTTTTTCATTAAACATATACTTATCAAGAAAAATGCAATTGGAAGAAAAATGGATATTGGATCTATGGCAATTCATGTTTCTTTCTTTGAGGCAAGGTTGGCCTGAGGCATGATACATGAGATCAGTAATATTACCTTCTCAAAGTTATTACAAGTAGCTGAGGTCTTCCAGCTATTGGGAAGGAAAGATGTCCTTTTATCTTTAACAGATAAAAATTAAATAGGGATGTTCATCCTCATTTTTTTTTCACCCCCTGCCTGTTTTCCTTACTTCTGATTTTTCCCCATTTAGTTCATCCATCATAGAACTATCACAATTTTTCCAAGGCACACCTCTCATATTAGCCCTGTGCAGATTAGAGCAGCACACAAACAATAACAACAAAAGAACAACGCCTTCAGTAACAACCTAGACTATGATTTGGCCTGACCCTTAGTCTCCAAAAATGCACACATTTACACCTTCAGCATTCTGCTCAGACTCTCCTCTTGAAAGAAAATTATTTTATCCATCTCGCACCCCTACATCCCATCCAGCTCAAATGTCAACAATTCTTTCAGAGTTCAACAGCTAAAGTACAGCCTCTCTCTTCTAAATGCTCATTCCACTTCATCTTTACCAGTTATCAATCACTCCTAGTGATGTGTTCATGTACATTCTTTGTCTTCTTGTTTTCCCCTCCTTAACAGATACTATTACTGTATACCTAATGTCTTCACAGTAACAATATTGCAAAGAATTGCTGGTTGGAAGTAATAGTAAGAGCACATCAATACTTTCAGTATATACAGTGTCAACCCAAGTTGATCTTTCACTGCTTAGTTTTCTCTTAGCACTTTGAAATATTTACTATACCATAACATTGTTTATAACACACTAGTTTGGGAAGATTTGAAGTTAGAGGCATTTGGAATTGAATCCTAGCTCTCAGTTCTGACATTAAATAGTTCAATGTACTTAGACAAACTATCAAACCATCTCTACCATAATATTTTTGTGAAGATTATATGGAATGATTGACATTAAGCACCTGGAACTGACCTCTTTCAAATGGAAGCTAGCTTTCTTTTGCACACAGCCCATGAGCTACATCCTTTCTTCTTAAAAAGCAACATACTGTAACTCACTTTATAAGTATCCACCAAAGTATTCAGCAGAATTGAATACAGGTGGCCTACACTTAGTGCTCGCTGACCATATGTGGTCTAAATAAGGCTAGAAACATAATTTTGTAAAGTTTTCAAGTGTCTGAAATGAGAAACCATTATCATGAAATCGTAGACCTCGGCTATATATTCTGACAATTTGATTCTAGATTTGCATATCGTACTTACTAGTGGTATGACTTTAAGCCTCTACTTCTTTGATTCTCCATTTCTTCACCTGTAAAAATGAGGACATTGGACTAGACCCACGATTTTTAATTTATTGTTTTATATATTTATTTTGTGCAGGAACTCTTATAGAAGTATATTAAAAAAAAAAAAATGAAAGTGTTAAAAGCAGAGCTGATCTGGAGGATACAGAGAGAAAGTTTAGGGCCTCCGCCTTCTGTCCCCCCACACAGGCCAGACTCAATCTGACTTAAATCAAGTCAAAGGTTAACAGAGAATTCATGAGGGATTAGAAGTTAAGCAGTTACTCAGGCCCACTCAGAAAGTAGTTATAAGAAATGTCAAATTCTAAGCCACTTGTTATATTCAGTGGATATTTCCTAAAGATTCTTTGAAGCTTCAAGATGTATCTTACCAGCCTTGTGAGTATATTATCAAATTAGCTGAAAATCCCAAAGTGGAATTCCATTGCTCTAATGCTTAAATAAATAATTATATTGGCTTATAAAAAATAATACTTTGAACACATGAGGGTTATCATTTGTTTTGTGTTCTAAAAGAGAGAAATTTGTAATGTAGACCATGTTGGATACAAAAATTCACATGGATTTGATATGTCTTTATACTTTCAATAAAACTAAGAGTATGTCAGAATGGCTACATTATGTTAGAATGACCATTCTGCAAAAATTGTGTAAGAAATTAATCATGTGCTTTGGAGTCAGATAGATCAAAGTTCTGGAACATTTACTTAATTACTCTAAGCTTCAGCTTATCTGTAAAATGCAAGTAACAATATTGATCCTCATTGCTTTTGTTTGTGTGTTTTGTGATTATTAAATTTTATTTGGTTTATGAAAGCGTTGGCTTATATTAAGTGCCTAATAAATATTATTTCATTTTCCCTTCTCCTTTTATACACTTCCAAATATACAGTTAACATTGCTCAGCTTAGAAAGGAAAGCAATGCTAACAACTCAACTTTTTAATGGTCTCTTTCACAGTGGTTTCTAACTTTCTAACCTTTTGAAGCTGTTAAAATAAAGTCAAATAATGACACTGCTGTGGCATAAGTGTATGCTAGGATCAATAAATTGTGGTTGTTGGGATAAATTGCAATTAAAGGGGTAGTGCTTGATTGCTTGACAGTAGGTAGTCTTTCTAGCCCCAAACAACCCCTGAATCAGTCTGATTTATAAGCTAATTAGTATGGAATTGGCATATATTTCACTGAGAGACGATCAGTTCTTATTGACTCCTGTCCACATCTTGAGTATGTCCTTGACTCTGTTCTGTGTCCCATTCTATTGCCGTAAAGTCCTCTTGGCTTGTTTACTTTACCTTTTCAATAATATAGTCATCATTTTTAATCATGTACAATGTTGAAGAAATTTAACATGTTTGTGAATAAGCACTTTAACAGATCTAACAAATTCAGAATTCCTGCCAGCCTTTTTCCCTTCTCATTTCTATACACATCAGATAAAACATGCAGTAATTCAGGCAGGCCATTTTCACCTATTTTTTGAAATTAATTGAGTTGTGTTAACGTATTGTGTAAGAAAACATTATAATAAAGTCAAAATACACGAAACTCCTTTATCCTGTTTTACTACCACTAGATTATAAAGATTATGCAAACACTCCTGTTGATCTGTGTTCTTGTTCCGTCACTGGAATTACTTGACCAAATATTAGTGTGTCATTTCAGGTGGGCAGATTCTTATACTTAATAGTTTGTTTTGACTATTCTCATTCCCATTCTTCTAACACCCTCTCTACAATGTTTCATTTTACTAGGGCTGAACTAACATGATTTATTGCTATTTAAGTAGAAATTTTATATCCCCTCTATAGACAGAACAGTTGAGGTCCTGCATATAAAATAATTGTCTTACATGTAAGGTTAAAGTAATGAAATATGTATCACAAGTACTAATAGCTATGTATGCATGAGTGTGTGTGTATTTATCATTCCAAGAGCATATGTAATTGAAAGTATTACTTGTTCAAGCATTTTGAGGTTTTGGATATAAACTTTTCTCACAATCTATTAGTATTTGATTGTTCTATAATGAAACTGTCATCTTTCTATTCTTTCTAGTCACCATAATATTTATGTCTAATATGTTACCAAAGTGAAGAATGTAATCTATTTTATGTAGGATTTTATCTAGAGAAATCTATATTAACTATAATTTTTCTGTATCTCTTTTATAATAGCCAAAATGCTGATCCTTAAATGCTGCAATATCTTTTAAGTATCATGAAGAAAAAAGTTAACTTACATTCAAAGAGTTTAGAGTTGAGTGAAATGTGCCTATTCAAATTCTCTCAAAATTGATAAGATTGGCATGTTTCATCCTGAGGTGTGCCTGTGCCCATGTGTTGGGTGTATACTATCTTTTTTTTTTTTTTTTTTTACCGGGAGGTCCCGGGGAACGAACCCGGGTCCCTCCATATGGCAGACGGACGCCCAACCATTTGAGCCACATCCGCCCCCTATCTTTTTTCTTGTTTCTCAATAAACTCTTGTTACTGACATCAATAAACTGGCATACCTCTGAATTCTTTCTTGTAAAAAAAAATCATAAGATATAAATTGGCTAAGTTAACCTGAATCCAATATAAAATAATCATCTTTAAAATAATTATCTCTCCAAATTTATGCTCAGTTATATTACAACTGCATTTTTGAGATTGTCTCTCCCTTCAAATCCAGGTGTTGGAGATAGAGCTGGGGCCATTTTACTATTGTTGAGGTAGTACTAAAGTTTGCACAAAGAACACAGTCTGAAAATTTTACAATAATGTTTCTATAATACAATAGAACCATTAAGGACAAAATCTAATGCTTTTCCTTTGCAGGCATTTGACCATTCCAGAGCTTGTTTTCTCCACTTCCTAAGAGCACTTTTCATTCATTAATATTAATTGGACAAATACTTTTCACCATTATAATAAACACAACTTTTAATTCAACTATCTTCTCTTCTCAATGATACAAATCCTTGCCACCTCTTTCACCTCCTGATTTGGAGAAGAGAGGATTTTAGGGGCAGGGGAAGGGAGTAAAACTTTCAGAGGGCATATTTGGAATCCATTAATAGAGAGCCTCTTAAAGAATAAAAATAAGATTAGAGTTTCAATATAACTTTAGCCTCTTTTAAAACCAGGACTTTTTTTTGCCTCTTATAAAATCAGAGCAATTTTTAAAAATCCATTTAAATTTTGCCATAAGTCTATGTCAAAATATCATTGATCAAATACTAGTTCATTTATTTTAAACTCACTTAAAAAAATGGCAATTTGAATAATTTATTAGAAAAGATAAATGGTAATTTTTTCCTAATAACATTGGGAAGTTACCCTCACAAAACTCAACCAATGAATAATAAAATTATATGAACTATTGGGAATCACCCAAGACTTTCTCAGGGATGAATTGAATAATTTATTTAATCATTATGAAATATTTGAAAAATAGCAAAGACATATAGAATAATAAAGTGGCCTTCCAAGTACTTACCACCCAGCTTAAAAATAGAACCTATCAGTATATTGAGCACCTGTATTTTGTTACAAATTACTTCCTCCCCAACCCCCTTTTTCTCTCAGATAACTAGCCACCTAATTAGTAACTATAATTTCTGTTCTTTTCCTACATATATAAATATCTCTAAACAATAGATACTACTGTTTAGTTTGTTTATTCCTATATATAAATGGCATTGACTTGAATGAAAATGTTTGCAATTTGCTCAACATGAAGTATGTTGGATTCATCTAATGTTTTTATATTGATATGATGGAACTTTAAGTTATAGGCATTTGATTATACATGGTAGTCTATCTAGTTTAGAAGTCTCCAAATTCCACCAAACGTGTCTCTTGTCCCCTTTCTCACCTTATAACCTAAAGTTCTAAGTTTCTGGTGTTGATAAATGTGCAAAGGAAAGCTATCCTTGATTCTTACCTCCTTTTAGGTTTTGGTCCCTCACGATTTTCCTTAATTCTTTGACTCTCAGCTATGTGTTTTCAAGATTAATTATTGTACTTTACCAGTAATTATTTTGTAAAGAATTTGTATTGGGAAGGTGCTTTAAAATACTTTATATGTCTTATTACTGGAAGGTACCATATGAGGACACTGATGAAATATAAGGCTACTGCTAGTGTGACATTATGTTCTCTTTTCTCTTGTCATATATAACTTCACGTTATTTTTTTACTGCAGAGTGGGAATTACATCAGATATTTCTAGTAGAAGGGAGGGGGCAATGGGAGGAAAGTGTGCTATATGTGTTTTGTGTGTGCATTAGGTGTCATGATTTTGGATATGGTCACAGTACTTTCCTCTGACCTTAGCAACGTGCTAAGGCCAGTTTTCTAATTTATTCACTACATAGATGCATACTTTCTTATGAATATATTATTTCTTTTAATTAAATAATCCAGAAAATAAGCATCTTAGAATTATATGCAATTGTATTTTCTATTATGATAAATTTTAGGGGGGTGAAATAACTAAGTTCTTTTGGTAAAATAACAATTTGCAAAATTTTGGTTTCTACTTTGGAATTTTCTTAACCACCCAATTTGAATTATTAAAGTACTAAATATCTAGAGAGTTTTGTGAAATTTAGTTCCTTGGGATGTTAGCAAACAAACTAAATACAAAATGATTTCTCTGACCAAATAAATTGGGGAAATATCCAAAGTTCTCAGACTTCTCATGTCAAATAACATGCTAATGTAAACTGTTGTATTTTCTAAACATATTTTAACATAGAATTTTGTTTAAAATAGAGCACTTATAAGACTGGCATTCTATAGGCTGCAATGAAATGTGTTGTATTTCAGTATTTTAAATATAGAAAGCATAGAAAAATGGAAGAAACACTCTATGATATGCCCATTTAATAATGCAGAATTTGCAATATTAAAACATAGGTTAATGCTGTCAATAGAAATTGATGATTATACTTGCTAAGTTAAAAATCTAAAGTAGTATAAGAGGATACATTAACGTGCACTGGTAATGATGTGGACACTTTTAGAAAAAAATATTAACATCTATTAACTGCACATATTCACATCCCATATTATTAATTCAATTGATTTCTCTTTTCAACTCACATGCTGGAAATGGGGGGGACCTTTAAAGAAAAGAGAAAAATGCCTTATTCCTCTTCAGCTGTTTTCTGTTTGAATCAGGCTCAGATCTGCCTGGCCAGAGGCTAGTGTGGCTTCCTAAAAGCCTATTTAATGCACTTCAGAAATATCAGCAGCAGGAGTAAAGTGGCAGACAGTGCCTCTAGGAGATTATTTGTCTCCCAGAAATTGTCTGTTCCACACTAGCCTTGACAAAGGTCAACCAGATGACTTAACCATAAAGAGGCCCAGAAGATTCCCTGCACAAAAATTTTTCTCATATGGACTTGCCCCAGATACTCAAACTGCCATTTCAATATGTTAGTTGGCAATACTTGAGTAATTAGCTGTTCTATAGAGATTTATAATTTTAAATTTTATGCATTTTTACTCACTTAGTCATCACAATAAAGCAATTTAGATAATGTTTATATTCCCATTTTACAGATGAGGTAAGGAGGATCAGGAAAAAATTACATAATTACCTAATATTTTCTAGCTGAGATTAACATACGCCTTTTTACTCTACATCTTATTTTAAATTCTGTGTAGTTTCTTTAAGACAATGATCTCTAAATTTTATGGCTCATCTACTCACTAAAAAAATTCTGTAACATATATAGGTACCACCATATTTGTGTATTATTCATTTATAAGTTATATAAATGTACTACTATACTATTATAGGATTTATATATTTTAAAAACACAGGAACCCCCCGCTCCCCAAATAAAGAAAGAATTAACAAATACAATAGAAATCTTAATACATCTCTCCCAAACCTGTGTGGACCACCTTCCATGCTCTCCGCATTACAAGTCACTTTTGAGAACACTGCTTTAAAAGTATATGTATATTTGATTTGTGTGTTTGATTTCACTATCTCAAAACTAGGTTTTTCAGAACTCTCTCCCAAAAGAACGTATTTTCAGGATAATTTATTCCTTAATGACAATTGGCAGAAATCCACCATCTGGAATTCAAAACTTGGATCTAATACTTGCTGCACAGTCCTGAACAAATTATTTAACCTCTCTGCTTCAGTTCCCAAATGGAGATAATATTAATGCCTATCTCACAGAACTGTTTTAAGGATTAAATGAGCTAATATATATAAAAAGTGCTTAAAGCAGAGCTTGGTATATTGTAAACACTGCAAAAGTACTCGTTATTTTTACAGCAGTATTATTACATCATTTTGTGACAGTAGGAAAGGGGAGGTTCTTTTAAAATAATTAAAAATATCTATTATGTCAAAAGTACTGAGATAGGCATTGAGTGTACACAAAGACAAGAAGAAAATTCCTTGACATTAAAATAACTTATAATCCAGCAGAGTTTCATGAGCTCACTTGGGGGACATTTTCAGAGGTTGGTATTTAGTATTTAGCTGTATATAAGAAGGAGGGATAATTATGTCAAGATAATTCAGAAAGATATTTCCAAGCTAAAATCATTGACACGGCAATAAAAATGGCAACAATAAAATACATTTCCAGATGCTCATTATTCAAAGGCTTCAACTACAGTGCTCAAGACTTGGATGAAAAACATCTCATAAGAATCCAATGCGAGAATGGGATGTAAGGGGAAAAGGGAAAAAGAGAATGTCCAGATGATGAGATTTCAGATAAGTGTAAGGGTTTTTCTTCACCAAAAGATCATATTTTTTTTCAGAAATTCTTCAAACAGAAAAGCTAACCACCTTTAATCATGCAAAATAGAATAAACAGAAGTATGATAAGCTGTTTTGAGAATAAAGACAGCAACTAAATAATGTGCTAGTTTTATTCATCGTTTTTACAATTCCCTTTTTGTAGGATATTACAAGTTCATTGATCACTGAAACAATCTTCAAGTTTTTCAATATTGAATTAAAAAATTAGAGTTCATGTTTACTTTAGTTTGCCACTCGTTTATGTAAAACACTTCCTGAGTAAATAGTAACACTGTCTGTGAGTGAATTTTGAAAGATTTTTGTGTTTGGCATTGTGTTCATTACAGCCATTTCCCTGAATAAAAAATTAGATAGAGTTATAGAAAACATTCCATAGTAATTTGATCAATATATTCCATCATTAGTGAATTATATACTGCTTTAAGGAAAGTCCACACCCACATAAACACACATTTAATCTGAGATTTTATTTACTATCCTAATTGCATTCTATGCTCTCAATAGAATTGTTTACTTACTTAGTAGTCATTTAATGTCATTAAATATAGCAGTCAGCTAAAATTATGTATTTTTGAGACTCACTTGATCACACATTTTCCAATCAAGTAATATATTCTTTTCCATATAATTGTTGTATTAGAAACTTATTCCTCCCAGGGTTGGGGGTTTGTACACAGTAAACAGATGGAAGGATCACATGCAAACTCACATTTACCATAGAGAATTGCACCATTGCTCTAATATTGTCATTACATGTGTTTGCCAACAATATGATTTGGTGTCCTGTGTGATGTGTATATTACAAATCCAATACCTAATATTATAATGTGGAAGAACAAGATCAGTTGCAAGAGTACTTTATAATCTAAAAATTGGAATTTTTTGTGTTTATGTCATATAATCTGTCTTTAACATTTGAACATTCAGTGTTCAGCCGTCCCTGCTACATAAATCAAAATAATAGGAAAACAGTACTAGGAAGACTGGGGTGAACACAGTTTTCTCCTACTGTGTATGAGTGTGTGCATTTTCTTAAATTTAATTTTTAATCAAAGTAATATGTGTCATTAAAAATCCAGCAGTGAAGAAGAGCTTATAATAAGAATAAAACAAAAGAGGTTGCTCTTCTTTCTTTTATACCCCAGCTGTAAAGACCACTTGTAAGAATTATACCCACCCAACTTCTGTTTCCTCTGTTAGGCCCTGTTAAGTTAATCTTAGCCTTGTAGCAATAGCTAACCAACCAAAAATAGAGTATAGTTAGTAGCTGTGGTCAGAAACTAACTGCAAAATCTAGATACTCCCAAACTATGACTTACTAGTTTTTAGCAAACTCAGTAGGATAGTAGAATGAACTTAGCAGAACTTTAGCTCATTATAATAGTAAGCTCTCCACCTCTGGGTGGAATTTAGATGAAATTTTCTGTATGTGCAATGTATGACTAAGCATGTAGTGCTATAGCACATGCACAAGATACAACCCCTCCCCACCTTTCAATCTAGTAACCCAACCCTTTGTCCTCCTCCCTACAAAGCCAATAGCTGCTACTTCTGCTGTTCAGAGGCCTTGTCTCCAGACCTCCACCAGCTTAATAAACTATTTCCCTTGTGTGATCAAACCTTGGTATGGACCCCAATTCTCTGCATCAGGCAAAAAGAACCAAGGGAACTCACATGGGTCTTCTTCACAGCTTTTCTCTGTAGTGGTAAATATTACTATATTTTTAAGTTTTTTTCTTCTGTTAATTGTCTTACCATCCCTTGGTAATGGACATGTATTTTAAATAAGGCCTAGAAAGTGTCTGGTTGACTTTAAATCTTGGGAAATGATAACATTAAAATATATATAAGCTTTTTAGTAAGTAGGAGATTCTGGCACAAATTGTTAATCTGTTTAATTTATTTCTGGAAACAAGGAAGAAAAGCAATATTAACTAGCAGGGTAACAGGTTGAACATAAATCTCCAAAATATCTGTTTTTATAATTAAAAATAATTGTGTGTGCTGCAGCGAACTAACTTCTGCAGTCTAATTAAATATATTTAACATACATTAACTCTATATGTAATTTGCATTTATTATTCTGCTTAAAAATTTTAGTGTACACCAGGGGATACTATGATTTTTATCCATGCACTCTATTAACTGAATGGATAATGATATGGTTTTAAAAGCTGAGATATAATTTTATCTCCCTTAGAATCTCTAACATGTACGCTATCAGAGTAATTTGACAAAAATACAGGGAGAATTGCATATGTTGTTGTGAAAGTTGAAGTTGTACCTCTACACTTTAATCTTCTGCCAAATATCAGCCATGGATTTAGATTGTTTCAGGGTTCTTTTCCAGATTATTTAGTTCACAAGCTAGGTTTTATTCAGAAAATTGATATTATACATATAGATTTGATATAATTATAGTCATCACTTGTGGTAATTGAAAATATGAATAATCAATTTTGTGAGACCTATTGTGATATAATAAAAGTAGGGTCCAGAAACTTGAGTTCTGGTTCTTGATTTGGCCACAAAGAGACCAGTGCTTCATAGCAAGTCTCCTCATCAACCTTGGCTTCAATTTCTTTCCTTACATAACATGATGGACTTAGGCTCTAATAGAGGACCCCTTAAGTTGTCAACAAAGCCAGGCACAATTATACTCAGTTTTAAGTGTTATGTTATTTATTTTACTATATTAGAAAATAACGTAACTGTCATTGTTTGCCATTCTGTAGGCATCTAATTGTTTAGAAAGGAAACTTTAATCCACATGGCAGCTCACCTTTTCTTGTGCTTCCTCTCTCATTCTCCTTCCCTTCTACTTTGGAAAGGCAAAGCACTGTGAAAACATAGAGTTGTCAGAGTGTCTGGGCCTATATGACTACACAGCGAGTACCTTGCCCCAACCAAGCCAAGAAATAGTGTAGACCAGTGTATTAGTCAGCCAAAGGGGTGCTGATGCAAAATACCAGAAATCAGTTGATTTTTATAAGGGGTATTTATTTGGGGTAGAAGTCCACAGTTACCAGGCCATAAAGCGCAAGTTTCTTCCCTCACCAAAGGCCATTGACACGTGTTGGAGTAAGACAGCTGCCAATGTTTGCCAGGGTTCAGGCTTCATGGGTTCCTCTCTTCCAGGGGCTTGCCTCTCTCTGGGCTCAGGGTTGCTTTGTGCCACAAGGCCAGCTGTAGACTATCAGGCAAATGACTTGCTTCTCTTCCCAGGGCCTTCTCTCTTTCCTCACGACCAAGCTCCTCTGTATGCTACTTCCCAGGGCTCCAGCTTAAGACTCCGCATCACAACTCCAACTCAAAACTGCTCCAACTGTCCTTTGCCATGTCTTTTATCTTCGAGACCCCACCCACCAAGGGGTGGGGCTCAATGCCCTATTGATGTGGTCCAGTCAACTCCCTAATCATAACTTAATCATGCCCAGATTAACAGACCAGTTTACAAGCATAATCCAATATCTATTTTTGGAATTCATAACTATATCAAACTGCCAAACTGCTACAACCAATAATTCTCAAAGTTTTGGGTTTTATGATCCCTTTACAACCTTAAAAGTTATTGAGGCCACTAAAAAGCATTTGCTTACTTGGTTTGTATCTATTGATATTTAGTGAATTAAAAATTAAAATTCAGAGTTTTGAAAATATTTAACTCATTAAAGTAATAATCTCATGAAATGCAAGCATAAAAACTTACTTCTCATTAAAAAACATTATTTTAAAAATCAGTGACATTTGTGGCATTGATTGACATTTCTAAATTTCTCTATAATGTTTGGCTTAACAGAAGACAGCTAGACTCTCATATCTGCTTTAAATGTTTTGTGATATCACATGTCATATAGCCTTTTGAAAACATCACTCTTTAATCATAAGAGAATGAGAGTGAAAGAGGTAAATAATTCTCTAGTGATTGGGAAAGAGTTTTGACTTCACAGGTTCCCTGAAAGATTCTCATCCTCAGAACACACTTTGAGAACCTCTGGTGTAGACAAAGGTGTGGGGGTAAGATGCTGTGTTCTAAGAGTTTCCCATGCAGGTGGGAGAGGGGCCCAAGATGAAGGTGTGGCTAGGCCAAGGCCTGATCCCGGTGTGCCTTGTATGCAGTGGTGTATAATACACACCTGGCTTATATTCTTCATTGAGGTCTAGGTTCCAAACAAAGGCTACTTCTGGAATAAGCACTCAAAATGTGTTGGGCATTAGTAAGGAATGTAAATCAAATAACTGAAATTCTATTTCTCCTTAGCCAAGAAGAAAAAAATTGCCTTTGGATAGAACAAATATTGAGAACACGTGTGATGTGATTACATGTCTTCACCTGTTTTGCTAGGTTTTGCACATTTTTACAATATTTAGAAGGAAAAGCAATCCCTTTGAGAGATTTCACTTAAACACTTGACAAAATTAGTTTAAAAATCAAGGTAAGGGAAGCAGCTGTGGCTCAAGCGATTGGGTTCCCGTCTACAATATGGGAGGCCCTGAGTTTGATTCCTGGGGCCTCCTGGTGAAGGCAAGCGGACCTGCGTGGAGAGCTGGCCTGCATGGAGAGCTGGTGCAACAAGATGATACAAAAAAAAAAAAAAAAAAAAAAAGAGAGACCGAGGAAAAAGACAATGAGGGACACAGCAAACCAGGGAGCTGAGGTGGCTCAAGTGATTGAGTGCCTCTCTCTCACATCAGAAGGTACCAGGATTGGTTCCCGGTGCCTCCTAAAGAGACAAGCAGACACAGAAGAACACTCAGCAAATGGACACAGAGAGTGAAAGCAAGTGGCAATGGGGTGAGGGTGGGGGAATAAATAAAATAAAATAATAAATCCTTTAAAAAAAAAAAAGCCAGATAAGCAAAAACTATTGCCCTGCTCTTTTATCCCAGTTGGAGGAGCTTAGATCAAAAGACAAAGAACTTGGAAACATGATAAGGCTCAAGGTAAAATAGATGGTCAGACAGATCTTCTCTGTGTGGAGGACGTAAACAAGCTCTCTCTGATTGTGCAAACTGCAGAAGACCAATGTGTTCAGGGTAATCTGGAGAAGTTGGTCTTCTCCATCAACATGTAGTCAGCCTCTATCACACCAATGGAAATGCTTCAGAAACCATGGGTGGCTGATTTAATCTCAGCCTTGCCACATATTCCAAAGCTTGATCATGAGCTAATTCCTTAGACCTGATTTCAGGGTGGGGAAATGTCACACTGATGATTTTTCACACCACCACCAACAGTCACAGTCTCTTATACTTCTATAGTGCTTGCTTTATGCCAGGCACCGCCATAAGCACTCTGTCAAACTTACCCCATGGATCCTCACAACATGCCCTGATGTAGACACTATTATTTCTTTTGTATTTCTGATTAGGAAACTGAGGAACAGAAATGTTGAGTATTTTTTTTCCTAATATCCATCAAGGAGCCAGAATTTGAGCCCAGATAGTCTGGCCCAAGAGTCAGAGCAAGAACTGAAACTGAGCAATGCGGTACCACAACTTAATATGTAAACGTTTTTCAGGGAAAATTCCATATTTCTAGAGAAGCCAACTTCTTCAAATTCTTTCTCTTAAATAGTAATTTCCTCTAGCTGTCTCAGAAAACAGTAGAGTATTAGCACCTCGAGTATAAAGAACTCTATTTGGTTTACCACTGTATCTTTAAAATACAGAAGAGTGACTAGCACAGAGTAGGTTTTTAATAAGTATTTGTGGGAAAAACAAAAGCCTAGTATTATATACTTATAAAGTAAGTTTATTTCAGAAATTCTCTGAAGTGGAAGCTGGAGGAGGAGGGTTGTTTTCTTCTTTTGTTTTTGTTTGCCAATAATCATATCTATGGTTAAACTATTACTAATTTCCAGGTATCCTTATACAGTTATTCTTAACTTTTAATATTTATAAAACCACTTGGAGATCTTGTTGAAATGCAGATTGTGATTCAGAGGGTCTGGGGTGAAGCCAGAGATTTTGAATTTCTAACAAGCTCCCAGGTGAAGTTGAGGCCATTGGTCTAACTCCTTAAGTACCAAAGCCTTATAAGCAACTGATGGGTGTGACTTTAAGATTTTAGTGACTTAAAAGTCATAACGAGGAACAGACTAAAAATATTATGCACATGGTGTTTCTGTTTTTTTTACACACTCCCCTTTTCATTTACACTGTTGTCATTACTTTAGGGCAAACCGAAAAGTGACATTTCTCAGTGCTACTGAAATGATTGTCATGTGGGGTGTTAAATTCTTCAAGCTGCATTTGGGGACATACTGTGATGCTTTGTTTGGATATCTCCAACTGCCAATGTTTTTCCCATGACCTTTTCAATGGATTAAACACAAATAAACACATATTTAACAATTTGAAAAGGCAAGCTATTTCACAGTTAAGATTAGAAGGGGGAAATGCTGAAACATCCACATGAAAAACTTTTTTTTTCTATTCATTCATCATTCCACACTTTAATTAGAAATCCATTGTCAAAAAAAAACAAAACAATAAAAAGTGATCCCTTATATTGTTGCAACGAAAAAATGTCATACTTGATTCCATTCATTTCATTTATGTTTACTGAGGCCATGAAAAACTTTTAGATAATGCAAACACTATTTATATAGCAAACACACTTACTGCATAGTCTAAGTATTACATGAATATCCACTGGCTTAATATTCATAACATACTAATTAAATGGGTCATCTCTGTTTTATAGGTGATAAAACCAGCACTCATCAAAGTTAAATAAATCTCTCAACATCTCACGTATTTTAGATGGTGGAGCCAGGACTCAAATTCTGGCAGTCTGCCCTGTGCCTGTGCTTTTAACCACTGTACTGTACTGCCTCTCTCTATTAATTTCTAAGAGAAAAGTAGATTTGAGAGTTCCAAAGACTTGAAATATTATATCCAAATATATTTTCACTTAATTTCAAGAATCATCTCTAAGCCCTCCAGGGACTAACAGTGTTACAAACTGAACAGGGGTAAATGCTCACTTACTAGCAAGGTCTACAAGTGTGCTGAGGGAAGTGGAGCTTGGTGGGTGCAATGGAGGACTTGCTTCTTCTCCAGCATAGTGTCCTGGGCTCACATTAGTTTTCACTGGGTGTTCTTCACTATCAAGAACTATTCTAGATTACCTCTATCCACAGATAAGTATATATATTTTTTGTAGCTCCAGTCCTGATCTCTCTCTCTCTGGAGTTTAAAAGTATATTTCCAATTGTCCATTAGACATCTCCACCCACATTTTACAATGGAAATGGAAAGAAAAGATGTGAAAATTTCCCACAAAACATTCCTCTCCCTATAGTCCTGTGTTGAAGAATGATATTAATCATTAATTATGAATCTCAAAGACTTTATCAAATATCCCCTTTTTTACATACATTCCATTTAATTGCACAGTAGCTATTAATGATTGCACCTGAGGCATATACTTCTTCAGATGAAGCCCTCATCATCTCTTCTTTGAGTTTTTTTCAGTATCCTCCTAGCTTCTTTATGATTCTTTCTTACCCAATTATTCTTTGATACTCCCAAAAGACCTGCTTTTCTAAAACATATGACAGTCTAGTCATTTGCTATGCTGTCTGGGACTGTATAAGATAGTGAAACCTCTGTTTTTTACAAAATATAAACGCAAATAAACTAGAAAGACAGAAACAGAATAGAAGCTATGTATGGCAGGAGAAACAGACAAATTGAAAGGTGATGAGTGTTTTGTTTATTATTATGATTATTGGAATAATGAAAATGCTTTAAAAATGATTGAAGTCATGACTGCACAACTATGTGATTATACCAAATGCCATTGATTGTACACTTTGGATGGATTTATGCTTTATTAATATGTATCAATAACATTGATTTGTTAAAGAAAACAACAAAACTATGTTGTCTACACACTGCTTATAGATTTAAATCCAATCTACTTAGTAAGGTATGCAAGGTCTTTTAACCACAGACTACACTTCCATGCAGGGCCTCAACTATTTCTCTGCCAAGCAGCTGCATAAGCACACCTAAACACACCATGCCCTTTAAAATCTTCTGTTTGCATGCCTTTTTATGTCAAAAATGTCCTTGACCACATTTTTAGCTTGACAATGTTTATTCATCCAAAATGATGCCTTATACATGAAGCATTTCCCTATTTTCCCAAACAGAATAAATTTTATCACACTTTAAATTCCCATTGTACTTTGACAACTCCAGATTATAAAATTCTGGCAGGCAAGAACCACATTTCCTTATGGCTCTCACAGTACTTCAGGAATAGTAGGAACTCAGTAAATGTTTACAGAATAAATAAATGAGAACAAACAATTGGGCTTAACCAAATGGTTTTACGTTAAAAATAGACCTCATAACCTCTTGGAACTAATTAATTAAATAACAGTTTGACCTTTCATCTCACACACCCATGTAGAAGTCAATGATTTCTCACTTTTGAATGAAAAAGAATGCTGTTTGTAGTTAGCATAACAATGGGAGTAAAAAGACATGAACAATCTCATAAATCCCAAGATTCTACTCTATCCCCATAGTCATGCCTACCCAGAGAGAATAAACTCAGCCAAATGCAGGTTGGTGTAGGCATTTTACTGCCAAGAGAAAGGAAATGCCATTCATGTTGAGTTCAACATAGATTTCATTATCAAGAATGTGCTAAAAAACACTGACACTGTTGTGGTCGTGCGGTAGGTGGTTTGTCTGACATGTGGGAGGTTCATCTTTGACTGAATCAGGCTGTAGTGCTGCTGCTATATGGCTGTATGATTTATGCTTCCCCATGCCATCTGTAAATACAGGTGGTTCCTGCATTATGCTGTGATCTCTTTCTTGAAACCCAACTGGAGAGAAAACAATAGCAAACAGATTATTTCCCCTACATTCACATAAACAGCTTCCTGTATTCACATTTGAAGGGTTTTAAATGAAAAGCTCATTAAGGTGAGGAAGTTTGCAGTTATCATTTCAACCTCCAGATGGTGATGCTGCACTATTTTGAAAAGTCACATTACTAGTGTTCCAATACATTGTTTCTCAGGACAGTCAGAAATTGAGAAATGTGCATCCTAATCCAGAAAAGGTCTCTTACTTAGGTATCTTGAGATTAGCAAAGTGGATGTCTGTAAAGTACAATAGTGAACAGCTGTACTTAAGATGGAATTACGTTGCTACTAATGTATGATGAGACAAAATATATAATTTCTGTGTTTTATATATTCTATATTTTTATAATTATAATCAGGAGAATTTTCAAACATTCAAAAGTAAAGTGAGTGACATAATAAATCTCTATGTACTCATATCTCAGATCAAGCAATTATCAACACATGGTTTATCTTGTTTATATACACTCCCACTTGTTTGCAACATGTTTTGATGTCACATTTGATGCACCCAAAACCTCATAATTCTCCTTATTAATACTAACTTGGTGAAAACGTTTTTACTTGTTATTAACCTTTAAAGGGAAAAGTAGGGGTGTAGTAATTAAAGAGACCAAGAAGGGAGCTTCTTTATTTCTTGACTTTGGTGGTAGATACATTAATGGATTAGTTTGCTGTAATCCATATAGTTGTAGTCCTATGATTTGTATTTTTTTTCATGTATGCAGGTTATACTTAAAAACAAAAAAGACAAACAGCAAAGAGGCCTTGTAGGAGGCCTTATATATCATGGCCTCCTATAAGAAATAGGCTTAGAGTATGGAGTAGCTCCTCCTTTTTGACAATTGGAATCATGTAGAACAATGAAGGAAAAATGAAACAAACTTGTAAAGTTTAGGGAGAAGTTGAAGATAAAGTTAAACAGTGCCAAAGTCATGTTTTGCCTCACTTAATTACCGAAAGGCTAAGAAAGAGATCCTTCAAGTTCACCTCACAAGATCCTCTTAAAAATTCAGGAAGTCATCATCTTGATGTTTCTGCAAGTGGAAGATATCATAATCATAAGAGGAATGGGCATCCAACCACTTGCCTGCACCCTTATCTACTGTGGTGTCCTTTGAACCAGTCATTGCCACTGGGGTGGTGTGGGGCTTATTGGGCCACAGCGACTTTACATGAGGTGAAATAATGCTGGCAGTTCCACCTCTGGAAGCCCATCAGGAGCAAGCCAGAAGGAAAATAAAAGTGCCAGAAATGAAAAAGTAAAAGAGATGAAGGAGATAAATCAACAGTAACAAAAGAAGGAAATGAGAATGTTGGGAGAACAGAATATAAAAGCAGCTCTCCTCACTTATTCCAGAAGCCCTCCTTTATTACCCCACTGATTCTACTCTCCTTTAAATTCTAGGGTGTTTAAAGTGAGATCTTATGTCAGGAAAGCCATCATGGGCTGCAGAGAGTACCTGCTTTATATTCAGACAGATCTTGATTAGAATCTTGCACAAAAAACTTAGCTTCCTTATGCTTTAGCTTGCTTATTTGTAAAGTGGAGTTCAGAATATTTGCTTCTGAGGGCTATTTTGATTATTACAGACAAGATATGTGATATAATACCAGCACATATCTGGTAATCAATTAATAAGGACTAATAAGTATTATTACTACTACTAATAATATCAGTAATTATATTAGTAATATTATTATTACTAATATTATTAGATTTGTTAGTTTTGCATCTAGAAGTAAGCCATAGATACAGCAGGTATTTCATGGCTATTTTCACCTGAGAGACAAATGTGGTTTGAGTGCAAGCAGCAATAGCCATAGGGACTGTATGTGCTGTCCTTGAAACATATTGGTAAATCTTTCCTCAAAAATATGTAAGATTAAAATTATGAGTTTTCTTTTATATATGGTGTTTCTATTATTGCATGGGCCTAATACGGACTCATTTCAAAATTTACTAAGTATGAAGGAAGATAAATTTAATGCTGAAGGAAGTAATTTGCCTTATAGGTAACAGATGCTACAATGTCTTCTACAGCTATCTAATGGAGACTTAGAGATGGCTTATCTCTTCTGGATACAATGATGAATCGATATGGCCCATGTATTCCTCTAATTCTGGGCTAAGTTCAGCTACCAAAAGAAAATAATACAAGACTGACAGTAAACATGACCTCTCACCCTTCTCAGAAATAAATTCAGTCCAATAGATTTTGTTTAAACTGATCAATAAGAGGTGTTTATATGAAGGCAGTATGATTAAAGTAATCGGGTTTTAATGCAGGATATAGAGACGTTAGAAAGAATAGAAAGTGTTGTGAGTAGTATTAGAGAATTTTTGTCCTCTAAAAATTAAGTTTTGATCACCAGATATTAGTTTCATTTATCAGGAAGAACTGAAAAGACTCTTACAGTCAAGCTTTGCCCAACCTCTATTCAGATATTGGATCATGTTATATTATAAAAGTCAGCCTGAGCATAATTTAGAGCAATTTTGGAATGGTAATGAAAGAACATATGGCACATCAAGATACAGAAATGTATTGATGCATAGAAGAACCTTTCATCAATATTAAGTTACCTAATTAAATTACTGATTATCTTGAGCATCAAAAGAACAAGTAGCAGAGATTATGATTAAACAGTAAAACACAAGAAAACTATTTTGTGGCTGCAGTATTATTTGTTGTGGGGAATATATGTGCTTTAATTATACATGATAAAACTAAATAAAACAATTAAGACCACCATACCAAGCATCTCAATTTAGATATGCACCATGGTAAAAACTGTGCTACACTTAGATTCAGAAGTTCCATAGACAAGTTCTTGTTTTACCATTTACTACCTATGCAAACTTGTGCAAGCTATTGTGACTCTTGGAATCCATTTGCTCAACCATAAACTAAAGGGTTTGGGCTTCATCAAAAATTTTCTAAAATTCTTAGCAGTTTTAATGCTTTTGGATCCCAGTGTCCTGTGTGTCCTACTCAGGCAGCACATTACATCTAAATTTCTAAAAGATCATACAGGAAGTGATAGTGATTCTAGTAGCCAGGAATCTAGTGCCCCTATCCTGGTGATGTCCTGGCAATGACGGGAATTGAGTGGAGAGAAGATAACAAAGACAGGAGGTGAGATTTGAACAAGAGACTCCAACCACCATACTGTGTTGCTTATAAATAGAGTTTTCTCAAGTCACATATTTCAGAACATTCTTTTCATTGTTCTTCCTATGTTCTATTTATACTATGATTTAGTTTTTTCTTCTCATTTAAAAAATATTTCAATTAAAATAATAATGAAAAGAGGTATCAAAACACACTTTTTAAATTAAAAATTAAATTAATAAATTCACTCTCAGTTTAAATTATTAGTGAAGACAGCATGTCTGAGAGTGAATTAATTAATTTAATTTTTCAATGGACACTTATAAAACATTGTGAAATATTTCACTTTTCTTTTAGGCTATTCTGTTTTTAGTGTTAAGTGTTCTTTGGCTTAGTACAATGTTACTGTTTCATGGCAATTTAAAAATCAAATGATGCTTTACAAAATTCCTGCATGTTTGGCCTTGGGAAATATTTATGCAAATATTTAAAATATGTTGAAATTGACTAATCAAACCAAGATTTATTTGCCTTCAGATCTGTCTATAAAATTTTCTGTAGATACAATAGGGCTTACTTATGTATTTAAAAGTCCTCAAAAATACATATTTAAATAATATTTTACATTTTAAGAAGCCAGTGTGTTTTCTGAAATATTACACATATTCTACCTAAATGCAACCCTTTTTCAAATTAGTTAGTATGAAAGATCAGTGTGATGGCCTGTTTTTCTACCTACTTTCGCCTTTTGATAAAAGATCTCTCCTGTGATCACAGAAGAGGACAAGGAATGAGTATCTCTCATAATCCTCCCCCTGGTTAGAATGAGTATTCAGAGTTGACCATGTGATCATTGCCTGAAGGTTTCTGATGGAGCTAGCAGAAAAGGTGTCTCTTTCAAAAAAATTGTATTAATTGATTTTAAATATTTTCCATCAAATCAGAATAGGTAAAATAATTTTAAAAATTAAATGTGCAGTAAAAAACAGGTCTCCCATCCACAATTCATGCTTCTCAGCTTTTCAATATTTTTAGCTTTTTCCTATTGTTATATATCTCCATATTTCTAAGTTATATGTTTATGACATATAAATTGTATATAATAAATATATAATAAATATATAATATACAATTATATATTATAAATATATAATATACAATTTATATATTGTATATTTTCAATGTTAGATATTGTCTGTTGAATGCTTAATATGAATGAAAAATATTTAAATTTTAGACTCTTACCCACAAATGTACTTCCTCTCCTCCATTCAAACAATATAGTCAGTGTTTATGTTATTACAGTTGGTTAAACATTGCTTACAGTTAAACAAGATTTCATACTAGGATTGTATTTCTTCTCTTGCACAATTTATCCTCCACCTTCTTTGCCCATTTTTTTATCCATCATCTTTAAAAAATAATAATAATAATTCAGCCCTTTCTTTTTAGTATTACTTTTTAGGAGTAATGCTTCTATAACTTGTTGAGCTGCCTTTTTCCTGTTATTTCATTTTTTTGAATTTGAAATAAAGTTTGAATATAAAATAATTCAGCCGTATACTTTGTGATATTACTTTAAAATTTCCTGGTTATCTACCAGTTTGTTTGTTTTTGTTTTTTTTTGGTTTCTTTAGACATCCTTTTGGGGCACTCTATTCTCCTACTCCAACTAAACTAGTTACTTCTCTAAATCTATTGAGTAGCTCTCCCCTTGCACGTTTCATTATCATTATCTTTAACTTTTTCTCCTTTCTACAGTTTCCTGAAATCTGTGGCTCCCTCTTTCTTGGTTTACATTTTCATTTTGGTGGAAGACACCCCATGATATCTTCCTGAGAATGAGGTAAATTTTGGAGATATAGCATATATAAAATCGATTGTTTTGTATGATTAAAAAGTTGGCTGAGAATATAATATAATTCTAGGATAATACCATTTTCTTGGATTACTTTAAGATCAGATGATTTTCATCCCAGAATTCTATACCAACTTATGTGACCTACTTTAACTCTTGGGTCATAGATATGACCCAACTATCTCTTACTTGCATATGACACTAAGCCTGCTGGCAGCCTGCAGAAGGCAGCATTTGGAAGTCTATTAGTGTTAGGAAAGATAGGGCCAAAACAAAGTCAGAATGAATGAGCAGGGGAGACTATTGAGTCCTGGACGTAGTCCTGCCCGATGATAGGTACGTAACCTATCCGGCCCACGTGCAGTCCCCCTTTCCTTATTGCTGGTTAAACTAGTTTACATTGAGTGCTAGTTAGGTCAATGAAAAATAACCATGATTAATAATATATAGGATTACCCTAGAGAGGAATTTATGAGATCTGCCTTCTTAGAGTGGTGGGGAGAAGGCAGAGATGAGAGAAAAATTATCTTCAGAACTATCAGATGAATGAGAGAAGAAAGTATATTTGAGAAAAACACTAGCAGAATCTTTGGGATAAAAATAAATTTGAGATAATTTTGGCAACTTTGAGAGCCTCATTGTATAGGATATGTGTAGATGTGTTCGTAACAAAATATTGAATTTATTTCACAAACACTGAGCACCTACAATGTTTTTAAGCCTTAGGGGATATTTAGGCTTGAGAAGGCCACCAATCCCTGGTTCCTAGCCCTTTAGGAACAAACTTGAATACAGTAAGATGCATCTGGGAACTTTCCTTTATTTAAAATTTTCCAAAATTTCTAAAAGATTTGCATATGCTAAAGTTATAAGAGCGTAATAAAACATCAAGTTTCTTTGCATTAGGAAGAATGGAATTATATCCATTCAACATGACATCACAGGCTGCCTCATAAAGAAAAGAAAAAATCCCCCCAGGGAGTTTCTGATATTTCATATGTGCAAATAAAAAGCAGCTCATACTTCAAAGTTATGATTCTATCTTTAGATAAATTATTTCAGAACTTGAGGGAAAAATTATACAAAGAGGTTCTTCTTGCTCATCAAAAGGTTGAGCCTTTACTATTTTGAACCCATCTCAAAATTATAAACTGGAAAACAGATTTTTAAAGTAGGATTATGGTGCTAAAAGGTTCGAAAAGTGATTTTAAAGTGTGTGGATACGAGGTTGTAAGTTTCACTGACTTCTCTATTTCTATACTAGAACTAAACTGTTTTAAGCACATCTCTACTCATACTTACTATTTATAAAATTTACCTTTCCTACTGTCCATGTTTACTTTTCTTAAAAGTCTTAGGAATGTTTTTTCAATTTCCAAAATTATGTCCTTTGGGATTTCATCCTAGAATTGAATGGCAGATTAGTTCAGGGTGAACTGACAACTTTATGGTATCAGTTCTTGAAATCTAAGAAAAAAATATCATTACAGATTTATTTTTATTTTCATGTTTATTTCTAATTATTTTTATTATTGTTTTAGTTGCAATTCCAAATGAGTTCTTTCATCATTTTTTTCTAATTGGTTAGAATTGGTGTGGAAGAAATCTGTTTATATATAGTAGTCACTTTACAGAAATATCATGTTTTGAAATATGTTTTACAATTATATAGTTATGTCATCTGAAAATAGTGATAATTATGTGTCTCACTTTTCAAAAGTTGTTCTTCATGTAATATTTTCATTTTCCTTTGAAGTCACTGGCCAAGATTACCGAATAATGTGAATGTGAAGAAATCAGAAACTCGGGTGTTTTTCCTGAGTTAATGGAAATGTTTTCAATATTTTGCCATTAAAAATTATGTTGGCTGTGGTCAAAACAGCATGGAACTCGCATAAAGACAGACACCTCGACCAATAGAACCAAATTAATGGCTCAAAAACAGTCCCTCACGTCTATGGTCAAGTGATTTTTGAAAGCCTGTCAAAACTACCCAGCTGGGTAAGGACAGTCTATTCAACAAATGGTGCAGGGAGAACTGTATATCCATAGCCAAAAGAAAGAACGAGGACCCCTATCTCACATCTTATACAAGAATGAACTCAAAATGGATCAAAGACCTAAATATAAAAACTAGAACCATAGAGATCCTAGAAGAAAATGTAGGAAAACATCTTCAAGACCTGGTGGTAGGTGGTGCATTCTTAAACTTTATACCAAAAGCATAAGCAATGAAAGAAAATATGGATAAATGGGACCTCTTCAAACTTAAACACTTGTGCTTCAAAGGACTTCATCAAGAATGTGAAAAGGCAGCCCATTCAATGAGAGAAAATATTTGGAAACAATGTATCTGATAAGGGTTTGATTTCCATTCTATATAAAGAGATCATAAAACTCAATAATAAAAGAGCAAGCAATCCAATTAAAAAATGGGCAAAAGACTTAAATAGACATTTCTCCAAAGAGGAAATACACATGGTCAAAAAGCACATGAATAAATGTTCAATATCACTAGCTATTAGGGAAACACAGAACAAAATGACAATGAGATATCATCTCACACTGCATAGAATGGCCATTATTAAAAAACAAAAAACAATAAGTGCTGGAGACTATGTGGAGAAATAGGAACACTCCATCACTGTTTGTGGAATTGTAAAATGGTGCAGCCTCTGTGGAAGACAGTTTAGTTGTTCCTCAGGAAGCTAAATATAGAACTGCCATATGATTCAGCAATTCCACCACTAGAAATATATCCAGAACAAATGAAAACTGGTACACGAACAGACATGTACACATCAATGTTCACAGTGGCGTTATTCACAATTGCTAAAAGATGGAAACAACCCAAGTGTCCATCAACAAACGAAGAGATAAACACAATGTGGTATGTACATATGCTGGAGTACTATGCTGCAGTAAGAAGAAGTGAAATCGGGATACAAATGATAACATGGATGAATCTTGAAGACATAATGCTAAGTGAAATAAACCAGACACAAAAGGATAAATATTGCGTGATCTCACTAACATGTACTAAATATGCAGAATAAATGCATGGAGTTAAAACCTAGAGTATAAGTTATTAGGAGATAAGAGGAGGGCTGTGAAGGAGTAGTGATGCTTAATGTATGTAAAAGTTTTAATTAATTTGACTGGAAATGTGTGTAAATGGATAAAGGTGACTGTAACACTATAGTGAGTAGCAGTTCGTTTATAAATGGGATTGTGGCTGAAAAGAGTAGTCTAGGAATTTAAATGTCAAATGAAAGAAGGCTAAAGAATAATCTAAGGTCTGAATAACACAGTGAACCCAGAGGTGGATGAGAATTGTGGTAAATAGTACAAATGCAAGAATGTCCTTCTGTGAACTAGAACGGATGTACATCCCTATTGCAGGGAGGTGGGAATGTGGAGAAGCATGGGAAAAATACAACTAATGTAACCTATGGACTATTGTTAACGGCAATACTGTAATATTCTTGCATCAATGTCAAAGAAGTACTGTATTAATAATAGGGGGGTATGGAAAAAAATATGCCAAATGTGTGCTATGGACAATAGCTAGTGATAATAGTTTGATGCTATTATCTCATAATCTGTAACAAGTATTCCATAATGGAGTGGTATATTGGTGAAAGGTTGTTGTATGGGAATTCTACACATGTGCATGATTGTTTTGTAAGTTCACAACTTCTGTAATAAAAATATATTTAAAAATATTTAGGAGGAGTTGTGTCAGTGGTTGAGTGCCTGATTTGCATGTACGAGGTCCCAGCTTCAATCCCTTGTACCTCCTAAAAAATAATTATAGTAGTAATTATTAAAATTGTGATAAATACTATTAAGGAGAAGAATAGGGTGCTTTAAGGTAAAGTATCATGATACCTAGCAAGTCTAGAGTACATGATAAGATGTAATAGAGCAAATGGCAATCTCTTTTAAACAGTAAATACTTAAAATAAATTTTTAAAAAGAATTCACATTAGGAATTTGAGTATATGCATAAGATATTTGTCATGTAAGACAAATATCTTACATGATAGGGTGACTTACATGTCTTTTCAAATCTTCAGTTAACAATCACTTTGTTTATTTGAAAAATAGTGAATTTCTTAATATGTTTCAGGACTTCTTAAAGTGAATAGAAATAAGTATGAAAAAAATTATGTTGGCTGCTTTCTGTGGTACATCTTCATCATACCGAGAAATTTCTATCCATCCCTACTTTACTCTTTTCCTTTATTATCATTAATGATGCCAACTTTTGTTAAATTTTGACTCTCAGTTTTCAAGATCATATGGGTTTTCTTCTTTGACCAATCAATGAACCTGGTAAATTATATTACTCTCTGTTCCATGGTTCAAAATGTTTTACAAATGAAAATGCAAACTCCAAATTTTCTCAAAAAGTGCTGAAAAGAATTTTAGAAAATTTTGTGTTATAGAAATAAAATTGATATATTAGAAAATATTACAAATCATAGGAGTAAGGCAGGCAGCTATTATCCCAAGGAAAAGGCCCTTCCTATTTTGTTTTTGCTCTCTTATTTCTGAGCACATCTTACTTAAGTGTTTTAATTCGTCAGTACTGGATTTTACTCATACCTGAGACTTGATCTGGTGATATCAAGAAAACAGGAGCACTTTATTACCTTATAAATTTTATTCACTGCAGAACATGAACATAACAAAGGTATGTGACATTGGCGGAAGTCTTTCTTCCATGTTGCAAGTGAACTTGATTTGATAATTTCAACAGTGAACATTATTTTAAATGACCAATTTATGCACTAAAAAGCATGTGAAACATTATTCAAAGTTAAACATTATCTAAACCATAGAGCAGCATTCCTTTCACTTTTAAACGGATAGCCTAATTTGAATTAGGGGAAGAACTGCACTTCATCACTTAAATTACCTCTTTAATGGACTTCTGAATTCTATTTTGCATTATTGGAATTTTTACATCAATGTGAATAAATAATATAGAGTTACACTTGCCATAATTTTGGTATCATTAGCTATATGGACTTCATCAAAAGAATTTGGAAAATTTTTTCATTTTTCTGTACTCTGTACATTTTTAAATGCATAAGATTAAGTTTTATATTAAATGTTTAATCAAATTCTTCCAGGAAGCTCTTTTCTCCTGGGATGTATTTTATTTTTTGTTTGTTTTTCTTTTAAACATTTTTGTAGTTTGTGTTTGATGGGAGGGAGGAGCACAAAGGGAGAATTTTTTCAGTTCATTCCAAAGTTACTGATCTGTTTTTGATATTTCACCTTTAGTGACAATTTTGTTAATTTATATTCACCTGGGTGAAATCATTAATTTCACCCAGGTTTTCAAAATCATTGCATAAAATTGCACATAATATTATCTTCTCATTCTTTAATATTCCTTCATGTTTCTGATTAATTTTCCTTCTTTTTTCTTGATTATTCTAGCTAGTACTTTATACTTTATTTTAAAACAGGCCATATTACAATCTACTCAGCTTTTTATTTCTTCTTGAAATGCATTAATATTAGTATCTTCTCATTCCTCCCTTTATTTTTTCTTTCTTTAATTGAATGTTCAACATGCTTATTTTTATTCTTTATTGGCTGTTACTGAAAATCCTGAATATATTACTTTGCTTAATTTTAGCGTTGGTTAGATGTTAGAGGTTTTGATTTTTTCCTGGATAGCTTGCAACTAAATACACGTGTGTGTTTTCTTGTTTTTGTTATTTTTTGAGTGTTTTTAAAATAAAAAAAAAAATAGTGTAGTTGTTATTAGATACTTGTCATACATTTTTAGGCTTTCCTTGTTTAATCTTTTTGAATTTTTATGAGGTTTTCTTTGTGATCTAATGTATGAGCAGATTTTATAAATGTAATTAAGAAGTTTCCTTTTCTGCTCATAGAATATACTTCTATGTATGCTTATTAGTAGGTAATTATATGTTAAGCTATTCAGATCATTTGCCTCATTCTGTTTGTTGTCTGCATTATTTGACAGGTTTTTGAGAAGAGTGCGAAGGTATCACATGTCCTCATATTTCTTTCAATTTTTCCTTTTGTTTCCAGGAATTTTTTCTTAGATAGTTTGTTTATGTAATTCAATAACTCAAAGAGTTAATGTCATATATCCCATTGTAGCTCATACCACTTACTAGTAAAAGGGGACTCTCTTGTTCCTATTTGTATTTTTTATCTTGAATTAGACTTTGTCTACCATTGACATTTTTAATCTCTCTGCCAATTTTTCTTTTTCTTTTGCAGTGTTGCCAATCCTTTTACTCTGAACCTACACATGTACCATCACAATCTCTGTGCCTAGGACAGTGGCTGGCTTACACTGAGTAGTCAACATGTTAAAAACCAGATGAATGCATGTTTCAGTCATTTCATGCATTTTCAATGAGCTAGTACACCTTTTAGTGCCTAAATGCATAATATGTCATTATGATAAGTGGCTAGCATGCAGGCTTAAGGTTAGAATTAAATGAATATATATTTGTACTTTAAAATTGATTACGTTTATAAACAGTACATATCCATTGAGTTTAAAATGAGGTTAACCTATTATCTAAAGAGGTTATTTACAATCTATGTGAGTTAACACAATATCAGCACTTAACTTTAGTCAAATATAAGATTTTATTTCATTACTTGATTTGAATTCAGTCTCTACCTAAAATGTATTTATTTTTTCAAATACACATTCCTTGCTCCTGCACTTGTATAGCTCCTGGCATCTAATTTGCAGATCTCGATTAATTTAAATACGACTAGATTTTTAGTATCAGCTTTATTATAAGTATATGCTTTGTCAAATTTGCCAATAAGATTTATCTGCCATTAACTGGATCATCTCTTTATTCTGTGCAGCAGCATTCAGGTACGTGAAATAAGCAGCATAGACCAGACACTAGATCACTAGTTAAGATCATGCCTTTCGACCAGTGCATTGAACCAAGGGAAGAATGGAGACTTTCGTCCCTTGTGGCAGGAAGCTAGAGTCTTCTCCCATGTATTCAATATACCTTGATTCTTACCTCAGTTTCTCTTTTCTTGCTCCTTCCCATATCCTGTATTTCTTCCTCTTACCCTTATTTAGACACATCACTTTATTAAAGCCTTGCCATATTTCTCAATTTGCAGAAAAGTCAGATATGGCAATACCAAACCCACATTTCCACATGAAAAAAATTGGCTGTAGATAAGCAGGAGGTGATTTCAGGTGCCAGGAAGTGCCGTTCTCAATGGACACATTTTCTTCCTGATGCACTTATTTATATTACTATCATGTTCCTTTAGGTTTCTAGAGTTCACATCAATCACAGCATAACTACCAGGCTGGGATCTGGTCTGCTCACCCTCACAAACAGCTTTGTTTATAACAGTACTCACATGTCTTTATTTAGTACAAATACTTGCCATGCTTCTTTAGATGTGAGATAGTTCAAAACAGCTATGCATAAGGAGAAATCCCTTTTGAGGAGCCTGTGTCCTCTAGGCAAATACTTCCTTATGAATTTCTTTCTGGTACCAGAAAGTCCTTTAAATGGCTAGATGCTTTAGGGTGAGAGTCATAAACAAGCTGATGCGGTTATGTCTGAATATAGTAGCTTCAATTTGGGGGAAAGAGTGATGTAAAAATTATGATTGCTTTATCTAGAGGTTATTAATGCACATAAGTACTTAGCTGTTCTTGATAGACCTCAAGGCCAGACCAGTTAGCTACAACACAGTCCCAGCCTTCTAACATTCTTTCAGAGAAAGGCTAATGCAACAAGGCAAGCACCCTGGTCCCTCCACTGCTGCTCCACCTGCTGGAACCCACCCATGGAATACCCGCCCCTCCCCAGACCAGAGGAGGCAGACCCTGGGTTGCTCAGGAATCCACAGGCTGACAGATCAATGCCCAGACTGGGAAGAAGTGAAACTTAATCCTGCTGAGCTCAGAAACTTTTCCCACTTTCCTGGAGCTTTCTTTAAAAAAAAATTTCTTTTTTCTTTTTTTTTTTTTTTAATTTTTTAGTTTTGTTTATTTTTCTGGAGCTTTAAAGAAAAGTGGGAGGTATTAATATAGCACAATTTTGTTTTACACATTTGTTAATTTCATGTTCTCATTTAATTAGAAAACAATGAACCTCTTCTTAGTTCAAAACTAGGATATTCATCTTTTACAATAGGTTAAGTTGTCTTTCTTCATATATATAACCATTCGAAAACAGTATTGAAGTAATTTGTGACATCTTACTAAACATAGAGTCAATAAACTATTTCATATTTGACATTCCACTCTGCATCAAACAGTTTGAAGATGTGAAATATTGGGTTAAAAATATGGGCAGTTTATTTTATATCTTTTTATACCAGAGAAATAGTTGAAGAACTTACTAGAGAAAACATCTTTTGAATTATTGTAACTACAAATTTATAGAACTTGGTTGCTCATATCAGAATGGGTTCTTCATGTAAATTAGGCTGAATATAACACTGGCGTACATTAAGCCTGAAAAAAACAAACTATTAACTTTTTCTCCTTGACAAAATAGATATTTCCGGATCAAAGACAATTGGGACATTTAATGGACAAGTAACTAACTTTCAGTTCCAGGTAGAGCCCTGAGCTTGCATTATCTTATTGCTGGACTGAAGTGATGTCCTATGCTAAAAATTATATTCAGAATAGTTTGGGGGGTGATTCTATGGATGCAGGATTAGATCTATTTTAAAACCATCACCGTTGTCCTTTTATTTCTTTTGACTATGAATTATTATGTTCATTGCTGGTACAATCTCACAAGTTACAATGTTACTTCATGTCCTCTGAATTTTATAATCCCGAGACTACTTGTCATTTCAACCTGTTTATAGCAAGTACGTAGAGGATATCTGTAATGCAATTTTTAAATACTCTTAAATCAGACATGTGATGATTCCCAAAGCAAAACCATGTTACTGTGGTCTATCTTGCTAATAAGATTCCCTTGGAAATTACAAACGGAATAGTTCAGTGATTAAAAAACTGGCACATTATTGCTTTAATAGGAACTGTGAATATTTTATCACCATAATCCCTGATGAATAATTCTACTTTGTTACTTTCCCTTGGAGGAGAAGAGTACTTGAATCTATGATATGTGATGATAGAATCTCTTGAAAACCTTTGAGGTTCTTTACCAAATGGCTCTGAAAAGCCTTGGGTATTCTCTTCAGAATATTAAGAGCTGGCATTTACAGTGTAGAAGCAATTATTTTTCAAAATTCTCTAAATATTGAGATTAGCTTATTGAGCCCTCTTTTGAATTTGCATTTTATCCTTACATTTGTTTCATATCTGTCACATACTAACTAGCCTTTTTAAAGTCTCTAGGATTTCTTCATTATCATCATGGTGCTGCCCCTTTGTTATAACATCATATCTTCTTATTCACACTGCATTTTAATCAAAGACATTTTGAGTGCCTACTTTGTATAAAGGACTGTAACAGAGACAATGATGTTCAACAAATATTTCAGGTGCTTCTCTACATTTTCCAGAATCCCTTGCAGTTTCCTAGAAGCTATGATGAGTTATGGCTAAAGGGTGATGTACGCTAAAAAATAATTATGTCATTTCCTTTTAGAGACAATTAATTGTCACACCATCTCTCCTCTCTTTCTTTTCATGGTGTATCAACCTTGGTAGCCATGTGGACTGCTGAAAGCAATATATCAGAAAAGGGTTGGTGTTTACAATGGGGATTTATTAGTTTATAGGTTTATATTTCCAAGGCCATGAAAATGTCCAAATCAAGGTACCATCAGGTGATGCTTTCTCCCCAAAGACTGGCTGCCAGCGATCCTAGACTCCTCTGTCATATGGCAAGGCACATATGATATGATAAAAAATAAAAAAAAAAAAACCCTTCTTTTCTGGGTTTCATTGCTTTCAGCATATGGATTCCATGGTTTTCTCTCTCTCTCTTCCTCTGAATTTTATTCTCTTATAAAGGACTAGAGTAAGAGTATTAAGACACACCCCAGGTCACACCTTACTGAAGTAACTTAATCAAAAGTCCCTACTCACAATAGGTTTACACCCACAGGAATGGATTAGCTTTAAGAACATGATTTTCTGGGGTCCATGCAGCTTCAAATCATCACACCACGGGTCTGGACAAAAACTACTATTGACAAGTTTCATGAATTCAGAAACTACTTGTGACACTTTGAAGTTTTTTGTGAATCCCAGAAAAGATCATGTTCTTACAACTAATTTACTCCTGTGGGTGTGGGACCTGTTGATTGCATTAGATTCAGGTAAGGGACCTTTTGATTAGATTGTTTTAGGGCCTTTGATTGGACTATGTCAGTGAAGTGTGACCCAGGTTGGGCTCTGCCTTCTCTGAGGATTATTCAAGCGGAGAACTGAGAACAGAGAGAAAGACAGCTGCCATTTTACCCTGCCATGTGAGAGAATACTAGAGAAGTCCCAAGAGGCTGAGAGAGAGGCTAGAGGTTGGAATCAGTAGAGCAGAGAGGCATAGAAAGAGGCCTCTGAGAAGCTAGGTCCACACAGAGCAGCTCAATGCTTAAGAGACAAACCATGCAATGTGTTTGATTATCTTCAGCTAAGTTCAGGCAGAAAGCAGCCTGGAGGAGAAGGCAGAGACCCAGATGGAGAGCCACTATTTTCTTCTGCCACTTGGCAAGAGTCCAGGATTGCCAGCAGCCAACCGTGGTAAGAGAGCATCTCTGATGATGCCTTGATTTGGACATTTTCATAGCCTCAGAACTTTAAGCTTTTACCCTAACAATTTCCCGTTATAAAAGTCAGTCCATTTCTGGTATTTTGCTCCCTGTAGCTTTAGCAAACTAAACCACTACTATACATAGCATAAAGAAATTTGAGCAAAGGACAAATTACAGGATATATAAAGTTATTCACACAGCAATTAATGCATTAAATATATGCCTTTTTATTCTGCATGCTTACTAGGTGTAGGCCTCAAATTTCATTCTGAATTTATTATAAGTGGTCAGAGTAAAATGGAAACTCATTTGGTTCCCAGTTGTGCCCATAAGAAAGAAATAAATCATTTGATTTGGAAAAATACCTATTACTGATATTAAATCAGACAGAAAATTCTCCCTGTATTTTCATAGATAGGACACCATAACCTAATAAACATATTTTTTCCTGATGTCACTTAAACATGGATAAATGTATTTTAACAGACAGAGGAGATACTTCCCAAATTTACTTTGATTATGTAAATTCTTAAAATAGATGAATCTTGAGGTTCGCTTAGATCAATTGTATTTTTGTTTTGTATTCTGTATGAACTGTTCAATAACATATAAATATTACCAAATTTTCAATTTATTACATGCATTAAATTCTACTTGAAGCACTTATAAAAGTAAAGATAATGTTAGGGCTAATCCATTTGTGTTCTAGTAGAAGCAAAATGTCCCAAATAACAGTATTTGCTTCTTTATTAATTAAAATGTCTACATTAGTTTCAACATTGTAACTTCAAATTTTTCCATCTTTCCATCTTGTTTATTAATGGGAATGTAAGAGGATTGCAATATACTTTGAAGTATTTGGTAACTTTCTCATTAATTTATTTAGAAATTTCCAAATATGTTTGTAGTAATATGATAAAAAAAATATCTGATTCTTTTTAATCACAGTATTTGTATTCATATGTACAAAACCTTGGTAGCAAAACCAAGACTATTGCTTTTCTTCCCACACCTCCTCCCCCTCTTCCTCCTCCTCTTCTTCCGTAAAACTGTATTGCCAATTTGATTTCTAACTAACAATTTATTTTTAAAGAGAACAGGAAAGAAACCCATAGAGAAGTTACATTCTTTGAAAGTGCTATAGATGGAGGAAAAGGCTGTCCTTCCTAGAAAGCTCTGCCACGCAAAGCTGGAATTTCATGGAGGCTCTCTGGAAATCAATGATCCATGAGCACACACCATGCACAGTGTAATCTTGGCCAGTATAAATACTGGAGAATAGAAGATGAGAACAAGATAGTTTTGAAAATGGTTTTCAACTGCAGGTGTATTCTCTTGAAATTTAGAAGTGTTCTTTTTAGCTCTCTTGCATCAGAAGAGTTTTGCAGGTTCTTGAAAATTAAGCACTTTGAAAAAGTATCCTTCACCAATTAACATTACATGTCTCTACTATCACCTTCCTGAAAGAAAGAATGCTATCATGTCTCTTGTCCTTTATTTAAAAGGGAAGTGGTGTTTAATCCAATTTAACTCAGGTTTCTTTTTTAATTGAGAAATTAATGGAATGTACATTTTTTTTGAAATTGAGAAATTATTGGAATGCACTGCACAATGTATTGCAGAACAAAATCCACTAATGATTTTTGATGCCAAAAAAACAATTTGAAGATTGAAATATTAACTTAAACATAGTAAAATTATTCCTACCACATTTATTATCCCAGCTCATATATTCTAACCATCTTCCATTTACTTTTAACTTGGCTTCTAAATATTCTGCACAAAGTTATTTGAGTTCAGTTGTGGCAGGTCCATTATCCCATGATCAGAACAGTTTTTATCATCGTTACTAGTTTTAAAGATACACTTCACACATTGGAAATAGTTTTTCACAGGTAGATTTCACACTTAGGCAGCAATTCCAAAGAGAATTGACATATCATAGATATTTTAAAAATTCACAAGCTGCTTAAAATAGAAAGAGATTAGTAGAAAGTTCAACTGGAGAACTGTAAAGTAGAGAAAAATATAGCAACAAAATGCAGAAGAATTAAAATACAAAAACAAATCTGTCACCCTAACTTTATATTAATTTTCAAAAATGGTCATAATTGCAAATCGTGGACAGTTACCCACTCAATAAAAATACTTCTTTTGTTTCTTTTAATGTTGTCTAGTCACATATTACTTTAAAGAACCTTATTTTTCCCCCTAGTTTAAAAACAGTTTTCTACTTAAACTGCCACCATTTCTTAAGTATTTTAGTTGCCTAGGAAACGTACAAGGGTTTTGTTGCTATAGCAGGAATTCATTTAATCACCAAATTCCTTCTGTAAGCCAGATCCATCATTTCTGCATTGTACAAGTCTTCAGCAGAGCACTTGACTACAACCAACTGGCTTTTTACTGTATCACACTTTCATTATAGTGAAATGGGCCAAACAGATTTTCAGAGAGCTTAAGGACAGAGAAATGTTCCTCACAGTAAAATCCGGAGTATCATTTCCTTGAGATTCTGAAAAAGTCTGTTAGACCAAGTATCTATTTTGGGTTCTCCTTAATCTAATTTGTTATCTAGCTATAAAAAACCAGCACACATTAGCACTACAGAAGGATCACTATATTCTCTTCCCATTTTTGAAAGTACATTAACTATTTCAGGAAATTATGGTATTGATTATCACATATAAAAGTGATCTGAAGAATTATAAATGCTTGGCTCAGTTTGATTTTTATATATTATACCAGTATAGCATTGATATGGAGGGAAAAATCATATGTATTAGATCATTCAGAAGTGATTTATTGGGGGATCATCTTGTAGCTCTCAGGTTTTCCCACCCAGAAAATGATCATAATAATATCTAAATTCAAAAGGTTACTGTGATACAATTAATTTATGAAAAATTATCCTTTCTATATTTATCTCAGAGAATAGTACAACTATTTTCCTGGTTTCAAGTAAAAAACCTAAACATTTTCCTGGTTTCCACTCTCTCATCATGTTTCAAATCCAATAAATCATCTAATCTTTCCAATCTACTGCCACTGTGATTTCCAAAACTGATATTTATTTGGTACCCATCCCTCAGTCTTTGTTGCTTCAATTCTCTACAAAGATGCCAAACTGATCTTTCTAATACCTACAACCTGGCCCTGTCATTTCATTTCAGTAGCTCCACCCAAATCTTCACATTATGGGTAAGGCAGTCAAAGCTCTTCCTTCCCAAGCTCTTAGCTGTGCTCTCTCTCTCATAACTTCAAAGAGCCAGACAAATACACATACACACATGTCAATCTAGCTACATTGAATGATTTCTAGATCACTTTCACTGTCACTCCAGTGTTTCTGCATTGGAATTGTCTATAAGAAACTTCCAGTTTTCAGAAGAACTGCCTAATTACTACCTATTTTTAATTCCACAAGTGAAAATATCACCTTATCTATGAAGAATTCCTGAACCACAATTTGACTTGGATATCCTTGTTCTCATTCAGTAAGACAAGATAAGTATGTCTTTTAAGGCTATGACTTGTTCACCATTACATACCCATGTCTACTATTTCACCTGACACATATTAAGCACTTAATTTGCTTAAAACAAATTTCTTACACATTGTACCAGCATATACTGTAAGAGCAGGTCTCATTTTGAACAAAAATTGAGACAAGTATGTCTGAGAAAGTGGGTGAGACAGGCAATCAAAGATATCTACTTTTATCCATTGATTTGCATGCGGAAATGAGACAGAATAGCCTTTGTCAAGTATGATAGTCCCTGAATAAAATGATCATAGCAGGACTATTTTTTATAAAAGCCTCTGACAGGGTATTCCCTAGGCCTCTGTTAAGGAGGTGTGGTGAGGAGTGGGGAGAGGAATATTCACTCCAGTTCTCCCTGGAACACTGATCTTCTGAATGAGCTGGAAAGGGCAAATAGTAATGATATTTGTATTACTCCTGTTAACGTTATCACCTTTGTACTCACAGGCTGGTGATACTTCAAGACACTGGTTATAATTTTTAATAAAAGTCATAAAGGAGAGGACATGAAAACAAATTTTGAGCACTAAACTTAGATTATATTTATTTACCAATGGTAATTTTCAAGAATTTGGCACCAGGCATTATCCTAATTTTAAATACCCTCTGTTTGTTGAGTTATTATTAAAATTATTTCCATCAGATAAAATTTCTCAGTGTCATTGTTGAACCATTCCTCAAACATCAAAGACCATACACATATTCCTTAATAATATGAGCAAGTTTCAATAAGAGAGAACCTTTTTCATTAAATTTTCTTTTATCAGTTAACATTCATATCCTCATGACCTAATTATCTTCTCTGAGTTATAACATATTTTGAGTGATATGACTATATCTCATTATTTCCTTTACTCCTCTTCTCTACAGTTCCAGAATAAAAGGCTTGTAAATAATATGATTGATAAGGTTTATGCTTTAATTCAAGTAGGAAGACAAAATTTTGGTGCTCTGCTCAGTCTATTCTTCAACTGTGCCAATTTTAAATCACTTCTCTTCCTTTAGTCACATGTTGAAAATGGATTTTATCAGATTATCAAAGTACAGTAGTAACAGAGTTACAGCATTCAATGTGTTTCATCTGTACCATTTATGAGTCACAATTCACCAAAAAATGACAAGACAAAATCTTTGGTAATAAGATTTCAGGACATAGTCATCCTAGAGACTTCAAAAGACTCACAGCCACTTGAGTGTCTGGTTCTAAACAGAAGTTAGTGTAATAGAAAGGACTCTACTAAAGAATTATGCCTCAGTATTTCCATTTAGGAAATGGAAATATCAAGACATAATAATAACAGCATAAACAAAAGAGAAACTCTAGCCATTTCAAGAATATTAATACAAATTTAGTCTACTAAGGGGGTTTTAAAATCTCAATTCCCAAATCTTTTTTAAAGACAGGGCCATAATTCTCTCTCATTGATCTGGACTTCCGAGGATTCCTTACAGCTTTCTTATTCTAGGCGATAAAAATGGATACAAACAAAATGCTAATGGTATCAAGAATACATTTTTTGAAAAAAATCAGGTCTCTAAAATATATACTGAAATACAATTTGAAGCAACCTACAAAGAACCTCGCATTCCTTTGAAATTAAAATGTTCCAATCACCGTCAATAAATAACTATAAAAGGTGATGAAACAATAGTTAAAAAAAAATAATAAGTTAAAGAAGTTATCTAAAAATAGAATAAAATTATCTAAAAAAGACTATAAAATTAAAAAAAAAATGTTTTGAAGTAAGATTTGAAAGCAAACATCCTGTAAAAACATATAATGCAAATGTATAAGTGTTGAAAAAAATAGAAAAATATTCTCAAAATTTGTCACAGAAAGGCTGTTTCTCCTTCTTAAAGGCATAAATTTGAATTTAAAAACTTTACAAAGGACAATCTTCTTTTTAATAAAGTGTTAAGTTGTTTGTTTTGTTTGTTGTTGTTGGTTTTTTTTTAACCATAAAATAAAGTTGCATTCTAACTCCTAAAGGTAGACCCTCCCTGGGGTTCTAATATTAGTCTTAGTGTCAAAGAACCATTTTTCTGGCTTCTCCTTTCCCCATTTACAATATACAAGGCTCACAGAATTATTTCTCCTTCCTTCCTCCGTATTGCTCACCATTCTTAGCCTAATGGCTAATTTCAACCTAGCTTAGTCCCCTCTTCTATTTCTGCATTTTAGAATATAAGGTGTCTTTCAAACTAACAAATACAACTTTCTCAAAAAAAAAAAAAAAAAGTTATCAATTCTAGCCAAAAGTTGCTCCATTCACCTTTTACTCTTAAAGTTCTTTATACTTTGCAATGGGAAAACACCATATATACTAATATAATAGCATAATATATTATCACTCATCATTGCAGAGCACTGAGGGTTCTGACTCAGAGACAACCTGGCTTCCACTTAAATGCTATATGATCTTGAATGAATTACTCTCTCTGCGCCTCAGTTCATTCACTTATAAAATATAAATCACACAATATAATAAAGGGCAAATGGCAAATATATGAAAAGTGTTCAGTATATTACCTGATATGTAAGTGGCTATAATAAAAGGAATGAACATTGTGAGACTCTCTGGGGAGTTTGATAGGGAGCCAATCATTTGAACTAGTTTGCTTGCTTTCAAGGAAAGCTAGGATGTTCCTCTTTAATTTTATGATTATGACAAAAAATTAAGTTTTTACACGTAAAAAATAGTTGAAAAAGGTATTATATATTCTGTTTTATTAAAATAGCATCATCTATAAAATTATTTATTTTTTTCATTTAAGTAAACATCTTTATTGCTGGATGTCCTTTTTTATTTTTAAAGCAACAAAATACTTTGACCTAATTTTAACATTAAAAAAAAAATAAACATTTTTAATTAGAGAAGTTGTGAGCTTACAAAACAATCATGGATCATGTGTAGAATTCCCATATATCAGCCCTCCACCAACACCTTATATCGTTACTACAGATTATGAAATAACATCATCAGACTCTTACCACTAACTATAGTCCACAGCTTAAATTTGATATATTTTCCCTATACACCCCCTATTATTAACACCATGTATTAGTATTATACATGTGTTATAGTTAAAGAGAGAATACTCTTATATTTGTACTATTAAGCACAGTCCATCTTCCACCATATGGTTCACAGTGTTATACAGTCCCATGCCTTGTACGATCTATCCAAAGTGTACTTTCAGTGGTTCTCATTTTCATCACAGAGTTGTGCAGTCACTGCCTCAGTAAATTTTTGAATGTTTTCCTTAGTCTAAAAGCCAAAAGGAAAACTTCCATAACCTCCTTTTGTTGACGCTTAGCATTGATACATTACCTTCCACATTCTTACCACCCTTTAAGAGTGACATACATTTGTACTAGCTCATAGAAGAACTTTCTTTTATTTGTACAATCCTCAACCACTCTGGGTTCACTATGCCATTCAGTCCCTAGATTATTCTCTAGCTTTCCTTCAATTGATATTTATATCCCTAGATTACTCCTTTCAGCCCCAATCCCATTTATTAACCAGCCGTGTTAGTTATACTAACTACAATGTGTTATCATCAACTCTATCCATTTTTTCAGTCAAGCTAATTAAAAATTCTACATGCATTAAGCATCAGTACCCCTTCTCAGCCCTCATCCTATCTCCTAGTAACCTATAATCTAGATTTTAACTCCATATGCTTATTCTTCGTATTTAGTTCATATTAGTGAGACCATACAATATTTGTCTGTTTGTGTCTGGCTTATTTCACTCAGTATAATGTCCTAAAGGTTCATCCATGCTGCCATGGGTGTTCCAACTTCGTTTCTTCTCACAGCAGCATAGTATTTCATTGTTGTGTATACCACATTTTGTTTATACATTCATTGGTTGATGGACGCTTGTATTGTTTCCATCTTTTGGCTATTGTGAATAACACCGCTATGAACCTCGGGTGTGCAAATGTCTTTTCACGTCCTCTTTTCATTTCTTCTGGATATATTCCTATTAGAGGGATTGCTGAATCATATGGCAGTTCTATATTTAGCTTTCTGAGGAACTGCCAAACTGTCTTCCACAAAGGCTGCACCATTCTATATTCTCACCAATAGTGAAAAAATGTTTCTATTTTGCCACATCCTCTCCAGCACTTGTTGTTTCTATTTTTTAAATAATGGCCATTCTATGATGTATGAGATGATACTTCATTGTTGCTTTGATTTGCATTTCTGTAATAGCTGGTGATATTGAACATTTTTTCATGTGCTTTTTGGCCATGTGTATTTCTTCTTTGGAGAAATGTCTATATAAGTTTTTGCTCTTTTTTTTTTTTTTTTTTTTAGGCCAATAAAAAGAATTTATTGGGAAATTGGGGGAAAGAACAGAGCTTGCTGAGAAATGGGAGAGAAGGACGGAAATACACACCAAGATTTGATGTGGCCTCCTCTAGGCAAAGAGAGGGAGATTTGGCTTATATGGTTACCTTTTAAGCTATTAATTATTCCAAGGGGAGAGGCCCCAGCTGTTATTAGCTACACCACCAATGGTGGGGGGAAATCGTGAGGTCTGATTGGAATATCTGGGCCTCTCTTTGGCCCCAGAAAGAGTCCCAACTGGAATCTCAAGTTCAAGGTCAAGGTCTCGGTGGGTCTTGGGCCATGTTATCTGGCAGCCATGTTGTGGCTCGTTTTCTCCTCATTTCCCTAAACTAACCTTCCTCAACTCGCCCTTGACAGTTTTTTAAATTGGATTACTTGTTCTTTTATTGTTGAGCTGTATGAGCTCTTTATATAATACAGCATGGAAATCAAACCCTTATCAGATATGTGATTTACAAATATTTCTCCCATTGAGTGGGCTGCCTTTTCACCTTCTTGACAAAGTCCCTTAAAGCACAAAAGTGCTTAAGTTTGAGGAGGTCCCATTTATCCATCTCTCCTTTCATTGCTCTTGCTTTCAGTGTAAGGTTTAAGAATGCACCACCTACCACGAGGTCTTGAAGATGCTTCCCTACATTTTTGTCTAGGAGTTTTATGGTTATAGCTTTTATATTTAGGTCTTTGATCCATTCTGAGTTAATTTTTATATAAGGTATGTGATAGGGGTCCTGTTTCTTCCTTTGGGCTATGGATATCCAGTTCTCCCAGTACCATTTGTTGAATAGACTGTTGTGCCTCAGTTAGGTGGGCTTAACAGCCTTGTCAAAAATCACTTGACAGTAGAAGTGAGAGTCTGTTTCTAAACCATCAATTCAATTCTATTGTTGTATATGTCTATCTTTATGCCAGTACCATGCTGTTTTTATCACTGTAGCTAGGTAATATGATTTAAAGTCTAGAAGTGAGAGTCCCCCAACTTCATTCTTCCTTTTTAAGACGTGTCCGGCTATTCGGAGCCCCCTTACCCTTTCAAATAAATTTGACAATTGGGTTTTCCATTTCTTTAAAAAAAAGGCTGTTGGAATTTTTATCAGAATTACATTGAATCTGTAGACCAATGTGGGTAGAATTGACATCTTAATGATATTTAGTCTTCCAATCCATGAACACAGTATGGTCTTCCATTTATTGAGTTCTTCTTTGATTTCCTTTAGCAATCTATTGTAGTTCTCTGAATAAAAGTGCTTTACATCCTTGGTTATGTTTATTCCTAAATATTTGATTCTTTTAGTCACTATTGTGAATGGATTTTTTTTTCTGACTTCTTCTTCAGATTGCTCATAACTAGTGTATTGAAACACTACTGATTTTTGCATATTAATTTTGTATGCTGACACTCTGCTGAACTCATTCATTAGCTCTATTAGCTTTGATGTAGATTTTTCAGGACTTTTTAAGTTATAGGATCATATCATCTGCGAATAGCAAAAGTTTTACTTCTTACTTTCCAATTGGATGCTTTTTATTTATTTATTTATTTATTTATTTGTTTGTTTGTTTTATTTTATTTTATTTTTTTGCTTGATTGCTCTAGCTGGAACCCCTAGCATTATTTTGAAACACAGTGGTGTCATGGGACATCCTTATCTTTTTCCAAGTCTCAGCGGGAACACTTTTAGTCTTTCACCACTGAGTACAATGTTGGCTGTGGGTTTTTCATATATGCCCTTTATCATGTTGAGAAAGTTTCCTTTAATTCCTATCTTTTGGAGTATTTTTATCAAGAAAGGATGCAGTATTTTGTAGAATGCCTTTTCTGAATCAACTGAGATGATAATGTGACTTTTCTTCTGTGATTTATTAATGTGGTGTATTACGCTGATTGATTTTCTTGTGTTGAACCACACTTGCTTTTTTAACTGTTTTGATTAAAAATCTTGAAGCCTGAAATTTAATGTTTATTTAGCAAGGGGTTTTTATTATGCATAATTTAAAATATAATGTATAAGATAAAATATGTAGAGACAAAGCCAAGACCCAAGTTATATTATGAGTCTATATTTTTTACTTACTCTGGGTAGGAGGACCACTAATCCAAAATTTTAAAGAGATTTTTATTTATCACCACTGTATATATTTTGCTTATAAAAAATGATTTTTTTCCTTCTCCCCTTTCAATATAGTAGATATTTTGATCTTCTGGCACCCTTCTTTTGTAACATAATTGATTCACTGGAGTAGCATCTCTTTCCTCCATTTGCCTCTCCCCTATTCTTCAATCTATTTCATTATAGGGGTGGGGATATGACTTAAGTCTGTGAAAAAAAGAGCATTGCATTCCCCTGGCCACAGAGCCTGTACATATGAACCAATTCAGAGAATCATATGTTGAGGACCCAAATTACACCATTGGAAGGAAGGTAACTTTTCTCTATGTGGTTGATCTTGAACCTAGAAGGCCAATTAGCTGCTAGTAGTCATCCTGCTGCCTTGTAGAACCCACAGGCTTAATGAAGTCCTAACACAGGAGAAGAGAGCCAAAAGAAGAGAGAAGAGAGAGAGAGACACCTTTTGTGGTAGGCAGAATAATGAATTCCCAAATGTGTCCATATAATAATCCATAGAACAAGTGAATATGTTGTTACATGGTCAGGAGGAATTGAGGTTGCCGATGAAATTAAGGTTGCTAATCATCTGACTCTAAAATAAGGGAATTATCCTGGATTACCCTGGTGAGCCCAGTGTAATCAAAAGTCTATAAGAAAAATGGAGGAGGGAAACAGGAGTCAGTCAGGGTGATGCAATGTGAAAAAGACTCAACTGGCTATTGATAGCCTTCAGCATAGAAGAAGACCACAGACCAAGGAATGCAGGCCACCTAAAAAAGGCAGGAAAATAGATTTTCCCCTAGAGCCTCCAGAAAGGAACACAGTCCTGGTGACTCCTTGATTTGAGCCCAGCGAGACCCATTTCAGACTTTGGATGTCCAGAACTGTAAGATAATAAATTTGCATTGATTTAAGCCACTATATTTGTGGTCATTTGATAGATCATCAATAGGAAACAAGTACAATCCTCCCAGCCTGTATATAAAGTCTCCAATAAAATCAATGGTATTTTCAGTGGCATGAATCATCTATTTATTTTATTCAGGTCTTGTAAGGTTGGTGTCTTGTAGTTTACCAATCAGCACTATGAACAGTTATGGGTTAAGTGCAGGTTTTGTTGGTGAAATGCACATGCCAGCATTCAGTCAAACTAAAAGGTCTGGGTCCCCTTATCATTAGTTTTCCAGTGAGAGAGTTACTAGGGCAGGCTGGAAACGCAGTAAGAACAGGTATTCTGGGGGAATGTGGCTTTAGTTCACCTCCCTGGGAGATGATATTGAGGATCAGAGGAACCAGGTCACCTCTTCCTGCTGAATCCCTGAATAGTTTTCCCAGTAAAGCCTATTCCTTAAGCCATATTTTGTGTCATTGTATAATTCACTCAGCCCTTGTGTCTCGGAACATGACAGGTGTAAACCTCAAAAGGACTCACTTTGCCTGACAGTTTAAGCACATTTGAGGCCATTTCTGTCATTTCCAGCTGAGCTAGTTGCTACTGGTGAATAAAAGTAATAAAAGAATTTTGCCTTCTTCCTAGAATTCTCTCAAGCATTGATCCTAAATTGTCTGGAGTACATGGAATTTCACTTATTCTTTCATTCACTCATTGAGAAAACACAATTAATTAAACACATGATTTTAATCTAGATGTTGAAGACATAAAGATAAATAATATATAATACCTCCCCTTAAGGAGGTCATGGACTTAAATGGAAAATGAGTAAATAAGTAGAAAATCACAATGCAATATTATAGATGCTATAATATGTGTATTTGTAAGGTAGGGTAATAGGAAGATATCAGAAGGAAGTGTGAATAAAAGACTTTTACACAGTAACTCTATATAAAATTTGGACTCAACTATAATTATACTCTTCCCACATGGAAAGCAAATACATACTAAGATAAAATGATTAGAAAGAAGCATGCTTCCTGACTAGGGAATACATGTCTGCATTTCTTAGAAGGAAGAGAAACTAAAGTCAATTCAATTACAGAGGCTTGACTATAGTAGTCGCCTAATGAATACTTGCAGAATGAATGTCTCAATGGATAATCAACAAAAAATATGATAGTGCCTAAATGAGGTTACCAATTATTACTGCTAATAAACACATGCATTTAAGTAACCTACAATTATATTTAAGTTAGAAAAAAAATCTTGTATTGCATTTAGCTTTGCCCAATAACACACTGAAGTAATGACATAACATAAACTGAAGGCATTGTGGTTAAGAAAATTAGATTTAGACACTGGCTGACCTGGGTTCCAGTCTTCCCTATTATGCTTATTAGCCACTGTGACCTTGATCAGGTTACTTAACTTTGTTATACTTGCCTCCTCCTCTCTAATAGGCAAGATAACATTGAAACCTATTCTTTAGGTTGTTCTGAGTATTAAAGCGGGTAATGAATTTGAAATGCTTAGCAGAAAGCCTAGAATTTAGTAAGCATTGAATCAATGTTAGCTCTAATAATAAGAATTATCCATATGAAAATGATTTTTAAACATCAAATGAGAGTGTTTTAAGTTGAAAGATTTAATAGGGAAAAATATGAGCTTCAGTATAACTATTACTATAAGTGATCCCATTGGCATAATCATTTCTTGTGATCTTGGCCCATATGTTTATGTCAGAGAAATGGAACATAGCCAAAGATTTTCAAGTAATTGTGTAAAATTGCTCCTGCTATGTAAAATTAATTGAGGGCTTGCTCTGGCAGCTGTTATGTGTACATAAAGGCTGCAAACCTTATTAAACACAGTGATAACCATATAATCACGTTTTTCACATACTATTTTGTGCTAGCCATCACAATTAAAGTTTTAAAAATAGCAGCAACCCATTTAAATATTATTGACACAATGAGATTCTCTGAGTGTGTAAATTACTCTCTAGGAGTAGAAGTGATATTTTGGTAATTAGATGATCTCTTACTCTCTATCAGAGTACTATTTTGAGAAAACTTTATAAATTCCTTTTCACAACTGCCAAGTCAAATGACATCTGCTCAAGCTCTCATTTGAACTGGACAAAAACATAAACAGCAATTTGTCATTATCATTAGCTGTTCCCTTTATCACAAGGCCTAGAGCTCTTATATAAATATTTACATAGTGTTTTATAATGGACAAAATAGCTTATATATATATCATTTCATATGCTCTGCACTGTATTTATCTCTGTAATTCATATAAGGAAATCAACATTCAGAATGGTTAAAAGATTTATACCTAAAATCATAGTGCATAGCTTAGACTGCCTGACTCTACATCCTTGCCTTTCTCCACATCACCTCCACTTCATTACAATAAATATACCATAAAGTACTTTGCAAAATCATGTGCTCATATTAACTTTTCAGTTTTCCCATCTAACTACCAATTTGTGGCAGTCATCAGTTTCAGATTCTTTCCTTGTATTATTTCATCTGACATTGAAGGCATCCTTGGAGGAAGAAAACAGGTAGAGCTTGCCATTGCTGACAAGGACTATTTTGATCTAATGATTCTGTCATTAATTTAGAAGATCCAAAGATTTTACAGTCAATACACAGCTAATATTTAATGAGCTTGAGTTAATTGTCTTTTTTTTTTCCTTTAGATAATTTTATGTGGCTCACAATTACAATTTAATTCCAGATAAATTACCCTTCAGGACAAACACAGAAAGCAAACGTAGTTCTACCTGTTAGGGCACTTAACTTATATACTCCTCTAATTTTATGGACTCTGCGTTCTGATGTTCTCCAAACATAAGTCAAATTTCCTTTGATATCGCTCTTATCCTTAGAACCCTAATAATAGAGTACCTGAACTCACTTTAAAAATAATATTTATACCTGAATGCACAGTGACTCAGCTTCCTCATCTGTAAAATGACTTAGTAATAAATTTTGGATTTATCATTTGTAAAATGGGAGCATGCATTCATTTGAGGATTAAATGATACATTACATATAAAGTACTTGCTGTTTGCTGCTGTACCTGGTAGAGAATAACCACCGATCAATGTTCCAAATGCACTTTTTCTGTGAAGTCCTCTTTATAAATCATTTCTCATACTCTCTTTTTAACATTATCAGGCAAAATGGTCTATGAAAGTTCCATTGCTTTCCTTGGTTACTTCTGTGTCAATATCTACTATATCACTTTTAGCAAATTCTCCCTTACTCTTCATGAAAATTTCAAATTTATAACAAAATTACAGAGAGAATTGAACTTCCTTGTCTTAATACAGTGAGTCATTTTCTGATTCATTTAACACAAGTTTATCTGTTTAGGACTTAATCTTTGATCTTACAGTTGTGGTCTCTGCATTTAATTCTGTTTTCCTCTGAACATATCTACCATTACTTTCTGAAGAGAGCTAATTAATGTGACATAAGCTACAGTAATGCTATTTAATAATGGTTTGTTTTCTCTAGAAATTTTTCTTCTGTTTAGTTCTCTTTTTTTCCCAAATGCCCTACAAACTTTTTTTTTAAGGAGGTACCGGGGATTGAACCCAGGACCTTGTATGTGGGAAGGAGGCACTGAACCACTGAACTGCATCGCTCCCCTCACAAACATTTTTGAAGAGACAGGCAATAGGCTTTGCCACATGAGTACTCAAATGACGCATTATTTTGTTAATATAAACAAAATAATGCATCATTTGAGTACTCATGTATATATATAATTTTTATGATTGGCATTTATTTAACTTCTTATCTTCCAGGTAAAATGCCACTTGCTTTACATATATCATGCTGTTTACTCTTGACAACATTGTAAAAAGATTACAGTTCTTATTTCCAGTGTGCTGATAAAGAAAATAAAGTTCAGAGTGGTTAAGTGATGTGCCTAAGATCACCCAGATCATAAGACTGAGATTTGAATCCACCCATTTTGATATCAGATTCCAGAAACTAGATTACTGTTGCAGTTACCATCCCCTTATGACCCTCTAACATATTATGTAATTAATTTGCTCTCTGTCTCCCTCCAGGAACATATAAGTTCCCCAACGCAAGAATCTTTTCTTCAGTGATAAATCACCTGGGTCTCAAATACTGCCTAGCCTGTGGCAGTCATCAAGAAATGAGCAAAGAAATAAAAAACTGTAGGCAAACTTTCTTCTACTCTATATTCTTCATTTCTCACCAGTCTCTCAGGTTTCTCCTTTGCTTTTCCCCTTGGACTCTCATCTTTACCCTCAGATTGTGGTTTTGGTCCAGGAGACAGATATCCTGACCCTCCTCCCTCAACCCATCTCTGCTACTTTGGTGCCTAAGCACAAACCTCTTTGCAATTCTCCCCAACCCCATGTGCATTTATGCAAATGTGTGGCTGGGGACTACTGGCCTTGCCACCTCATCAGACACATCCAGGCATATTTGAAATCCAGGCTAGGTTTGGCTGGGAAGTTCCATGGCTCCTTCACTGGGCTGACACTAACCTGTGAAGTTTCTGGTCATCAGAGTAAAGCAGTTGAAGAGTGTCCTTTATAAGAACACTGTTAAAAGGAGGCTTATCTCAGCCCAAGAGTTGATTATGATAATAGGCATCTTGTAAGGAATGCATATGCTGCATGTGAAACCTAAGGTAATCTCAACAGAGTGGTGAATGTTTTAATATGAAGCTTAAAAGAATTCCTTGGAGGAGTAATACTTAAATAGTTTCCACTTTTCACCCTGTCCTGTGTCATAAGAACATTATCTTCCATTCTGTCTGGGTAAAAAGGTACAATAAAGGGACTGAGACTGAATACTTTTAGGAATATAAAAAATTCCTTGGAATAGACTGGAATGGTTCCCCAGGTCTACTTTTCTGTGATTTAGTAACATGAAAGATGTTCGGAGGTTCTGGACATAAGCCTAAAGTTAAGTCTTTTGCTAAGACATTTAAAGAGTCTTGCTACAGGTTATTAGGCTTAAAAATAGACAAACACATTTCCCAAAGTGTTTTTGAATTATTCGTCAACTATGAAGCCAACAGGAATATATGTATAGTGAGCAAAGTTTAGTTTATTGACTCTTGGCAACAAGGGCAAATGCTTGCCATGGAGACCTGTGGGGTGTCTCAGTGAGAGGGTGTTAAAAAGGGCTTAAGAGAGTAGTGGGGCTTATGGTAAGTGATTCTATGATTGGGTACCTTAGTAAGTCTTATCTAGAAGTCAGTAAGAAAAAGAAAGGCTAATGTTATGATTGGTAAATAAGCAAGAAGTCAGGATAGTGGGCCAACAGTTTGGTAACGTTTTTATCTGCGTTTCTATGATTATGAATTTGCCTTGCTTTTATCTCTACTGTCACAGTCATAGAGTGTCCTGGTGTGATGGTGGCCTTCAGATACAAAGTTATGGGCAACAGCAGAATATCACAGCATTGTTGAGAGCATAGGGGAAGCTCTGAGATCACTAAGGTCTATCTGACAGTACCAGTCTAACTCCTGTCTGTCAGGGGCTGCTTTGCTTTTTCTTAGATCTAAGTCAGATATTAATGCTTGTATTGTCCGTAGCAAATCACTGTTAGTAATTCCTTTAAAATATAACCTCAATCTGGTCATTTCTCAAACTGTCCATTGATGAGACCCTCATCCAATTCAACAATATTGACTACCTGGACCTCTGCTACAGCCTCTTAGGGGATTTCTCTTACCACTGAAGTTTTGTCATCACACAGCAGTCAGAGTGATCGCTTCCAATATAAATCAAATCATATAACTCTCCTATGCACAAACTTTCACCCTTAGGCTTATATCCAAAATCCTTCTCATGATCTCACTCTTGGCTATTTCTTAGACAGTTTTCACTGCCACACATGCCATCTTGGGTTTTCTGCTCTTGTTTTTGTCCTTCAGCAAGAATGTTTTTCCTCTAGATTGTTTCAAGGCTCACCCCAATCCTTCATGCAGGTCTCTGCTCAAATAGTCACCTGTTGGGGAAGACTTCCTCTTACATTAATTTGCCTTTTCTCTTCCCTACTGTTTTTCCTTCTTCAGAACATTGTGCACTAATGAATTTAAATGATTTATTTTGAGTATCTGTGTATGGTTCCTCCTCTCTTCTGAAATTATAAATTCTATGATGTCTGGAACTTCAATTATGTAGCCAACAGCTTTATCTTCAGAGCTTAGAACATTTTCTAGAACACGGTAAAGACTTAATTATGAATAATGTCTATACCCACATTACGTAGTTTGTCACTAGTCACATAGAGATTAAGTTAATTCTATGAATAGATGCTATTACATTGAACCATACCAAAATCTCTTTCTGCAAATTAAGATGATTAAATATTTGCCATTTCATATAATTCACTTCAATAGATAAGAACTTCCCATTACTGATCAGCAGAAGAAGCCAGCACAACCCTGAAGCAGATGTTGATAGCAAGACTACCTGAGCAATAAAACACCTACTACATGAAAGGCATTCCAGCTATACCCACATTCATTCTTTAACTAAACAAACATTTATTAAGAATTTGTCATTTCTGCCCTTTTTGAGAGATATTGTGACTGTAAAGATGAATAAAGCAAAATTCTTGCCTTCAAAGAATCCACACAACTTAAAACAATATGAAACTTCCCTCATGAAGTTACAGAAAGTATTGTATGGGGGCCCAGAAAAGGGATCTCTGAATTCTGCCAGTATGTGATGTATAATTTGAGGCTCTATGAATGAGTAGGTGTTCAGCATGGTGATAGACAAAGGGTAGGGGAGAGTGCTCTTTGGATGGAATTTAGAACATGGGCCAAGTTCAACAATGTGAGAGATTATTTTGTTTGGAAAGTACAGACATTTGCAGGTATAGAAAGAATAGAGCAAATTCATGAATAAGGCAGGATGTGGTATAAGAAGCATCAGAGGAGGGTCTGTTGGATTCTAACGCTTGAAGCAGTAGAGCAGGCTCAGAGACTTAGAAGGCATCTGGACCTTCAGCTGTGAACCACATGCCAGCTGTATCCAGGCTTTTACAGTGGACCCCTGATGCTCACCCTTCAGCATCTTGAAAAGGATTTGTAGTTTATAATGACATACACAGTCATTAGTTTGTTTTTCTATCTTTATGCTCAATATACTCATTATAAAACATTAAGATCTAAAGATCTTTGATACAATGTCACTACAGAGAATGCATATGCTCACTTGTAAAAAAGAAATAACAGTGATTTTTTTCAGCCAGAACCAAAAATAGCAGCAGCTATATATGCGTTTATAATTCTTATGAAGGTTAATAGATTAGGACTATTTTTTTCAGGTTCTCTCCTTGCATTTGTTATGTTGGCTTGCATTAGATTTAAAAGAATATGCACAGGAGAAAGAGAAATATGTAAATTAAAAACTGGGGAAGCTAGTTTCCTATTTTTCTTCCATATGTTTCTGTGTTTTTAAACACTAGTACAGATTGAGATTAAAACAGAAACCTATCAAGATATTTTCATTCAGAAACCTTTCCTATTTGTGATTTATCTTACTAAATAGTTCATGAATTGATGATTTTCTAGAATTCTCTGGGATTAAGAATTCAAGCAGATGTTAAACTGTATTTATTTAGATATAATTTCTATTATTTGCATCATCAATTCCTTTTCTGATTGGTAATATGCTCTCATGCACATTTTTCATAGCTATAATTATAAAATCAAAATTCTTTGAAGATATATAACATTTGTTTTGACAAAGACAGTAAACCTTGATAGAGATGTACCTGACCTTGAATAAGCTGTTACCATGAATTTGATTACTTGAACTACAAGCTATACCCTATTTAATAAGTCATATGAGATGGGGGATCCTTTATCAGTCAAATTTCCTAGTTCAAACTTTTTCAAATTCACTTTTCTTTAGTAATATTGCAGTCTTAAAATTTTAAATTTTCTTCTCTGTTTCCAGAGCATTTATTATAAACACTAATCTCACTATTTCACTTGGCTATGGCATACCGTTGAATAGGTGTTTATCTGTTAATTTTTCTGGTGAGTGAAGTTCTCTTTTTCTTGCTATACCTTCTAAGGTCAGTTTAGGTAGTTATAATTTAAGATTTCAATAATTGGCTCAACCCTCTATCCTGGGCAATTAATTAAAAATTCTCTCTTCTTAGCTAAGAATATATAAAAGACAAACACTATCACTTAGCAACTGTTTGAGTTTGACCAAGCTACATAGCTACTCTGACCATTTTTCTCATTAATAAAATTAATTGCCTAAGAATCAAATGAGACTGCACTGTGAACCAACATGATGCAAATAAACTTCCAAAACCCTCAATGAATAATACATATAACTTAACAGTGATTCATTGTTATATGATTAATAACCACTATCTTAATAACCTTTTATGACATCCAAAGCACAATTTTATTTTCCTTTTTAAAAATAAAGAGGTAATAATTTAAAATAAACAATTTAATATTTGTTTTATTAGATAAATAGACTAAAACTTCCATTCAATTAAAAAAAATAAAATTAGAAATCTTGAATGCTGTGGAATATTTTAGGTATCAAGATGGTTACTCCAAATATATACAGCTTTAAAGGTGCTGATATGATTTGGCATGGAGGCACACAAATTGTGGGTTTACTGAACCAGCTTATATGCCACCAGTTTTTGGTCAGCTGTCAGTGTCACTGGCTGCTGCTGCCTGCACTTCATCTACATGCAGGCGCTGCTCTCCTGCTTGAGAATGCTGAGAAGTGTTTGGGAACCTCTCACTTTGCTTCCTTCCTAAAGGCAGTGACCTTGCTCTCCATTTCTTTAAAATATATTGAAAATACGCTCATCACTTATAAATACTCAATTAATCACTTCTTCAATATAAGTCATTGTGTCAGGTTTTACATGATACAATGACAAATAAGATATGATTATTGGCCTCACACTTATTCAGGCTTCGAGAGGCAAACATGTGCACAAATGACCACGAACTGTTACCCTGCCAACACTTTTACTGTAGTCCCTCAAGCCAATGTGTGTTTGCCATATACATGAGCTAAGTGACGTGTGGTGAGGTGGGTAAATAAGTTCTCTTTCCCAGATTTTTACATTGGGATGTGGACCTCCTAGTTTGTTCTAGAATTAGATGAAGTGAAATAATAGAAAGTTGCACTGAAAAAGAAAAAGAAAAAAGTGAAGATGGTAAAATCCATGAATCTGATGGGCAGTGAGAAGCAGGACCTAGAAAGATTTTGGTCTGGGAAAGGGAGAGGGATGGGGGTGGGTAGGGGGCGGGGGAGAGGGAGGGAGGGAGGCAGAGAGAGAGAGAGAAGCAAATAATTTATTTCCTGGCCCCTTTAGAGAGTTCTAGAATCTGGTTCCAATCCCTCATGAGCCCTTTTGCAACCCTGTCCCTGGACTTTATGAAAATCCTCCAAATTCTTTTAACTCTCCCCCTTTTTCCTCTATGAAACTCTAGGAAGATTCTTTACTCACAAACAATAGTTTAAATGAAAACTAATACGATCCAATGAGGAAAGCAAAAGCCTCTGCACATTACCTCAGAAATAGCAACATTATTTTAATTTCCTTGAAATCGTATTATCATAGGGAAGAGAGAGAAATGAACCTTGCTTTGAAGGAAGGAGGGGGATGCTGAGGAAAGCTAAGGGAGCTAAAGCAGGGCAATGGACCATGTAATTTTTTAAGATCTATTGGTCTGCTGGAATCAAACTGCTGAGGAGAGTTGTAAAACATGAAAACATGTTGATTATTTAGAACCTTATTATCTGAATTATTAATTATCCTTTCTTATTTCTTACCCCCAGCTACATTCTGTTTGCTCTAGCTTTCAATTCTTTCAAAACTAGCTTTAATCCTATTAATCCCTATGCCAGATTGTTGGAAAAGAATTACAGAGGCAGTGAAACTGAAATCAATCTCTCTGGTTTCATCTTAGCAACCTAGTAAACGATTTGGTGGAAATAAAGGTAAAGTGATGTCTTAATGAGATTTGGGAAATATCTGTGGATTTCATTTATGTCTGCTCAGCCTGACTAATGGGAAAGTATACATAACAATTGTCTGTAATTCAATACTCAGTAAAACTTGCTGATTTTCCCCAGGGACACTGTAACTGTTCATTACTTTACACTGCAGTATAAATTGGCCCAGTGGGAGGCAGGCATAGATTGAAGGGAGTTGTGAACAAAATTACATGGTTCTTCCCCATACTTGAGGCCCTGAAATCAGGCACTTGATAAATCCAGGCAAACAATCTCTCTGACAATTGCAGGCCACAGCCCTAATTTCCATGCTGCAGCTACACACCTGGGTAACCCGGGCGGGTATGGGGTTATCTTGAGGAAAGCTTATTAATTTATACCTCCTACCCCCACACCACCACTGAGTAAATGTAGTCCAGAGTATATCCCTCCCTCACAAAAATAACAACTTTCCATCTTTCCCTAGAATGCCACAAGAGTAAATAAAAATATTAAAATGAAAATATTGAGAGAAATGTCCTGCACTTGCACTCCAGCTCTATGAGTGAACACTCTGTGACTTGAGACAATCATTCCGTGTCTTAGTTTTCTTAGCTGTAGAATGGAGATGGTTAACAGGACATTCCTAAAGGTTTATCGTGCAGGTTTAACGTGACCTTAAAGGTCACAACAAGTAACTAGGGCATGAAAATGCTGAACTGTTACTTGGTGTTATTACTGTTGTTTTTGCTATTGCCAACCTATTATAATTCTAACCATGGCCCTTTTGTTATTGGGGAGGGAACAAGAATTAAAAACACAAAGCAGAAAGGAATTAAAAACACAAAGCAGAAAGCAATAGTGGAATAATATAACTGGCACAGTTTAGAAACTATATATATATTCATTTAGCAGCTGGTGAAAATTTCAACATTCACAAAACTAGAACACATTTGCCATTGTTCTGACATTTCTCAAGTCAAAACAATATTGTCTGGCTTCCCTCTGCTTGTTTGCTTAACAACATATATAATATGTTAACCAGGATATGTTTGGGTATATTACCCTCGCCCAAAATAATAATTGGAGGCTCATGAAAGAAAGAGCATTCATTTAGTGAGAGAGTTAAAGACTCTAGATCCCAACTTCTCTTTCAGGCTGTGGTGGGGACAACAGAAACTTTCCTTGCCTCAGTTTTGACGGTTAGGGTATAGATAGTGACAATTCATAATTCCAATTCTGTTCTGGTCATTTTCCTTCTTTGTTCTGCGATGATAAGGAAGAGTAGGCCACAGACATGACTTTTATTTTTTATTCTCTATATTTTAGATCTAACAGCATAGTGATTATGTCTGAAAACAAAGATATGCCAATGGTGGAAAAAATACTGATTTGTGAAAACTTTTTTATTTCAAGTTGTTACTACAAGTCTGTTATGTAACATTACAGACACAGATCACATGTAGGTATTCTTGAATTCACTGTTCTGCTCTACTTTCTTTTAAAACCCCTCCTAAAATCAGAATCATGTGCCCTTAAGTAAACTTTAAACCTGGCAGGATGTGATTATCTTTCATTCTCTTTCTTCTTGCCTGGATTTTAAAGTCTATTAATTCAAAAATCATGATGCATGCCTACTAAATGTTAGATATTGCTCCTGGCACAATGGATATAAAGATGAATGGACAACATTTTCTGTTGCTTATCCAGTATAAAAGACTACTTATGGCCCATCTTGCTGGGTTACTGTGAGGGTCAGAGAAAGTAACTTGTATTAATGATGATGATGAAAACGATGATGACGGCAATGGTGACAACGATGACAATGACAGCTAGTAATGCATATTGGGTCTTCATTATGGAAGACCCCAGTAAAGTGTTACCATAGAATTCTCACAACAATTCTATGAGGAACATACTATTTTAGAAACGAGAAAACTGAGGCGTAGGAGAAATAAGGTGAGATCACATGGCTAGGAAGTAATGGAACTGGGACTCTTTCGGTTCAATAAATGTCAGGCCTCTTCTCTTCTACAGGGGCTGCCTTGGGACATGATCTCTTATGAGGCTGAGAGTGGGTGGCTCCTACAGAGATGATGCCTTTATTTAAAATATGAGACTTGTTATTAACGAATGTAATGTCAATAAATTAAAAACATTCAACATGACCTATATCGTGAGAAATTGAAAGCATATGAGACTGATAAATTAGAGAAGGACATGCAAATATGATGCAATTGAGAAAACTGTATTTAGCAGAGAATGAGGAAAGGTTGGATATAATTTTTCCATTTAAAAAAATTCTACTATTTAACACTTATATGTCAAATGATTTGAAAATATATGTTGTTATTCAGATGAAATATAGAAGTGATCTTAAGCAAAATAAGACATTTAAATGGAGTTAATGTTCTCTTTTAAAAAATCATAAACATTTTCAAAATTATTAAATTAAACATTATTGATTTCCTACACTTTGCTAAGGCAGTACTGTAGATGCTGAAGATATAAAGAAAGAATCACATGAAACCAGTCTTCTGAGGATTCATGAAGATACACATGTACTTGGGTAACAATAATAGTTAGTGATGGTATAGGAAGAGATTAATTATGTCATGGTGGGGACTGGCTCATGCAAGACTTCAGTGATGAGGTGATAACTGAACTAATTTTGAAATTTGATTTGGAATATTTAGGCAGATTACATATGGGAGAACTCTATTCCAGGCAGTAAGAATTTAGGAAAGAGTGTGGCATGTTCAAGGAACTGAAAATATTTCAGTGTTTCTAGAATGAAACCTACAAGTGGTGGGAGGAGAGGAATCATTTGAGCAAAAGGCACAACTAAGGAAATAGGCAGTGTTAGAACCCTAAGTGACTTACACAGGGTTTAGATTTTTATCTTGTCAGTAATCATTACAAATAGGAAAGTAACAACACATTCTCATTTTTAAAAAATCACGCATTTAAAAATTACATTTTAGAGAAAAAAGTTATGTCACATTATGAAAAGTAGAACTTGTTGTAGTGGTTAAGTTTGTGTGAACCAGAGTCAGAAAAATTGGGCTCAATTCTTATGTCTTCCACTAAAGTACTGTGTCCTTGGGCAGGTCCCTGAACTCTCTGTGACTCAGTATTCTCATTTCTTAAAGAAGGATAATAACAATTCTCACTCATAGGACTGTTGTAAGGATTAAGTGAGATAATACATATTAAATACTTAGGACATATATAATGTTCAATAAATGTTAATTGTTAATGTGATTATCATTTTTGTTGGTGGTGGTATTTTCTCCATCCAATACTATGAGTACTTTCAAATATAAAAGAAATATAATTTATCATGTACTCAGTTGACTTATTTTCCTTTAGATAATGTAACTGCATGTTCTTACAAATTAATAATAGATAAGCCAATGCCAACATCATAAGTAATTAAGTTACATCAAAATGCATTCAAAGTAAAATATGAAATAAAGCTGTAAAAATCAGCTTTTGAAATGTGCCTCATTCCAGGAAGACTAAGAGATATTAAATAGAATACTGATGAAAATTCATCATGTTAAAAACTTCCCCGAACTAAAATTTCAATTGAATTTCTAAATCAAATTAATTTTAAAACAAATTTATACAGGCTACTATACATCTTGTCATAACCTATAGAATTGTGTGGGAGTGAGTGTAAACTACAATGTACACTATAATCCATGCTTAGTGGCAATGCTCCAAAATGTGTTCATCAATTGTAACAAATGTACCACATTAATGAAGGAGCTTGTTAATGTGGGAAATTACGGGAAGTGTAGAGAGTGGGGTATTTGGGAATCCCCTCTGTTTTTTATGTAACATTTATATAATCTAGGTAATTTTTAATATATATATATATTAAAAAATAAAAATAAAAAATAAAACAAATTTAAAATTTTGTTCTATTGAACAAATTAAATTTTATCTATTTCCCCTTAATTTTCACTAATATTCATATTTAAGGATTTTATATTCTTTGTTTCTCATAACCAATTACTACTAATAATTTCTAAGGTGCTAAATGTTTCTACCATACTGTAGATTTATTTATTTTTATTACGCTTCCTTCCCTCAGTTCTTATCTTTCCTCCATATACATTCTTACACATAACCAATGTCTATTCACTACAGCTATAATTATTTTCCACAAAAGCAATTTCCAATAAGGTCAGGAACCAATAAAAATTTATTATTTTCTGTTTTAAGCCTAGATGTTTAATTTAGATATTTAATACAAAACACTCCACTTAGCATTGAAGATTAATCATCAGTCAGGTACTCTATTCTACATACCAATTTCTCTCCCCAAGTCTCTTACATTCCTGCCAATGTGCTTAACATTATATCCTATTTAATTACTAGCATGTTGCATTTGCCATTCCTTTAGCCTCTGAGGAGTCCCACCACCAATAATTTTGGGCTCTCACAAACCTCAAAATCCAATTCCACAGTTCCATAACTCAGGAAGCTTTAACTTTCTATCTAAAGATGCTCCCCTGCTGGTCTCCATTTATTCATTTTTGTTTGAATTATCTTACTTTGCACTTGCAACCATGCTACTTGATTTTAATATATGCAGGAGTATTATCTCTGGAAATAATGTCTCAAGGAAAGGGAGTAGTTTCTATTTAATCTGCATTTCCTAAATCTTTAGTAAATTAATCTTTCAAGCAGACATCAGTTTCAAATAAAAATCTCTTAAAACATATTCTAGGACACACATTCCCAAGGGAGGACACAATATCACCCCTGGCTGAACTTGGTTCCAAAAGGCACAGTATACAAACATATAAATGTATATGTACACACACTATATCTGTGGTAAAACAGTATATTTATGCTCTCAAATTCACTGGTGGAGAGGAAGGTTTAAGGAAAAACAATAAAAAGGATCCTGAAGTGGGTGATAATGAAAACTATATTTGAGAAACAGGGTCTCAGATAATTGATCATGTAAAATTTCTCTTTTGTATACCTACCAAGGGATACTCAGAGTAATTTATAGAAGAAAACTTTCATATGCACCCTACTCTAATAAGAAGATATGGGAATATAGGACTGTTGCCAATTTCACTAGATCCATGAATTTCAAGCACATCCTTTTTTTTTTTTTTTTTTTTTTTAAGGTACCAGGGACTAGGGATTGAACCAGAGACCTCATATGTAGGAAGCTGGCGCTCAACCACCAAGCCACATCGGCTTCCCTGAGTTGGTCCTTTCATTTTGATTTTTGCTTGTTGTTTTTGTTTTTTCAGGAGGTACCAGGAACCAAACCCAGGACCTCCCATGTGGGAGTCAGGAACTCAACTGCTTAAGCCGCATCTGCTCCCCCAAACCCTCATTTTAAAATATTTATAGCTAATAATCATACTTGCTAGTTTACTTATTTGTCCTAAATATAAAGTTTAAAAGTAGAAATTGATGATATTGTAGATATATAGTACCGGAATGAGCTACCCTATAAGAAAATCCAACTTTTATGTGAAATTTCAAATACATTCACTAAGTTTAAATTCAAAGTGTTAAAATGCCTGGGATTTAGAACACAAACAATTCAAAGAAAAAATGTAAAATTTTTAAAAGGTGTCCTCATGTCCTTAAAGAGCAGATAATTGGCCAGTTATTTTTTTTAAGCAATAAATACTTAAATATAACTTACATATCTTCAGATTGTAGGATGGAAACCCATACAACATAAAATGCATAAAAATATCTTGAAATTACAGAACTGATGAAAATTATTTGTAATTGTTATACTTATCATATGAGTTCCCTGGGGCTCCAAAAGGGAATCCTATCACAACTCCCAAGATATATTTTAAAGGGCAAATTTACCCTGTGATCCTAACATAAACACATTTGGAGATATGTTTTCATATCTACTGGGCATCAGATTAAATTTTCAACTTTTAAATTAGAAAATAGTAGATCCATAAAGCAAAGTAAAGCATTTCTTAAGTGACAGAAGATTTTTGAAAAACACCTTGCAGTAAAAGTCACATTAAAATATCCATTTATTAGTTGCAGGGCACACAAACATAAAAGTTATAAATATTGTTTCTCCTGACAAGAAGATAGTTATGCCCTTCCCTGAATTTACAGAGTAAAGAAACTAAACCAAATAAATGAAATGCCTCATTTGTTAGCCTGAATAAATCATTTTTTTTCTAACCCTACTTCATCTATCTCTGACAGTTTCCAATGTACCTTAAACTCATCTAAGTTTCCTGCAACTGAATATTCTAAGGTCTCCAGCGACCTTATGTGGGGCCATTACCAAGGACTTTCTTTCCTTCAAAACCATGCATGTCTTTATTGCTTTAAAGCCTGAGATTAGATTGAATTAGATTGAACTGGTGTGTTTATTTGAAGATATTAATGGCCCACTCCTGCACAGCAGATCAATTATTCAATCCTTAGAAATTACTGAGGAAAACCGGTCTGAAACTAAATTCTCAGCTTAAGCTTCCCATATCAACCTAAAAACATTCAGTCCAGCCATGCCAATATGGATGGCCATAGATGGGATACAGAACTAAAGATAAGCTTACCAATTTTAATAACAGAAAAACAAAAGCAAATGCTAAAATGGTGTGTGTGTGTGTGTGTGTGTGTGTCTGTAGTCACACAATGGATCAGGAAATTTATTTAAATAATGAACAATTTAAGAAGGTCAGTCTTGATATTTTAAAAAGCAGAGTGAAAGGATATGATGGTTAGGCACATGTGTCGTCTTGGCCAGGTAATGGTGCCCACATGTTTGGTCAAGAAAGCACTGGCCTAATTGTAATGAAGGATATTTCTTAGACATTTATCATCAGTGAGTTGATTGCTGTGGGGCCTCAGTAAGTCCTCTCTCTATGGGAAACTCAGGCAGCAGTATGCAGCCCTTGGCATGCCCCAAGACACAATTTAAAATGCAACAAACCTCACAGGGAAACAATACAGATGGTATCTTGGATGGTAATGTTCTCCAGGCTGTACAATTCTTACAATAACATCAGACCCCATTTATGTAACTTTTACAAAATGTCATGTCTTTGTTCTGAGACCCTATATACTGTCCCTCATTTTCCCACCTCTTGGCAGAGCACTATCTTCATTCTTTGGACCGCTGCCACCAGATATAATCTCTCCTGTTCCTAAGTCCCAATAAATTAAGTTCATGTCTGACACCTTGCTGAGTGCATCCATTGGTCTTGCCAACGCCCAGACCTGCGCCCTTCAGGAGCTGGGATGCAACAATTGCATCGATTACTGATTACATCTACAATCAACTGAGGAGATTGCCTTCAGCAATGAGTAACCTCCTATCCAATGAGCTGAAGGCCTTAAAAGGAGAAGTGATGTCAGCATTCAGAGAGAGAATTTCAACCTCTACTTCAGACAGCCAGCATCTCCTGGGGAACTCATCTAGGACTTTTGTCAGAGTTCCTGGCTTGCAGCCTGCCTGATGAATTTGGACTCATACATCCTCATGTTTGTGTGAGATAATTTTATAAAATCTCATACCATTTGCAGGTATCTCCTGTTGGTTCTGTTTTTTCTGACCAATACAAAGGGTCAGAAGAAAATTAAGAATACAGAAGGAATCATTAAATTGTAATTTAACTATTCTAAATTTTTAGTAATTTGATTTTTTAAATTTAAAGCTTTTAAATACTTTTAAAATGTGGAACTGGGATTCTCAACCAGGGATTGAGAGTGAAGGGTGGTAATAGATTTCTAGAGAGCCATTTTTTAGGTTCAGGGCATCAGTACAGTCTTTGTGAAATTGCATAATATGCGAATAGGAGTGTTTCTTTAATTTTATAAGAGAAAATCTATAACATATTTTTTTCCAAAAACGTTAAGAACTACTGGCAGACAGAAACTCAAAAAAGATTTATTGGATATTCTTTTATTTTGATTATTTTTATTTTCAATCTAAATCTATTTTCTCAAGAGGATATATTTTTGTTTTGTGTTGCTTAATGTTAATTCATCAGTTGAGATAATCATAGACTCAAAAGATAATTATTCATGATTACTTTTAATTTAAGGGGTCTTTCTAATACGTGAAAAATTAACCAATGAGCATAAATAATACAAGTAGAAACAAATGAATATAAAACTCTAGAAATTGCTATTTCATATTCTAACTTCATATTATTTAGAGCAAGTGTTCTTAACCTTTTTTGCTCCACAGACACCATTGCCAGTCAGGTGAAAACCACGGACGTCCATACTACACTGTGTATTATTTAATAAATATATCACACCCGCACCAACACATCTCCACAAGAATAATGTTTTTTTGAATTTCAGTTCAAGCTCACAGACCCCTTGTTAAGAACCCCTGATTTAGAGTATCACAGTAAATTAATAAATCAGGATCACTAAGATGTATTAAATCTTAATAACAAGATAATTTCATATCTGAAACTAGGGAAAACACCATAGTCCCAAACCAATCTCAGATGGTTGACACTGGCAAATACACATCTGCAAATTTAAGTTTCTACCTGGAGAAGTCTCCTCTGTCCTTTGAGCAAGGATATGGCATTCTTTCTCAGTCCTTGGAGAGATTAAGAAAAGTTGGCTCAGCAAAAAGGAACAGTAATCATTCCTTATCCTCAGATGACACTTCCATCTCTTGGCCATGTCCACGTGTGAACTCAACCAACCACTGTGGCAATGGCAAGAGCCAATCTCAGACTGACCTAACTCCATCTAGCACCCCTCTCTTTGCTTGTGAGCAATCTGAAGAGCAACTGTATCACATGCTTGGGTTAACCAATGATTAACCAGATAGGGGCATATGCCTGAGAGGCCAATGCTGCAGAAACTGTAAAACCAAGCCTCCAAAAAAGAAACTAGAGTCAGCACTAAGAGACATCTATGTCAGGATGCCAGATCACTCTCTTAATAGGGAGACCTTGGTAACCATCTGAGGCCTTCAATACCTATGCATTTCTGCTTGACATGAATAACAATTAATTTTAAACAATTGCTAGATAATGGGAACAAACAATGTAAAAGTATGAGGAGATAAAATATGTAATTAAAGATTGCACTATTACAGCTCTTTTAGACCACAGCATATTAATGCTGTCAACGACATCAATTTACACTAAAATGTGAATAAGAATAAATCATGAAAGTTATTTGTAAACCATCAACTATAAGATATATTAATTTATATCAATGTTTCTGGCAAAGATAAGAGATGGTCTAATACATATTCATCAGAAATTACTGATATTACTATTTCTCTAAAATGAATAAAAGTTGAAACAAGAATGGTAGTTGCTATTTGTAAATGTTGAAGAGAATTATAATTTTAGCAGCTGTCAAAAATCAATCTAAAAAAGGTGAATTTATTATATATATATATATATATATATATATATATATATATATATGTCTAAGAAGTGGCTCTTTAAGCTGTCTTATAACAGTTTGGTTATAAAAGTTGATGACATATTTTAGAAAATGTCCAATATTAAAGTACATTTAAAAGGAAAATTGGAGAATCATGAAGATATTTATATCAAGGCAACTTAGGTTTCACAGCCTTAACTGATTTAAACACAATAATGGTGAATTGTAGGTATTGGGTCTGTAATCCTGAAAATATCCTCATTTTGGAAACTAGAAAAACCCATCCATTACTGTAGGGCAATTCTCTTCCCACCAGCACCTGTTACTACTACAAGGCAACAAAACAAACAAAAACAAAACAAAACATGAAAAACAAAGCAAAATCTTGGCAACCAATATGAAACACCTTGCTTGGGTATATAGGTCTGCACATCCACAGCAACTTTAGTTGTAAATATCTACAAGAGGAGAAGTTTCACTCTTAGCATGTATGTTTCAATTTTCTCTAAGGGTGGTTTCAGTTTAATCAGCACAAAATCTTATTGAGAGCCAGCTTTCACATGTCAGCCTGGGTGAGTAATGAAAAAGGATGGCAGAAGGATTATGAAGACTAGTAGGCTAGAGATGACCATAAAGTCCATTTCATTCTCATGATCAGGGGATCCCCACAGTGAATAGAAATGACTAAAGAAACAGATGGCACCACTAAGCTCATTGCTAGAATAATAGGTGGTCAGCTTCAGTGTCTTAGAAGTTGGAAAAAATGGACAATGTCCAATTACCTTTACATTAAAATTGTCAGACTGTAGGCACTATTTTTATCAATGTATTTATTAATGTTTACTTACAATGCCAATCAAAACAAGGATTCAACATCTCCCCACCTCTCCCCTTTCCCCCCCAAAATAAGAAAAATTCTGTTTCATGGAAGACTTATCTAATGATATGTAAAAGCTGTATAATTGGAAGTAGCTTGGAGTTTTAATTTATAACAGATAAAATTTAACTAAAACTTTATATAATCATGTTATTAGAACCAATAGGGTTTAGGATGTGGATTTAAAGGGCATATGGGGTAATAATTGAATGAAAAGTAAAAGCACCTATAAGGAATGAAACTGAGGTCCAGGCATATTTGTGTCTTGATTTTATTCAGAATTAACAGAGGCATACCTCAGAGATATTGTGGGTTCAGTTCCAGACCACCACAATAAAGCAAATATCATAATAAAGTGAGTCACACTAACTTTTTGGTTTCCCACTGCATATAAAAGTTATGTTTACACTATATCATAGTCTATTAAGTGTGTAATAACATTACGTCTAAAAAACAATGTACATACTTAATTTAAAAATACTCCATTGCTAAAAAATGCTAACCATCATCTCAGTCTTCAGCGAGTCATAATCTTTTTGCTGGTGGAGGGTCTTGCCTTGATGTTGATGACAGCTAACTGATCAGTGTGGTGATTGCTGAAGACAGAGCTGTCTGTGGCAATTTCTTAAAATAAGACAAAAATGAAGTTTGCCACATCAAATGACTCTTCCTTTCACAAAAAATTTCTCTGTAGCATGCAATGCTCATTGATAGCATTTTACAAACAGTACAACTTCTTTCAAAATTGGAGTTAATCCTCTCAAATCCTACCATTGCCTTATCAACTAAGTTTACGTAATATTCTAAACCTTTTGTTACTATTTCAACAATGTTCACAGCATCTTTGCCAGGAGTAGATTTTACCTCAAGAAACCTCTTTCTTTGCTCATCCATAAGAAGCAACTCCTCATCCATTCAAGTTTTATCATCAGATTGCAACTATTCAGCCACATCTTCAGGCCCCACTTCTAATTCTAGTTCTCCTGCTATTTCTACCACATTTGCAATTACTTCTTTCACTGAGGGCTTGAACCCCTCAAAGTCATTCATGAGGGTTGGAATCAACTTCTTCCAAACTCCTGTTATTGTTGATATTTTGACCTCCTCCCATCAATCACCAATGTTCTTAATGGCATCTAGAATGGTAAATCCTTTCCAGAAGGTTTTCTATTTACTTTGCCCTGATCCTTCAGAGGAATCACTCTCTATGGCATCTATAACCTTACAAAATGAATGTATTTTTTAAATAATCAGACTTGAAAGTCAAAATGAATCCTTGATCCATGGCTACAGAATGGATGTTGTGTTAGTTGATATGAAAACAACATTCATGTCATTGTGCATCTCCATCACAGTTCTTGGGTGACCAGGTACATTGTGAATGAGCAGTCATATTTTGGCAGGAATCTTTTTATCTGAGCAGTAAGTCACAACAATGGCTGAGTATTCAGTAAGCTACGTTGTAAACATATGTGCTGGCCATCCAGGCTTCATAGTTCTATTTATAGAGCACAGGTAGAGTAGATTTAGCATAATTCTTAAGGAGCCTAGGATTTTTGGAATGGTAAATGAGCAATGGCTTCAACTGCATGTTGCCAGCTAATGCAGTCACCAGCTGCATTAGCCCCTAACAAGAGAGTCAGTCTGTATTTTGAAGCTTTGAAGACAGGCATTGGCTTCTCCTCTTTAGCTTGGTAAGTCTTAGTTGGCATCTTCTTCCAATCAAAGTCTGTTTTGTCTACACTGAGAAAACTGTTATTTAGTTTAGCCTCCTTCATCAATTACCTTAGCTATATCTTCTGGATAACTTGCTGGAACTTCTACATCAGCACTTGCTACTTCACCTTGCCCTTTTATGTTATGGAGATGGTTTATTTCCTTAAACCTCACAAAGCAACCTCTGCTAGCTTCAAACTTTTCTTCTGAAGCTTTATCACTTCTCTCAGCCTTCACAGAACTGAAGAGAGTAAGGGCCTTGCTCTGGATTTGGCTGAGAGGAATGTTGTGGCTGGTATGATCTTCTATCTAGACCATTAAAACTTTCTTCGTATCAGCAATAAAGCTATTTTGCTTTCGTATCACTCGTATGTTCACTGAAATAGCACTTGTAATTGCCTTTAAGAATTTCTCTTTGCATTAACAATTTCGGTAACTTTTTGGTACAAGAGGCTTAACATTTGGCCTAACTCATTTTTTTTGACATGCTAAGCTTAATCATTTACAGCTTTTGAATTAAAGTGAGAGATGTGAAGCTCATCCTTTCACTTGAACACTTAAGGTCAGTGAAGGATTATTCATGGCCTAATTTCAATATTACTGTGCCCCACTGAAAAGAGAAGCCAGGAGAGGAAGAGAGATGGGGGAATGGTCTGTGGATCAGTCAGAACACACACACAACATTTATTGATTAAGTTCGCCTTCTTATTTGGTCATAATTTGTGGCATCCCAAAACAATGACAATAGTAAGATCAAAGATCACAGATCACAGATTACCTTAGCAGATATAATAATTATGAAAAAGTCTGAAATATTCCAAGAATTACCAAAATGTGACACAGAGACACAAAATGAGCACATGCTGTTGAAAATATGACGCCGACAGACGTGCTCAACACAGGGTTACCACAAGCCTTCAACTTGTAAATATCCCAATATCTGGAAAGTAAAATAAAGCAAAGTGCATCAAAACCAGGTATGCCTATATGCTCTTGGATTTTATTTTTATTATGAATAAACACCCATTTATTCAAAGAACTGAAAACAAAAAAAAAATTGAATGAACTATAAAGCCTACATATTAAAATAATTGACTGGTTTCTACCTTTTCTAATAGATGGCAGCTTCAACCAGTTTTATAGCCTTTCAGCCCATCAAAAAGTTTTCCATAGTTAGAAGAAGGGCTCAATTCTAAGTTCTTTAGTTTTAGACCTTGTTAGAAAGGTGTCAGAAATTCCCAGTGATCTAGTCAAGGGTGTTTCTGTTTAATGAACTTAGTTAAGTGATGATGGGGTTTCTAAACCAGTGTGCATAAATCCATGACCTATTTTTATAATAGTGAATAGCTCATGTACAGAAAATTTACTTATAAAATTAATTATAAAATAATATAGTAATATCCTGCTAGATAAAGGTGAAGGAAATTATATTTTGTAATAGAAAGTTGTATCTTGCAAATGATTCCATTCTTTAAGTGATAGCAAAATATAAATAGATATAAAGTATCAACTCATGGTAATCCTTGCTGATTGGGGGGATCTATGGAAGAGTCTGGTGACTTTTCAAATGATTAGTTTTATCTAAAATGTTATATATCAGATCTGATATTTGTGGACACATAACACACATACACCTATATATGGAGAGAGAGAAAGAACACTGCTTTTTAGACTCATAATGAAAACCAAGTTATTTAGAATTTTTTTTCAAGAATTTCTCTGCTATTGTGAAGACATTTAAATATTTTGATATAAATGGCTTTTAGTTGGACTTTAACAAAAACAGAGGAATAAAGGTAATAATGAGTGAGTACCTTCAGCTCCGTTCTGCTTCCATCCAAGCCCCAATCCCTAGCTAGGAAAACTTGTGGAGTCTTAAAAAACCTCTGAGATTCAATTTCAGAATGGAATGTCCTACTTTAACATTCCTTATAATAAAATGACTTACAATTTTACAAAGATGCATGTCATTTTCCTGCCTTGGTATTTTGGTTCAGGGTTTCATCTGCCTTCTTGTGACTCTCATTCCTCTGAGAACAAATGACACCCCAGCCAAAGTGATTGGTCCCAGGGATTAGTTTTTGGACAGGAATGAAGCCTTCCCAAGGTAGGCCTTTCCAATCTCTCTAGGAATATGGTAGTGGGCTGAAGTCTGCTTATCTCAGACCATGAAAGTCATGTGAACCTCGAAGTTAACCTGCCATAGGTGCACCATCTTTTACTGTATCCATAGAGAAGCAGAGAGCTGATAACGTGTAATAAAAAGGCTTCTAAAGTAACAGAATGCATTTGGAAAGTGAAGAAATGGGATCTCAGAGAGTTTTTAAGATCCCACAAGTTTATCCAGTTAGGGATTGAGGCTAGGATGAGAAAGCTGGCATTTTAGGCTACATTTCATACTTCTTCCTTATTGTAATATAAACCTCTAAAATTCTATTTCTGGCCCTGTAGTTGATTATTGCAGTTCTGTTGATATTTGTTTCTTGTTAGCAATAACATGTTCCATGAAGATAAGTGGCAGATCTTTGTGTATTTGTAGTATAGCGTTTGCTGCCAAAAGACTTGGGTTTAATATCTAGCTCCCCTACTTAGTCAGGGTACTTAATTTCAGTTTACCCCCCTGAGTTCCTTTATGTCAGGCCTTATGAGAATTAAAGAAATAATATCCAATGCCTAGCATGGTACTTGGAATATTTCAGGGTTCAATGTATGTTAGATATTACTACCATATTCATTAGCATTTTGAAAGTACCTGACCATAAAGATGTTCAATAAATATATTTTGAATATTAATATGAAACTAAGTTAAACATTACATATAGATTAAGAGTTAGCAAACTGTGATCCATAGTCCAAATCTGGCCTGCTGCCTGTTTTTACACTGCCAGCAAGCTAAAAATGGCTTATTACATTTTTAAGCAGTGGTTAAAAGAAGAAGAAAAAGAAGATTATATGACAGACCATATGTGGGCCATAACACCTGAAATATTTACTATTTTGTCCATTACAGAAAAAATTGTATAACTCCTGCTATAAATAATCTATAGAATATATGATTCCAGTTAAAAACATAGGAGTACCTTTTGATAAACAGATCTTAGGAAACTTTCTTGATGATTCTCTGGAATGAATTAGTGTATTTCTAAAAGTTAAAGTTGAGTAATTTTATTTTATTTTTATTTTATAGCTATAAAAATCTATTCTTTCCTCTAGATTTCCCCCCCTCTAATTCAATCTTCATATAAAGATCACACTAATTATCTTACCGCTTAATTTTTATCATATAAACTTCATTTCTCAAAATGCATAAATATATAAATTATTAAAAATTAAAAAAAAATATTCCAAATCTGTTTTCTAAATATTCAAGGCCATTTTTTTCCATTTCTAAAATTTATCTACAACCTCTATAGTAGACACACACATCCACATATATGCTATTCCAGCCAAACCATTCTCCTAATAATAGTACATGCATCCATTTATGTTACATTTTTTAAATATGATCTCAAATTTTTTTAGGTACCCTTCTCTTCAAACAGTGGAACCTAATTTTCCTCCCCTTGAATGAGGGGTAGGCTTGTGTATTTGCTTCTAATGAATATCAGTGGTGGCAATGATGCGTCCACAGTTGGTCATAAAAGAATAGCATCCTCCTGGCCCTCTTTCCCTTTGTACAGATCACTCTAGAAAGAAACAGTCACCATGATTTGAGGGGACGTTGGAGAGGTCCACATAGAGAGGATTGAAGACTCCCCAACAACAGCAAGCACGAACATACCAGGCATATGAGTAAGTCATATTGAAAACATATTCTCCATCCACAATCGAATCTTCAGATGAATGCAGCACCAGGAACATCTTGAATATAACATCATGAAAAATTCTTGAGCCAGAATTGATTAGCTAAGACACTCAAAATTCCTAACTTACAGAAACTGTGAATTTAATAAATATTAATTGTTTCTTTAAGCCACTAAGTTTTGCTTAATTTCTTATAAAGCAATAGATAATATATCACTGAATACCATGAAAGCACAACCTTTCACTTCTGCTTTCTTTCTATCCAAAACCTTCAGTTCTTAAGGTGCAAATAAATTCCACCTTCCTTTCTCAAGACTTCCATTCAACAAACATAATCACAACCAGGGGACTAACTGGCATATTTTAAATAGTGCCTTATATTTAGATCTTTCTGTAGGTATCTTAAGTTTTCAACCAAAACAATCATTGAAAGGCAGAGAATTCATCGTATGCATTTCAGCATCACACTAGGGCCTCTATTCATAGTTGGTCTTTGATAATTGCACTTTTAAAAATGTTGAAAGCCACAAACCATTTAACTAGTTATTGCCTCCAAAATTTAGGAATATTTTATATGACCTAGATAAAAATTGTAAGGTTATTCCCTATAGGCTCATAGATTCTTACCCACTTCATATTTATATTAATAAATGAACAAAAATGTACTTGTATAATACACCAGATGACAAAAAAAGGGAGCAATCACTGCTAATGTAAATAATAATAATGATGCAGGTATAGGCTTATGATGACATAAAACCATTTCTCCATATTTCACAGGTAACACCAAAATATATGAAATTATGATGGAGTAAGAGCTTGCTCATTTGAAATGCCAAAACCAACAAAATATCACTTATTGTTTTACTGACCACATTTTATTCTGTTTCTTGCTGTATTACTCAGGATGGATGACTAGTTAAGAGTGTGGTTTCTGGAATCAGCCAACCTGAGTTTAATCAAGGCTGCACTTACTACATAAGTAATCTTGGAAGTTATATATAATATGGGCCAGGAATTATACCTCCCTCTATGATTTGTTAAAAAGATCACCAAACCAAACTCCTCAGGATTGGGGGAAGAGCTATGGACGAGAGTGGACTTAATGGTATTCTGTTGTAGTCATATTGTGCTTCAAGAAATGGAAGAAATTACAACAGTGCGTTGGAGCCAGTGGCCACTGGACGCTTTCGGCGCAGGGAAGGGAAAAGCAGTTGTAATACAGAAGCTTTTTCAGGACTTGGGAATTATCCTGAGTGACATTACAACGACAGATATAGGCCATTTTACATCAGCATATAATAGGCAGAACTGTGTGGGAGAGAGTGTGGTCTACAATGTGAACTATGGTCCATACTTAATGGCAAAGCCCCAGGATGTGTATATCCATTGCAGTTGATGTGCCACACTAATGAAAGATGTTTATGTGGGATGTTATGGGAGGCGTGGGAGGTGGGGAACATGGGAATCCCTGTAATTTTTGAGTAACATTTATGTAATCTAAGCATCTTTTAAAATATAAAAATAAAAATAAAATATGAGATACAATGCAAATCTAAGTCCTTAAAATAAAATAAAATAAAATAAATAAAAAGAATAAAAGATAAAATTTGTATCAAGCACTAGCACAGAACCTGGCATACAGTAAGAAATCAACAACTGTTACCTACCTTATTTTTTTAACCATTCTCATAGTTTAGAATGAGATTATCAGCAGACAGGCATGGCAAAGATAAACAGGGTAATGCAGATTTTAAGCACACTTTTAAGCAGTCTGAATTAGAATATTTTGGTAACTTTAATAGGCCATTAAATCACCTAATGAAGAACTATTATATTATTAACCTATTTTAAAGGACATTGCTAGCTGGCCACCAAAATCTTTCTTTCATGACCTAGTAAAGAGTTGTACCTTGGACTTGGCTGCCCAGTTAGGGGCAGAATTTTCCAGTCAGCCTTAATAGGATATAACCATTTTTTCTTTTTTAAACTCTGTCAAAGAACTATAATCGAGATATGTGCAATTTCTGCCTCACTTACTTTAGAGGAAATCGTTGACTCTGAACATTTGCTCTTTGATGCTAGAATGGTTATATTTAGAGCATCTTAGGAAACTATGTGTTAAAGTTGTCAGTCACCAGTAGCCTGATAACCTAAATGACCACATGGATTAGCACTGCTTGCTGATGCGTTATATTGCACCTAGATTTTTAAACAGGTAAGAAATAAACTTTAATCTTGCTTGAGTCATTGGAATTCTGGATCTCTTTGTTACAGCAATTAATGATTCCTTAATTCATCTCATATTGGCTGAACAATATATTATCTAAGTGGTAATTTAAGTGGCTTCTGGGTGACACAGCTAAGAATTATTAGATGTTTCATAATGATAATCAGAAGAAAACATTGGAAGGGAAGTCTTAAATATTGTACACAGTTACATACCAATAAATAAATAAACTCATGGTAAGAGTAATTCTAATGTTCATGATATTAATCAAGATTTCATATGAATTAAAAGTATTTAAATTGTCCCATTAAAGAAAAAAAATATATATATATATATATATATACTGTCTCAAGATTAGCACACATTTAGTTATGTGATATGTTGCTATGGCAAAGATGAGTTTATTCTTACTGTGCTAAATCATATCACTACCTTGGCAGAAACTTAATGTCTCAGGAGGGAAGGCAAAGCAGGGATATTAATGAGGTTTGGGGATCTTGTTTAAGATGGGTCTTTTCATGTGGGTACAAAACATGGTTTGGGCAAGGATTCTTATATAATAGTTTAGGCTTGATGGACATGACAAGCAGAGGATGTGGAGCTAAGTATTCTAACAGTATTGGAGAATAAACAATTTTTTATGCTATCTACTGAAAAATTGAACAGTTAATCCTTAAAGTTCATTTCAAAAGGTTTTGCAGGAAGCCCCTGAAACAAACATTAGAGTTGTTCACAACTTTTATTTCCCTGGGCAAGAGTTTCCTTGAATAGCACAGTGTTGATTAAGACTGTGGAATAATAAACTCATGTTAATGAAGACAATAAGCTTTGGGAGTATAGATGTTTTTGCTCTAGCCCTATTTACATTTTTTTCTTTTTCTTTTTAGTAGTAGTACCAGAAATATTTCACATAAATAGCAAGAATTACTTTCCTCGACAGGGATGATATTGAAGGAGAACAGATAATTCTACCCTAATCAAAGAAGCTCTATTAAGAAAAGAATTAGAAATCCTCAAAATGCATTACATTCTAATAATCCACTAGTGTAGCCATCTTCCTATATAAAAGTAGAATATTTTAAATGGTTTTAATAGTTCCTTGTCTTTTTATTTGGATTTTGCTGTTTTCCTCAGCTTTGAGATTGCAAAGTGACCCCTGAAGGATACCTTGTCCTGGCTAGGCACCCTGTGTTCTTTTTTTTACAATTTTAATACATTTAGTTTGTGTGTGTGACTAATAAGCATATCAATTATAATATGCTTTTACTAAGTTGTTACAATTTGTACATTTTAGCTGAAAAGTAACCGTAAGTATTATGGTTAATCGTAAACATGGTGATATTTGGGCTTTATAATAACTTCTTATCAAAAATGCATAAAAGAATGAATTTACGTTCTGAAGCATTTGGTAATCCATGCTATTCATTAAAATTTAAAAAGTAACAGGGCATTCAAATTAAAATAGGAAAAACAATAGTGGGAAAGAAGACCCTTCCCCATGAGGATTCATAGAGATTAATGGGACCTAAGAGAAAGCAGCTCTGAGTATAGCCAGCCTGAACTGAATCCCAATTAGAAATGCATTCAATTCTTCACTGTTTGAATATTCAAATCTTCCATTAGTTTGCCAGCAGCACTTCAGTTTTAACATATCTTCAGGATTCCATTAAATGACTCTAGATGTGTTTTTTTAAAGGTTTTAAAACATTTACACTGTGAATATATCATTTTACTTATTTATGGAGTTTAAGAGATTAGTTAATGACATCTCCTAAAGCAGAGAAAAGAGACAAGTGGGAATGAAACCATGAAAGACAAATGATTAAGTAATGTAGATTCTTTTCTATTGAAACTACAAGGCAGGATGAAATATACGGTGCTTGCTATTGTTTTAAAAGGCAGCGGAAATAAAGAAAGCATAATAATGGTATAATTATAAATCTTTGAAGTTCTTCAGTGTCTAAAAGCCTTAAATCTATTAATGCAGCAAGATTGTGTTCAAGTCTAACTAAAGACAAATATATTAGCATTATATGTTTCACAGTGGTGTAATTTAAAATTCTGTCTCTAAATGAAAAGTGCACACTTTGCCCTCGGTTAATATTTGTAAATGTCCATTTGCCCTTAGTTAATTAAACAGAAAGTAGGATTCAGTTGTGAGGGTTCTTATCAGTAATTGGGGTCTTCCATGGCCACAATATTTAAAATTGCATTCTTCCCTTCTATATGCATACATACACACACACACATACACACAGGCACACCACTTCCTATCCCTCTCTTCTCCTGCTTTATTTTTCTCCATAGCATTCATCAAATTTTAAATATGTGCTAATATTTATTGGTTAAGGTTTGCCCTTCCCAACTCCTACACCTACACCAGAATGTTCAGCTCCATAAATGCAAGGACATTGTTTTGTCCTCTGCTTTATTCCCATAGCCCAGGGCTATACCTGTCACACAGAAGGTACTCAGTAAATGATAGCTTACAGAACAGGAGGGAAAAGGAAGAAAGGGCTGGATGGAAAAAGGAAGGAAATTACTGCTGAGGGTGAGCCATTAATTGGATACGAGAGCCACGTGGTAGAACTCTTGGGTTTTTGGAAGTGCACAGTTGGATTTCTAAGCCCTCCTGGATGCAATTTCCCATTTCACTTTTTCCCACCATGCTGACCAGGAAAGAGGGCCTACAGCTGGATCTCTGTGGGAAGGAATAGCCTCCTCCGTCACTTGTTTTTCCTTGGCAAGCTTGTCTGAACACTCCCTACAATGGGGCAATTTATATGATGCTTAGGATATAATGGGTCAAGGACACCACTCAACCTGGTTTTTGTGCTAACTGTTGCTTAGGCCTGCCTATGCAAAAGGAGGTGATCTGCTGTAGGGTCTATGTCAGTTTTGAGACAAAGCTTCCTAGCAATAAAGAAACTACTTGTGTAAAAAAGCACTGATGAGTTTCATGTTGTAAAATCCAGCAGACAATTTCTAAGCCTCTTGTTGTATGATACCTCATCAGGGCTCAACAAAGATGATGATGCCTTCCTTTTCATCCTTCTGTTGTCTTGACTTCCATGATACCAGACTGCTCCTTTCTTCTTAGTGTTCTGGTCTTTCCTTCTCTGTGAACTTGACTGATTTTTACTACTACACCAGTACTACACCAGGACTATAAATCAGTGGATGACACACATTCTTTGCCTAACACACCATCAGTTAAAGAACAACTGAGCAGACTTCCACAATGATTTTACCAATTGATTATGAGCATTATAAATATTACACAAAAATAAAATGGAGACTATTAAGATAAAGTGTCAATATTTTAAATAGTTTCTCATTGTAATGGCTTCATATTTTCATTAGGAATAAAAGTAGGGCAAAATATAGACTTTGGGCAAGATGTATAGTTAATGATAATGAATTTGAATCCACATTTTAAATAATCTCATAAATTAAACACACACACAAAATTTTAGACTGATCTCTTGATAGATGTGATTGGGTTGTCATTGTTGCATCTCATAAAGTGTCAATGAAGAGGTCCAATTAGGAGTCAGAAAAGGTTCTACTATGCCATTTTCTTGTTGTCTTCTTGTACTTGCATTATTATTTTTATATACAACCTGAAATTTATTTTCATTAATATTTTAAAGCTGCCTGTCTATTTAATGAGAGGTGTTTTATTTAAAACTAAATAATTCAATATTTAAATCAACTTGTTACTTAACCAGGTATAGGTAATCTGATTTATATTATAATTTATTGAATATCAACAAAAGATAAAGAGTATCACTCTCACCCCCTTTGCATTGTTTAATTTCCATTCTCTCTTCATGATGAAAAATACTATAAAATAATGATAATAAAATGATTAAAAAAGCAGAGGAAGAAGAGGGGGATAAAAAGGAAGATAAGAGTCTACAATTTTTGGAGAGCTTTATTATATGCCAAGTATTGTTCCAAGCAATTTACCTGTATTATCCCATTTAACCTTCACAGCAACCCCATAAGGTAGGTGCTATTTTAATTTCCATTTCATAGAAGAGAGAAAGGAGGCATGGAGGTCTGAAGGACTTGCCCATGATTGCCAGCTGAGCCTGTATTCAAATGCTGGAGGCCAGGCTCCAGAGCCAGTTCCCCTAACCATGATGTAGAGTGTACCCAAGGCCCCTTTGACTGTACATGATGTGGGGATCTCTGAAATGAGACCAAATGAGAGTACCAGTGACAATCTGTATAGGAGCTGCTGTCAAAACTTATTTCCTTATTTGATAAGGTGAAAGTAAATGTAAATATGAGTTCTAATATAATTCTTCCTGAACCCCAGTGGATGGTACCATGCACTTCCTAGGATGCTGGCTTCTAAATTTTCAGGCTATGATTCTAATTGTACCATTCTTCAAAGTTTGCCTCTTGGATTTCTTTTCTGAATCAGGATAGATTCATGAATATACAGAATAAGGTGTAAGGAGCTTGTGGTAACCTGGCATGCTTAGAAGAAACAAAGATCCCTGGACCCTACCCTCCAATTGCACGGAATTAGAATCTCTAGATGAGGAAACAGAAATCTAACAAAACTCTAGGTGCTTCTTAACCACACTACATTTGAGAATTCCTGCTGTTTCAAATTATCTATTCCAAAGGCTTAACAAAGAAGAAAACATCAGCATTACAAGAATCACAAGGCAACAATGTAAGAACAAGTAGGTTTATCATTACATTACATAATATATAAGCCCTGAACATACTTGCAAAATTTAGTTTTGAATAATGGAAATAATATTAATAATTTGCATGGCATTAAATCTACATATATTATCATCTACAGATCACTAATTAATTTTCTAAATTTTCATAATCCATTTCATAATTGATTCTAAGCATTTTTCAGGAATTAGCATTGATTTCTCTCTCAGGCAGAATTTATGCTCTCTTAATTTTCAGGTTAAAAACTGGTTATCTCTTGTCCTTTGGCACATTTCAAAATCTATGGGATTCCTTAAGGAATATTATAATGGTTCAAGAATTATTTCTGCAAATTTTCAAATTATTCTGGGATGTAATTCATCCAGACGTGGAGACTAAAACAGAAGTATAAAAAACATAGAGGGCTTCGGCTAAGGATGAGAGTGATTATAAGTTAGAAACAAATCCTTGCTGAGCAATTACAGCCCAGTTTGCTTTATTACTTGTTATTTCTAGTCATTCAAAGACTTGGTCATCATGCAGGACAAGAAGTAAAGCGTTTTATTCTTCTCTAAGGAGTGGGCATATCTACCTGGTTATTTTCTAATTCTAAAAACATAATTAAACTTAAATTTCTTGCCCTAATTGGCTTATTACATGTCTTAAATTTCACCACACAGTACCTACAGGTTTGGCCTAAATTTTCTTATTCATCCTAAAGCATGAGTTTCCCATCAAATAAGTATGTTGTTTTAGTTTTTCTTTTTCTTTTTGATTTACTCAACACTGTGGTTCTTATAAAGCCATAATTAAACATCTTCCTCTTTTCTTTCTTCTTATCAGTTGTAATAATGAATGGATATTACTTTATCCCTATCTTCCTAAGAACTTTACATCTTTTTACTGTTAGAGGAGGTATTCCATCCCTTCTGCACCTGGGAGACCAACCTGCATTCATGATGGACAGCAATATTCACTACTTCAACAAGTCCTACACCACAGATTACTGGAGGAGTGTCCATACCATTTAGACCTCAAACTGAAGTCTATTTTCCTTCCTTTCTCCTCACTCAGCCCATCTTATTTTTACTTTTGCTTCTATCCTAATATTGTCATACACTGTTGGTAAGTTTATAAAGGGCAATATTTAATTCTGATGACTACCATTTCCAGATGAGTCATGAATTAAATTTATTGGTAATTGCTTTGGCCATTTCTGATTGGCTACAACAACCAAAAAAGAAAATACCCGTTTAATTTTTACTATGCCCGTTTAATTTTTACTATACCATTTTAAAGAGATTATGGAGAATTATAACAATAGAACTTACTAATTTGATTCATGTTGTCCAGTTCTATTTCTATACACTAGCTCCACAAGGCATGTTATAGCATACATCAGAGAGGTACCATTTACATAGTCAATATGCTTAGGTTTAGATTCCAAACCACCCTTTAACTCATCTATACCAACAGCCATTCCTACTGCAGACCCTTGTTATTGTCTTTCACTTTCTTTCCTGTTATCCTTCCTATTTGGTGCTTCAATTACCTATAATCTCAGTTACTATACTTAAACTTTAATTTTCTTACTTAGACTAATGTTATTTTGCTCTTAACAGACATCCAAAATAACTATTTGAGACTCAGAAAAGTTGATTGAGACACAATAAATATAGTTTAGTTTAGATAATGATATAAGTAGTTAAAAATCACTAAGTCAAAGAATTTTCACCAATACCTACTAGGCTCCAAGTACTGGGATTGAAAGATGAATATGATTCTGTCCTTGTCCAAAAGAGATATTGGCCTCTTTATTTTATCATATTTCCTACATAAAGACATTCTGGAATAGCTCCTTCTTGCATTCTGCTTTATAAGTAAATTTCTGCAGTAGCATTCAAAACAATTTATAATGGCAAGAGTTAAAACTAGCAATCTTGCAAGCAGCTGCAAAGAGAAAGGTTTAAAATTCTCCTCTTCGTATAGAGACATGACAGTTTTTAGAGTGATGCACTACAGCTAAGAAAAAAAGGGAATAGAACAAATTTAAGTCTTAAAGGGCCTGAAAGTAAGTTTAATCATGCAAAATTTTAAATCTATGGTGAGAATAAATACATGGTATGTTTCAGAGTATGCGCTTAGCTTTGGAATGTACAGTTTTTTTCAAAAATTTTTTTTCCTTTTTTTTTTTCTCCTTCTTATCCCTTTTATATATTTGATGAAAGGGAAGATTTTTCAAGAAGTCTGAACCTCTCACAAAGATTCTCCAATAGCAGGTGTGTTCTTTTTCAGAATCGGATAAACTAACTGTATAATGCTGCTTTGATGACTGTGAAAGTATTGTTTCTTTTAGAATAAAGGAAATAGATTACATTAAGTTTTGTTTGTTTGACTCAAAGATCTACTTTGGAGAGTTAAAAAGTAAGGAACAATGGGAATGTCATGGTCATAACTAGGAACTTCATGAAGAATAATGAACCAACATTACATGACAAGCAGAACATACCATACCATACTTATTAATATATGAAGCCATCAAGTATTATAATTAAATATTAAGCACTGGCAAAAATAGAGTATCCTAATCAAAATGGTCATAAATAAAGTTTAATCATGTTTTTTTCCTTAGGAATTATGAGACTCTTTGTTATATTTTTAGTTAACAGTTCAGAAGTTCTATTCCCACAACTGCAATACTGTCTATAAATCTCTGTGGCTCTGTTCCATCATGGAAATCTTCATTTGACACTTGAATAGGAGAAGTAGAAAACTATAAATTGATAATAAAAATAACACATCAGCCGTCAGACAGGAGAGAGTCTCATTCTGGATGTTCTCCTGAGATGTTTACTTGTTAAATGACAAACAAAAAATAAAGTGAGAAAAACAGCTGAATAAGGCATATGTAGTGTATCCAAGTAAAAGCAAAGGGATTTAGACACCTATGGTCACTGAATTTCTAACATTCACAAGTGGTAAACAAACACTGTTAGAAAGATTTAGAAGGATTTATGTGCTAAATATTCACTGCTATAGTTCCCTGTAAAAACTAAAACTAAAATCCTTTTGAAAATAAATAAAAGTTATGGGATATGGCTAATTCACAGTTATTACTGAGTAGCATGCTGGGTCTGCTTTCCTAATGATTACTTTGAGTACAATGTGAATTATTAGATTAACAATCTTACCCTATCCAAAATAGTAGGGATTCATGTATTGCAGAGTTCAGTATTGGATTCCAAGCTAAAATGCAAAGGCAATGGAATTTTTCCATTTCTTTAGTTTAAGAGAATATATGCCAGAACAATAAGAAAAGAAGCAGTTTGATAAGAGTCTCAGGGCTCATGTGATAAATAAAATCAGCTCCAGAGACCAGTGATAATTGTCTGGAAAATATAAAGTGGCTTCTGAGCTTTGCTGGCAGCCTATAATCAGCTCATTAGAATTATCCAAATATTTGCTATATAATGGAATTACTAAAGCATTAAAGTGCTAAACAAAGGAAAATCTGTTCTTTCATATTCCAATCTTGCTCATACTTCATAACAGTTTAGATGGGCATTTCCTTCTTATATTCCTTTATCAAAGTCTTCAGACATTCTCTCCTTGCTCATCTTTGCAATAATGTCACTTGTTAAAATGTACAGCAAAATACACACACAGAATCTCATCTATTACGTGCTACTTTGCTCTGCAATCACTGAGGTATATCCTTATAGAGTACAGTCCCTAATAAAGATTATCACCCATTTAATGGTCAATTACATCATTCTCATACTAAACTTGTTTCAGACAGAATGCTAATTGTCTCTGAATTCTGTTACTTTTCCACAACTGAAAACTAAAAATTGTTTTTCAGTCTGTCGAGATGTTCATCAGATTTACATTTTCCTTCTCATTACAGAACTTTAAAATGAGCCACACTTCACAGCTCAAAGTGTGGAAGATGTCATTAAACTAGCTGTCTAATCAAGAAGGTGTAAGAATTTTAATTAAACCAATAGCAGGCTGACTCAATTATTCTAAAATATATTAAAACACATGCTGTACATGTGATTACTATCATAATTCACACACAACTTTTATTTACTTTTTATGCTTATCTTATTTATGAATTTTTGTTGAAATATAGGATGTATATTCAAGAATACATATGCATAGATACACATATATGCAGAGGTACATTTATATATACACACACAATTATAAATACCATTAAATACAAAAATATTTATATGTTGAATATAGAGTATCCCATTATTTGCATTTTTATAATAGGGAATCATACAACACTGAAGTTGATTCATAAGAGATCACCCCATATAGTTTGCCATGTGTGTAGATATTGTTTTCCCCATTTATTTGTCATCACTGTTAAAGTCAGCTATTCTTATTTTTTAAAGTGGCAAAATTCATCTTTATTAAAAGGCATTATATAAAACTCCAAGTTAAAGGTAATCGATTCTCATTTCATGAGCAACCACATTGCTTTGAGCTATTTTATTTTTCTTTTTATGAAGCTCTCACTCTTGCTTTCACTACCAGTTGTCTTGCTTTCACTTATATTTTCAAAACCAAAAAGTCTTCAGAGGACTTGCGTGTATACATCTGTATAATTTTACTTAGAATAATCTATGTGTTCACCAAAAGCACACATATTAGAGTTGCTCTTCTGAAAACTGGTGGTCAGCATTGCTTTGTTCCAAAGCCATCAGTTTTCATATAACTTTTCTTCCATTTTATAGACATCCATTATTAGCTGAAGAAATTGGATGAGATAGCAGTGGAGCTGGTGATACCCATCAATCAAATAAGGGCCATCTATTCTGATTCTAACAATGCCATTTTTGCAAATGAAGGAACACATTGTTCTATTTAAGTAGCGAAGGCATGATATCTTTGCATATGCACTTATGGCCTTTAAATTTCCATTCTTGCTACTACTCCAAGTAAATTATAGTTTTCTTAGAGGCAGAGCAGAAAATTTAAAATTATTCTTCATTTTGGGATATTGGCCAGAACAATAGGGCAACATCAAGACAACAGCTCTTGTCTTATTGCTTAAAAGCGGCATTAATTTTTGGTCTTGCTTTTCCTTTAATATATTAATTACATTGTTATATATCAGTTGTTTGTGAAGCATTTTAAAGATAGATTCAGTAAGTAAATCTATGTTTTAAGTATCAACCTCTCTTTAGCAGCTAGGACAGTATATTAAAAACTAGTGGCCATGTTTTGGCTAGTATTCATAGTATCATTTTATCTATGAAAATCTAGAAAATGTTTGGATATTGTCCAAATAAATAGAAAATGGAGCTTCATATCCCTATGAAACCTGAGCTTTATTATATGTGATTATAAGATATATTAAAAAATATATATTTATTATGCTTTTAAGAGACTTAATTGCTAAGGTCACACCCAGGTTTTGGTGTGGAGGGATCAGACCCATTCCAGTGGTTGCTGGCTTTCCAATGCACTTCTGAGCAATTTTCACACTACTTAGTAAGCATTATTCCAGATGGCCCATTGGCAGCTGACAGCAACTCTACCCATCACAGCATATGGTCCATGGATGGTTGACAACTGTCATTTAGGCACAACTCACTAGAGTTACATGCCAATCATAAAACACTCACTAAGAAAGGGGATCAAAGCCTGAGCTGACAGGTACTGCCTGTTCTGCTTAGATACTAAAGAATTAGTCACTTTCACCGGAGAGTCCCCTTGGTTAAAGCTAAAACAACTCACTGAGGTGGGAAAGAATTTGCTAAAATATTTTGTAGGAGTGAGCAGCCACTAAAAATACCTCCTACTTCCATATGCATTATTTTATTCCTTTAAATTTTTTTTCATGCTATTTCAGCAAAATAAATTTTATGACAAAAATGGAGTACATGAGCTTATTTTAATTTAAGCAAATTCTTTCAGTTCCCTCACCACAGTTTTCCACAATTACATGTTGGTTGTAAAAGTGTTTAAAAATATTTTAGTTAAATAAAATTAAACAAACAGAAAACTTAAATCTCATTTTAAGATTTTATAGAGAGGATTTTTTTTTTTTTTAATTTTTAAAGAAGCTTAGATTACTAAATTTTACATAAAAAAATATAGGGGATTCACATATACCTCACCCCCTCCCCCTCCCATACTTTCTCCCATTAACAACATCTTTCATTAGTGTGGAACATTTGTTACAATATACTATTGCTACTGACCATGGATTAAAGTTTACATTATAGTTCACATTTTGTACCACACAATTTTCTAGGTTTTGACAAAATGTATAATGGCCTGTATCCGTCATTGCAATGTCATGCAGGACAATTCTAATGTCCCAAGAATGCACTGACTGCAACAGTAAACATTGCCTCAAACAGCAGGGCTCCTGAGGGCTCTAGAGACACTACAGGCAGGGCAGACAATGACAGCACCCTATCATTGGGCCTTACTTTGGAATATATGCTCCCGAATGTAACACAGTTAGACTCATTTACAATTTCCCTACACATGGCTCTTCTGCTCCTTTTATTGAACCTATAATTAGCACTATACTCATTAAATACATGTTCTGGAGATTTAAATCTTCCGTCTGTTTATATGCTGCTTGAGCCCTGAATCTCAGGAGAGTTGCAACACCTATTCTCCAGTTCACTGGACTTGCCCAGGACAACTAACTAAAGGATGATGATGAACAACACCCATCCCCAAAAAACAGAGTATCTACAACTGCAAGCAAGACAGTTCCAGCCATCTGCACCATGGGATCTAAGCCCCTTCTCAATCAGGAATTTCTTTTTAATGCCTTAGTAACATGACTAGTTAATAACATTAAAATGCTAACATTTTTTAAAAAAGAATAATAAGCTATGCCTTCAGGATATATATAGTGCTTTCAAAAATTGCCTCTTATTGCTAATAACTATGCTTACTTTTTTTGTTTCAGTGCTGGTAATGGCTATTTTTACTTGTATGTTTTAGAGAAAAATAGAGAATAAGAAAAAATTGGAAGAAGCCTTGAGAACTCAACTTTCTCATGGTCCTAGTTATTTTATACCAAGTTGAGCCTCAGAGAGGGTTTGTTTTTCTCAACAAACTATTATTAAATGGTTAATATCACGTGCCAAATGAATCAGGCGAAATATCCCACTTGACCAAACATCTTTTATTAATATCTACAGAACATTTTACTTAGGTCCATTGCACATCTAAACTTGTTGAATAGTTAAGAATGAACAGAAATATTTGAGGAAAACCATATGAAATACAGGTCAGCTTTGAAAATTGGATTTCACTTCATTAGAGGAAATGCAGTCTGGCATATATGTAAGAGTTTGGGGTCTGGAGTCAGACACATTTGACTTTGCCATTTACTAGGTGTTGACTTAGAAAACTTAAAATTCCAAGGCCATTGATGTTTCCTTATTTATAAAATAAGGATAAACATAGTACCTATGTCAATGGATTGTATAAGGTAATGCCTGGGGCACAGCAAATCTTTAAGCAATTGCCACGATGATCAAATTAATTACGATCATTACCATCATTAATTATGATTATTATCATCAAGATCATCTAGGGTTAAAATTTATCTAGAAATAGAAAACTCCTCCTTAATTTTATCCATTTCTATAAAAAATGCCTACCTTGATATTATACTTTACAATTTATGAAGTTATTTAAATACATCATGTTAATTTGTCCTTACAACTCTAGGGAGAACACAGGGACAAGAAAATTCAGGCTCGTGGTGGTTAAAGAATTTGTCTATATTCACAGAGCTTTTCATTTTCAAAGGTATAGTACAAATCAAGATGATCCTATTTCCTATGCCAGTGCTCTCTGCAGCCACCGATGCCCCCACTATTTTTTTTATTTGTCATCCTTTATAGAATTTCAATTATATAATACTTTATGTCCTTGTAAGAGTTATACTCTATATAAATGCCTCAGCCCTAATAAATGTACAAGAGCTTGCATGCATCTCAATAAGTTAGATTCCATGTAGACAAACTAATTTATGGTCCAGATCAAGAAATTAATATGAAATTAAACTTAAAAAAAAAGTTTTTAAAGACAATTTCTATCATCTATCATGGTAGACAAATATTGATGCTTTTCTACCTAAATCATTTTTTACTTTAGTATTTAAATAAAGGAAATTAAATTTTGACTTAATACAAACCAAAAAAAATGAGTTTTTGCAACATTTACAATGATTTAAATAATGGTTAGAATAATTATATGCATATGTGCAGATGTCTCTGTATCTTTCTCTCTCCCCTACATACATACACAGAGAACTAAACATTACAGTAAACTGTAAAATTATTCATTATATTAGAAAATAAATGAACAGATTTTATTTGAAATACAAGCTGCAAATACCTATAATTCAGAATGCATTTCCACTCTTTAGAAATATATATCTTTATATTAGAAATTAGAATATTTAATATAATACAATATTTTGATTTAGTCTTATATATTTATAAAATATTCAACTGAAACAAAAATGGGTTAAAGAAATTATTACCTCCATCACAATCATAATATTGGGTGTCACAAAAATAGATAACCAATATATTTCTAGAAAGTTGGGCTTAATAACTATTATTATTAGCAAAAGGTAATTTCCCTATAATATTCATATTTTAAATTATTTCCCCAAAATTGGTATATGGTAGGGAGCATTAGAATTGTCCTCAAGAAGCTACTGTATCCCTCTTTATCCCTGATATTAACTGGAAGTTAATAATCCTTAATGGTGTAGAAAAGTTTAAAAAGTTTTACATATGCAGGAAAATTCTGAGCCTTTACAAAATTTAAATAATATTCCCTAGCAAAATTAATATACATTTCTATAAATAAATAAGAAAACATCTTCCCCAATACCATGTAAGTGGTTACCACAGATTAATTATGAACTCAAACAAAATTACCATTGAATAATATTTAAAATAGTATATAATGCAAAAACTTCTCAACTCCATCAATACAAGCCTCCCAGGAGAGCTCTAAACACCTCCTCATATTGATTGCCTTCTTTTCTTTTCCTAAGTATCCTAAATTTCATTACTTCATAATCACTACCTAAAAGATTTCTCTAAAACTTAAAATTCTCAACTAATTTAACCTAATCTCCCCTTTCCTCCCCCATTACCAGTCTTTCACCAAGGCTTTTACCTAATTAGCATGTTTTTTTGCCCTCTCCTTTCTTCCTCTCCATCCCCATATGCTTCTCAATTAACAAATGAAGTAGTAAAACCATCACTGACCCCAGTCTCACAATCCTCCAATTCATTCTCCATACTACCACACAAGCAACTTTTTACAATGTTTAAAGGACAATGCCCCTCCCCATCCTGCCCCATATTATCTAAAGTAAGACACTGAAATGTTTTCAAATGTGGCATATGATCCTTTTTGGATCTTTCACTTGCCTCTATACTGTGGAGCCTTCCATGATGTCTTTCTTCCATCTACTCCCTTTATTTGAATTCTGGGACTAAACAACATTGCTCCTATTTCCCTGAAGATGCCAGGCAGTTTCCTACCTCCTTATTTTTGCTCATGGTGACTGCCATTCCTTCTTTACTGAAGGTGACCATTCCCCTTGTTCCATCTGCCAATATATCTGCCTCTTATGGAGAACACTTGTCTATAGTCCTAGCTTAAGGATCTTCTTCACTGTAAAGCTTGTCCTAACATCCTTCCTCAACCCCAGGTAGGCCAGTTCCCTATTCTTCGCATCTTAACTATGAAGATTACATTATCACTGTGAATCTTTCATGAATGCCTTTACCTATCAGGTTGTACTGCCCATAACAGCTCACACTTAGAAAGAAGTATCTTGTGTTTCTCTCCATCAGCATCACGTTTCCTCTTTGCTGAAGTTCAAGGTTAAAATATTCATGAAAAATAGAAACAAAAATCCTTTAAATATCCAATTCTTTGATTAATAAACAGAAAATGTAAAACAGTGGCCTGTCTTTGGTATTACATCATGATTATTTTTGATAGCTGCCTCCACCACACACTCACGCAAATGTTTCACTTCCTGTGGGCATGAGATGGAATTTTCTAGGCTAAGGAGGACCTGAGGGCTCTTGGTACCCCTCCCCATTTCCAACAAAGCCCAAGATCAGATGACATTGCCTTTTAAAGGAGTAGTGCTGGCTCAGCCACAGTTAGAAGGTTCTTTGTGAGTTCTGTAAGGTCCTTTTTTCTACCAGGAAGGCAGTATTGCTGCTTTTGACAATGCAAGCAGGTGTGAGCATTAATTTCCATCACTACTGGGATGTGCAGTGGTGCAGTATGTAGTTGTATAGAAACTCCATAAATTTTAGGCATTAATTATGGATTAATTATCACCACCCTGTCCCCTGGTAAACTATATTACATTTTTTACAACATTACTGTGTTGATTATAATTGTTTCATATCACTGAGATACTCAGTATTTTTACTTTTGAGTCTACCTTATTTCACTCAACATATCCTGGGTCCATTAATGTTGTTGCATGTATCAGAACTTCATTCCTTTTTATTTTTTTTTTAAGATTTAGTTTATTTATTTATCCCCCCCTTGCTGCTCGTGCTCACTGTGTCCATTTGCTGTGTGTTTACCTGTGTCTACTTGTCTCCCTTTGTTGTGTCATCTTGCTATGCCATGCTCACCATGCTACAAGGGCCTGCTTGCCTTTACCAGGAAGCCCTGGGAAATCAAACCCAGGGCCTCCCTTATGGTAAACGGGGGACCAACCACTTGAACCACATCCGCTTTCCCATTCCTTTTTTAAAAACAAATCAATTTTATTGATACAAAGCATACAATTCATCCAAAAAAATGGCCTGTTATTCATATTTTTATCTTTGTCTTTGCCAACAACTTGAGAGGGAAACCACTGCCATTTGACACCTATCTGTAATCCTTGCCTGTCTCCCAGAATGGAAGTTTCTAAGGCAGTGAAGCAAAACACAGGAAAGGTAGATAGCATCTACAAATTAGACTCCTAGGATGGTGTAGATATGAGAGTAAAGATGGAACACAGATCCAGTTCCGCCTTATGTGAACAAATCTAATCAGGAAGGTGAAACAAGTATTTGAATAATTTGAGGTAACATGAAATTTAAGAAATTAGTTAACATAATAGCACAGCCAATCAAAATATGTAATTATGAAGGAAAATATGTTGTGGTGACAGTCTCTAGAAATAGGTGACATTTGTGTACATACAAGAGAATATAAGTCATTTTTAGAGGTATATACCAAGGCAAATATTTGCTTTCCTACAGCACAAAGAGGGGTGACATCATTTCAAGAGTAGGCTGAGCACTATTTTTAAGTGCATTATATACCTTAAATAGCAGAACCAAAAAGATATCTGTGACAAGGTGTACTGAAGACACTTGTGAGTAATAATTGTCACCATGTTTCTTAAAAGATACTTTTATACGAACAAGTACACATCAAGTGGTATGGAGCCTGGGTGCATTCACTTATATTTAGATAAGTAGGTGAAAGTCTTAAAAGATTAACAGGTCTTTCTCTACGGGCCTTCAGATGATGCTTTGTATCTTCCGTGGCTGCTTTTGAACACACAACATCTTCCCTGAAGAAAGGGACAAAACACTTATAATGGTCTCTGCACATTGGAAATGCAGCAATACATAATAAAATTGTCTTATTGAAAATAAACAAAGCTAAGAAGAGCTATTTTAATAAGATGGAATTATGTAGGGAATTGATGAGAAAGATGAAAATTGTTGGGGAAACTAAACGGTATTGAAGGCTGTAAAGGAATTTGCTCTCAGGTATATAACTAATAAGACCATATATCTGTTTGTTTGCCTGTTACCACATTACATATAAAATTCTTGCCATCTAATCTAGAGAGTGTGTTTGATCAGACTGAAATGCCTTGTGGAGTACATTAAATTTATGTAAGGGGGAGAAGAGATTGGAAGGAGAAACTTGAAGGTGAAATCCTTTTGCTTGAATACTTGGCAATATATAAGATAGATAAGAGAGAGTTAGAAAATCATAAAGAAAATATTGATAATTTTATAATTATTTTAATGTGCAAAACTAAAAGTTGACCTCCAGAGTCCATGTTTAAAAGATGGCAGCCACAGTAGTATCATTCATAGTTCTATCAAAAGAATAAACATCTAAAACTCTTTTCAGGAAGTTTAATAAATAAAATATTTATAGAGCAAATAAAATAATCTCGGTTATTTTAAGCTCACAATTGATCAGAATACTATATTTTAATTCACTGCATACTGATTTGGAGTGTCACTGGCAACATAATAAATCAATTCAATACAAAATTAGAGTGTGCTCTTACTTCCAAAAGCACCTGTGGTTGTTCAGATGAAAATTAGGAACACAGTTCATTAATATGTAACATTTTAATCTCAATAATACATTGTAAATGTCAAGATGGAGAAGATACATCTTAAAGCCCATACTTATATCACATAGCTCACAAAAATGCATTTTTAATGATGAAAGAGTGCAATTACTTATTTTATTTTGAATTTAATTGACTGTTTCTGTACTTAAACATCTAATGTAAGGTTGGGGTATAATAGCCATGAAAATTGTCTTGAATTGTCATTAGGTAGATGACTTCTTTGCATGTTCATTTCAAAATGCATGTATTTCATGGATAAAATCATTATGTACTCTAGCTATTGTGAATCTCTTACATTCCATAGTAAGTTAATAAGATTTTTTCAAGATTATCTCTTACTATCTAATCTTCAATATATTGAAAATAAGTTTAAAGAAACTCCATTTGCATCCCTCAGTCTTCTATATAAGATCAACATGCAAAAATCAGTAATGTTTTTGTACACTAGTACTGAACAATCTGAGGAGGAAAATTTCCATTTCAATAGCAACAAAAAGACTCAAATACCTAGGAGTTAATTTAACCAAGGAAGTACAGGACCTATATGCAGAAAACTACAAAACAATGCTAAAAGAAATTTAAAAAGACCTAAACAAATGGAAAGACATTCCGTGTTCATGGATTGGAAGAATAAATATCGTGAGGATGTCAATCTTGCCCAAACTGATTTATAGATTCAATGCAATACCAATCAAAATCCCAACAGCTTACTTTACAGAATTAGAGAAGGCAATTACCAAATTCATCTGGAAGGGTAAGTGCACCCGAATAGCCAAAAGTATTCTAAAAAAGAAGAGCAATGTGGGAGGAATTTCACTGCCTGACCTTGAAACATATTACAAAGCTACAGTGGTCAAAACAGCATGGTACTGGCATAAAGATAGACATATCGATCAGTGGAATAGAATTGAGAATCCAGAAATAAACCCTCACCTATACAGTCAACTGGTTTTTGACAAACCTACCAAGCCCACACTGATGGGAAAAAATAGTCTTTTCAACAAATGGTGTTGGGAGAACTGGATATCTATAACCAAAAGAATGAAAGGGGGCCCCTATCTCACCCCCTATACAAGAATCAACTCAAAATGGATCAAAGATCTAAATATAAAAGCCAGGACCATAAAACTACTAGAAGAAAATGTAGGGAAACATCTTCAAGACCTTGTAGTAGGTGGTAGTTTCTTGGACTTCACACCCAAAGCACGTGCAACAAAAGAAAAAATAGATAAATGGGACCTCCTCAAAATTAAACACTTTTGCACCTCACAGGACTTTATCAGAAGGGTGAAAAGGCAGCCAACTCAATGGGAAAAAGTATTTGGAAATCACATTTCTGATAAGGGTTTAATATCCAGGATATATAAAGAGATGTTTCAACTCAACAATAAAAAGACAAATGACCCAATTAAAAAAAGGGCCAAAGATTTGAATAGACATTTTTCTGAAGAAGAAATACAAATGGCAAAAAAACACATGAAGAAATGCTCAACATCACTCATGATTAGGGAAATGCAAATCAAAACTACAATGAGATATCATTTCACACCTATGGTCACTATTAAAGAGACAGAGAACTACAAGTGTTGGAGAGGATGTAGAGAGATAGGAACACTTCTTCACTGTTGGTGGGAATGCAGGATGGTACAACCACTATGGAGGACTGTTTGGCAGTTCCTAAAGAAGTTGAATATAGACTTGCCATGTGACCCTGCAATACCACTACTGGGTATATACCCAGAAGAACTGAGAGCAGTGACACGAACAGACATCTGCACACCGATGTTCATAGCCACATTATTCACCATTGCTAAAAGTTGGAAACAACCCAGGTGTCCATCAACAGATGAATGGATAAACAAACTGTGGTCTATTCACATGATGGAATATTATGCAGCTGTAAGAAGAAATGAAGTCATAAAGCATATGGCAACATGGATGAACCTGGAGGACATTATGTTGAGTGAAGCAAGCCAGACACAAAAGGACAAATACTGTATGAATGCATTACTATGAACCAAATATATTGTGTAATATATTGTTTGATTCAAAAAAAAAAAAATTTTACATGTATCCATTACATTTAATTGAGAAATGTATATATTTATTCATCTGTGTTTACTTTTTAGTTTTTAATTGTTTATGTTTTCAATTATTAAATGTACAAAATAAAGTTAAAAAAAATAAAAATAAAAAAATAAAAAAATAAAGTAAATGACAAAAAAAAAAGATTTTAAAAATGTGTCTTATCTCATAAAGAAAATGTTCCTCAAAGTATTTTTTTAAACTGGAAAGCATGGAAATATATTAGATGACAGCATCTAGACTACAGAAATTCAATACTGCTCTAAAATTAATAACTATTATTAATATTCATGTTAAACTATAAATTAAATAATCTAAATTGGGGAATAATAATCATCAGTTTCCTTTCTTTAATCCTCTATTTTATATTTATTTTGGCAATTTAAATATTCAAGGATTTAGGAAAGAGCTGGTGGGTATTCTTTTTCTGAAAAACTGAAGCCCTTTTTTATTTGAATATGCTGATTAACATGATCTATTCTAACATATCCTCATTCAACCTAAATGCCAAGAGGATCATAATAAAGTCAATGCTTAAAATGATTATTTGAAAACTGCAGGAGGCAAATAATTGTTATTTCAAATAGAAACAACACTTCCCCTCATGGTTGCTACTGGTGGAGAAGATGTTTTTCTCTGCTTATAATTTGTTTTGTAAAAAATTATTTTTGTTTTGCACAATAAGCACTTTATAATATGCTTTTGAAATGTCTTTTTGGTTTTCCATGTTCTAAATCTTGTTAATCTGGCTGCATTATAACTCCCAGTAAGCATAGTGCTGGCCCTTGCATGTTAGGGCACCTTAATGTCTGGACCCTGTCCCTTCTTTGAGCACTATCCAAACTCACTCCTTCCCCCAACTGCTAGAAAGAGAGTGAGGGTTTGTGGAGGGAAAGATCAGATAGGAAATATGAAACTAAATGCTTATTTTTCCATTTTTTTGAGATCTAGGATAAGAGTACTTTTGCAGGGAAGCTTGCTCATTATTTCTTGAAGAAGCAGCATTATTACTTCAAGGTCCCGAGGAAGCCAAAGCAAGTTGACTATATCTGAGCTAAAGTTCAAAAGCGCAATCTATGGAAACTGAGCAAGAAGAATATCATTCCCTAAATTGTAGCCAATGCTAACAGGATCCAGCAAGAAATCCATATTATCTACAAAATGCGATGTTTAAAACATTGTAATAAGGTGTCCTAATAGTACTGTACACTACTCATAAAGCAGATAATGTTTCTTAAAGCACTTTCATAGTCATTTTCACAATTGCCTCGTATATCTAATTTTACAGAAAGAAACTGAAGGACAAAGAGTTAAAGTGACTTGCACAGGGTCTTATGACTAATGAGGAACTGAACCAAGTTTTAGAATTCAAATTTTCCTTAGTCCTGCTGCTTTGCTCTTTCTGCTTATCACTTCATTAGAATTGAATTATAAATCATTCCTTCAAATTATTCTTATTTATTTATATTCTATTCATTCAAAAAATATTTAATGCAGCTTAAAGAAATGCTTACAGTTCAATATGGGAAAAATGGATATCTGGATGAATATCAAATACACAAAATATGTTTTATTATCTGGTACAATTATTTCACAAGTGTTGCTCATTTTGGCTTTCAGAAACTTATCAGTGAAGATGAAAAAGAGAAAAGGACTGAAGGAGACCAAAGGCAATCAGAGGATATATGGTTCACTACAGCTTTAATTTTTAGGCTGAGATCATGAATAATATTTTAGTTTTGCCTATGTGATCTCATTCCTGTAATTCATAACATGTAGCTGTACATTGTAACTTATTAATGAAAACTGTCTCTAGTTACAGAGTAAATTTCTATTTTCTACTCCCTAGCAAGTTCCTGTTTCTCACTCCCTAACAAGCTCCTGCTTTTTCTTTTTCCTTATCTAAAACTTAATAAAACATACACTGGAAGCAGAAGCCTGAGACCAAGGACACTCTAAGGAGTACAATTAAAGTGAGCACAAACAACGGCTCTGAGCTCACCTCTTCTCCCCCTCTTCTGATGCCCACTTTGAACACCCTGGTTTGCAGGTGGACTCAGCCAATAGCATCCCTGTCCCCACCTCTCTTTGTCTAATTCTAATAAAAAACCCTTGCCTCCTTTGTTCAGGGAGGCAGATTTAAGACTTTGTCTGTCTCCTATTTCTTCTGGCTTAACAAACTCATTCCCTTGTGTGATCAAAACCTTGGTATGGATTCCAATTCTAATGCCAGGTAAAAGAACCCAGAGAACCCATCGGGTTCCCATTCAGGGTAAGTTATAAAATGCAGTCTATTTAAACAATTCAAGTTTTCAGAAATCAGTAGTTTTTTTTGTGTTTTATTGCTAAGACAAAAACAGTTTATTATTTTGGCTTTCTGGCTTTCCATGCATTCAGACCTCTAAAAGAACATAAACACACTTTACATAGAGAGCAAACCATATCTGTACTATCTACCATCTAAGATAATGCAAGAGGTATTGCATGGCGTGAAAAAGACTTGGAAAATCATTGAATAACAATGGGATAATTTACCAAGTTCCTGAGGAGAAAACCACTATGGTGGCATAGAACTATGTACCCCCGACAAATATGTTCTTAAACTTATCCATTTCCCTGTGGGTATGGACCCACTGTAAATAAGATCTCTTCAAACTGTTATTTTAGTTAAGGTATGGTCCAAATGAATCAGGTTGGGCTTTAATTTGGTAATCCTTTCTAAACCTATAAACTAAGAGACAGCCAGACAGGAAAAAAATAGCCATATGGAGCAGCCAGAAGTTGAAAGTCAAGGAAGACAGGAGAAGAAAGGGGAAGCCAGAAAAGGCTGACATGTGCATTGCCACTTGACAGAAAAGCCAAGAACCAAGCAGAGTCAGCACCAAACCACAGAATGCCATAGTCGTCTGGGAGAAAACATATCCATGACCTACTGGGAGAAAGCAACGCCTTGATGACAACTTGATATTGGACAACTCCAAGCCTCAGTACAGTGAGTGAATAAATTTCCATTGTTTAAGCTAATCCACTGCATGTCATTTGCTTTATCAATTAGGAAAGTGAAACAACAACTTACAGTAAACTGCTCTTTCAGGATATATGTGAAGATGATAATATGCCAAAAGAATGAATGTAATGTGTCTTAAAAAAAAAAGAGTTTATGGTAAAGTTGCAGAATGAATTCTCTGTATCTCCCCATCTCTATATATATGTACAGGCATGCATATGTAAATATATAGGTAAGTATATCACATATACAAAAATCACATACATAATTTGTTCTCTGTTCACACTTGCATTAAAAAATAATCAGGGAAGCGGCTGTGGCTCAATCAGTAGGGCTCCCGTTTACCATATGGGAGGCCCCGGGTTCGGTTCCCAGGGCCTCCTGGTGAAGGCAAGCCCGCCTGCACGGCGTGATTAGCTGACCCAGTGAGCACAAACAGCAAGGGGGGGGATAAATGAATAAATAAATAAAATCTTTAAAAATAAAAATAAAATAAAATAATAATAATAATAATAATCAGAAATGAAAAGGGTATTCTGCTCCCACCCCTCACTATCAATGGCTTTTCATTCAAATTTCATAACACGATTTGTATGTATACAAATGCCACAATGTATAAAATAGGAATTAATGTGCACCATTTTGTAAATAGTCTAAATCATTATGAATTAGTCTTTAAATCATCTTGTCCTATATATATTAGGAAGATATATCTCTTGCCACTGCCTGAAATAAATCTAACCAATTTAAGAAAAAATTAAATTAAAAATTTTATTTCTCAGGTTATCTCTAGTATTTCCCATTTTATTTAGATGAATATTTGTCAAAAATACTGACACAGAAGTTTTCTGTCCATGAGCTTGTCAAACGGCCCTCAAGAATGTCTTGTAAGAATGGGGGACAGCTACAGCCTAAGGCTTTGTTCAGGAGGGCCTTGAAAATAGAGTTTAATAGCCAATGTACTCAGGGAACTAGACATGCACTAAATGAGGGCACAAGATGTCCATTTATATGCACCAACTTGTCAGTTAAAGCTCAATGTATGTGCTGCACTTAACTGGCTAGTCATTTTGAAAAACAGTTTCTTAACTGCTGAGAAAGTAGATGTCCAATAACCAATCCCTCAGCACAGCAGCTTGACCTAATTTTGCAATCTCTTGTGTTTGCTCAAAGAATGGTAAGTTTACAGGACCCCTATCCTTATATATTTGCTCTCTGTCATCATCAGCGATCCTTATAGGGTTTTGTGAAATTTAAAATATGTTTTAGAATTCACATTTAAATCATAGGCAGCCAATATCATTTTAGAAGGAATACTTTTGGAAGTAAGTTGATTTCAAAAAACAATGTGAGAAAAAAAATTGGTAATGGGTCAGATTAAAAAATTTCACACACATTTGATTGTATAAATAAATATATTTATTTATTCAAAGTATTACAAATTGACAGCTCTTTTTCTGAATTTCAGATACTATTCAGTGTATTTCCAATTAAGTCTGATCTGCACTAATGTATTTCCAGTCTGATTTTCAGATCATGTAGCATAAAATCAGCATGGAACTTCTAATCCAAACATTAACACAGCTGGATATCAGAAGTTATGTCAAGCATGATAGGTTATATGTGAAGGATGTTGATTATTCTTTGGTCTTTGAGATTTTCCTTCAAGGTTGAAGGCTATCTCACAGAATGTAAATATTTGAACTTCTGTGTTTAAAGCTACTTTTTTATACCTATTATTGAGCACATCTACTATGCAAGTCATTGGAAAGAGTGGTAGGTATATTAAAAATGGCATAGTTTGTATCCTCAAAAAATGCCATCTATTGAATAATGTCTCCCATTTTTATTTTACAACACACATATAATATACACACACAGATATGGTAAATGTATGTATTATTCTTTTTTTATGAAAGACAAAACCATGGTTAAGCAAAATAGCATTTATTCAAAGTAACATTAAGTACTAGTGTCAAGATTCAGCAAAGGTAGTCCATTCATTAAGTAATTTTTTTCCTTTTTCCTTGTTCGTTCACTTGTAATTCATTTAAAAATTATCGAGTGCCTATATTGTGGCAGGAACCATTCTATGCATCAAAGAAGCTAAGGGGAACCAGAGATGGAACCAACCTCAAGGAATTTATGGGTCTTTAGACTGCCAAGTCAATATTTTTTCCAGATTTTTCACAACTGGTTGACTTCACATTCTGTTAGGATGATAATTTATTTATTTATTTATTTATTTATTTATTTATTTATTTATTTATT